>JAFEMH010001422.1:0-476233 GCA_022495995.1 Adenophora triphylla var. japonica | reverse complement strand
TGTGACGGTCCTGGTGGCGGAAGCGGGTTTTCTCGGGACTAAACGGCCGTCGAAAGAAGCTGTGGGGGCCGCAGAAGCGGGGATTTGATTTTGAAATTGTGGGGCTTGAAAGGGGAAATTGAAGGGGACCATTTCGGGAGAAGCTCATTTTAGGAGTTTTTTCCATTAAAAGAGAGGATTGAAATTGGGGCGTGAATTTTAGGGACCCGCACAAAAGAGGAGCCTATTTATAGAGTGTTTCTTGATGTGTGTGTTTTTGAGTATGTGAACTGTGTGTGTACGTGTAGGTGTTTTGAGTGGGTGTATATGTGTGTGACTTGTCCACTTTAGATTGGTTGCTAGTGTGGGCCATACATAAATGGGCTTTGTTTAATTTAGGTAGAGGAATTGGGTTTTATCATGGAGATTAGAAGATGTTTTAGAAGTCATTATTTAATTAAGTTGGTGGGACTAATAACCATTTTATGATTTTTTAAAAAGCAAATAACTATAATAATTAGTATAATAAATTTCTAAAAGACGGCACTCCAAAAGGCTTGTATGAAATATAATATTTGCAATTAAGATCTACTCCTCCGTCATTAGACACTGCGCTCATCTTTCCCCTTTTCAGGGCGTCCTGCACCAAGAGTTCATTTTGGCAAAAAAGCGCAAGCTTTTGAATATATTAATACCCTTTATCATGCTTCATATATTTACAAAAAAACCATTCATTATATCGCTTTATACATTCTCTTTCCTATCTTCTCTCTACCACACATTTAACTACTATTGGCCATCCCACTCATTCTCTCTACCTACTTAAATATTTTTAAAAACTTCTTTACATTCTCTCTCCTATTCCCTACCACACATTTAAGCTTTTACATTATTCTACTCATGTATTTCCTACCACACATTTAATTACTATTCCCTATCTCACATTACTAACTTTTTATTCATTTTTTTAAAAATTTCTTAAGAAATGAAATCCCCCCATATACCCGGGAAATCCGGGGACGGAGGAGTATATATAAATAATCTAGCACATCTTCAAATAGTGATGTGTTAATCCCAAACCAAATTTGCAATGAATGTATTTAGGTATTATAACACGTGATGTCCAGTATGTTTTTTGAAGTAAGACTTGAACAGTGGCTCGACACTCAAATTTTAGTAAATTCCCGCATCGGTGATATTTGGACAACGTTGCCAAAACACGAAAGTAACACATTTGGGTGCTTTGACAATCAATGCACAACCAAATATCTCAAGCATTGTAGTAAGAAAAAAATTATCAAAATCATTCCAAGTCTCTCAACAAATTGGAGAGAGGGGCAAAGTGGTAACACCAAAAGGGGAGAAGACAAAAAGCTCATAACAAAGGGGAGATAACATATAATAGAACAAGAAGTAATTCAACATGATTTATTCAAAAGCTTAACAAGAAGACAAAGCAAAAAAATAAAAAATAAAAAATAAAAAAAAGTTAGAAATTAATTCCTAAAAACCCAAAACCTATATATAAGAGTAATTTTAGTTTTAAACCTTTGTGTATAGAAGCGGATTGCTTAATAAAATATGAGAATTTATTATTATTTTTATGAAAAAGTGAAAAATTTTGAAAAAAAAATACTTTTATACCTAGTTATAATAGTAGTTTTAGTCTTATATTTTTATATTTTTGGTTATAAGAGCGACTGACAGGGTTAATATGTAAGCGTGAATTTTTGTGAAATTTTGCATCACGCCCGGTGTTTCATGCTTGTTTCATATTCAAAATTTCAATGAGATGATTTTTTTTTATCTAGCTTTAAATACTATCTCCGTCCCATTTTAATTTGTTAGTTGAACTTGCAAACTTATTTATTAAAGTAACTAAAACTTTAGATTGGGACAAACAAAAAAATTAAAAACATTAAACTTGGACCAAGAAATTATAATATAAGGGTATAGTATGATGGAGATGTTCAAACGGGTCGGGCTGGATCAGCACAATCCAAAGTGATCGGCATGATGGACTTTAGTTTTGGCGTGGCTTGAACCGATCGAGCTTCGACTGGCCAGTTTGATGAATATGGCCCTTCCCCTATTTATTTATTTGCTAGTAATAAAGAATTTTAGTGTAAAATATCAAAAGATCTCCTTAAATAGTGTTGTTAAAACAATATTACAAGACATTTACGTCATTCATAAACTTAAAACAAAGACACAGATTAACTCGTGACTGAATGATAAATTATAAACCCGCCCTCATTGATATGCCTGTGAGTCCCGCTGTATGGCCGGCTGGCCAGGCTCGGTGGCTCACGGGCTCAACTTCATATGGAGAGTTATATTATATCCTATCCTAGTAATGAAGTTGAATGGTTTACTCTTTAAATTTTGGGGGTTCTAAAATGATGAAGGTCAAAATGTTGAGGGTTTATGAGTAAAAACTAGATATTAGGGGGCCAAAAATAGCGAAACACACAAGACAATTGGAAGAACCTCATCCTTTCCAAAAGATAAACAGATGAGTTTTGAGCCAAAGCCTACTCCAATTCTTCCTTTCCCTCCCACAATTTCACACCAAGCAAAATCCATCACAAAGATTACTCATTTAACAAAACCCATTTCATAGATTTTTGAATTAGCAAAACCCTTTAGAGAAAAGGAAAAAAAATTGCAGTTACATGTATAAACAACAATGGAGGTTGCAACAAAGTTGGTTTCTTCACCTTCATACCCTTCTAGGACCCACCTTAAACAATTCCCACATCCTCATTCTCCCTCTGGTAATCTTTCTTGAAATTTACAATTTAATTGTAAGCTGTATTTTAGTATGTGCTTGTAATTTGTGTTTGAATTGGAAGATTGTAATTTGTGTTTGAATTGGAAGATTTTGAGGTGTCAGGAGAAAGGGTGTGAAATTTTACTTGTTCACGCTTCTGGGTGTTATTTAAATGTTTGTTCTTTCCAATTTTGTATTTTGCTTTGAGGTGTTACAGTATATGGGCTTCTGAAGTGTAAAATTTCATATAGTGGGTGTACCAGTGTACCTCATTGTTGTGCATTTATGTTAATGTAACATCATATATGAAACTTTACATTTACATGTTTCTTGATGTTCTTTCAATTTGTGTGTTTGAATGTGGAAAACTGGAAATTTTACTTTCACGTGGCAAGTCAAATGTGCAAATGAAAGCTTAGGTTTTTGACATGCTTCTGTTCTGGATTTACTTTAAATGTGTATTTGAATTTAGATTTCTACTTTGAGGCATTAAAAAATGAGTTTAGGAAATATTGCATGTATTTGTTTCTGCGTTCTTTAGATTGTTACGTTTCATTGGCTTGTAATACACTGGCGTACGTATAAGCAATGGCCTGTTTTTGGCGCTGTAACTGTTTGATGCATTACCTATTTAATTGAACACTGTTCATTCAGTCTTTGTTCTGCTCTTTGCACTTACTCCCTCCGTCCCAAAATGATCTTCCCACTTTTTTGCCTTTACTATGACGGAACTTTGAGCAATAATTTTAGTTTGATTTAATTATGCAAATGAAAATCTAAAACTTGTTATTGATACACCATCAACAATACTATCAATAACAAGATTAGATTTTCATTAGGATAGTTAAATCAATCTAACATTATTGCTCAAAGTTCATTCGTAATAACTAATGGCAAAAAATGTGGGAAGATAATTTTGGGGAAGGAAGGAGTATAATACAATAAGTTCATTTGCATAACCAATCGAGCTTATGTGAGACATTTACTTCCAAATCTTGTCGTCAATTTAAATGGTTTTTATTTCTTCTTAATTCCTTCCTCACACATCTTGATTTTCCACCATTAGTTTTTGGGATTAGTTCATTCTAATTCATTAGATGCTACTTTTGATTGATTTCAGTTCTTGTTGGATTATAGGCCAAAAAGTCATGAGAGAACCAAAAGAAATTAAGTTAGTTGATGACTATGGAAATGGAGGAGGGGGGGGGGGGTCCGTAGGAAATACTGGTAAACCGGGCAAGAGTATTACTCAAATAATTATCTTTTTTTTCTTTTCCGGTGAAATAGCTACTCAATAATGTAACCATAACGCATGACATGCTTCATCTGCTTTGTATGCATGCTTCCATTGACAAAGATTACATATTTGTCTTCATTGCTTTCATGTTTTCTATCTGCATTTGCTTTTGAATTACCGATGCGCTGTCAGTTATATATCAAATGTTCAGAAAATTGTATTCTTGCGCAGCGTTGAAGCTATGCGAGCACTCAGCTCCTGCACCAATCTCAATGCTAACTGTGTCTTTACCGCAACATTTTCCAACCTCAGTTCTCCTCCAAGAGCAACGTTATGATAATAAGCCAGTTTTGCAGATAATGGAGGAAAGAACATCACAGGTGAGACTCTTTGGCGGAGGATATCCTGCTAACACTCATTTGATCTTTTGGACAAAATATTTCATAGAATCTTTTTCTGTCATCATTACTTATGCTAATTCAAAAGTTACTTAATTTGTTGTGAGAGTTACTAGAACTAATCATGCATATCATTTTGACTTTCTTTATTCAAGGCAACTTTGGATAGGAGAATGGAAACTGTGCCTTCAGGAAATGAAGAGAATGATACTTTTGACAATGATTTATATCTTAAGGAATTTCAGAGCCAGTTCCTACGCTTGCCTGGTTTCAGGTACTTGTGAGTTTTTTTTTTCAAGTACACACACACACACACACGTATAGGCACATATCCTAAGGCATTTGGGAAGGATCAAACCTGAACCTCAAGACTTCATGGATTGTGAAGCCCTAGGTCTATCTCACTTGGCCACCCCTCAGGGATAGGTACTTGTAAGATTACCTCCTTTTACCCTTTTTCTGGATCAAGTTTCCGTAGCTGATAATAGACCTTCTTAGTTCTTGACTCCATGTTTATATTATGATCTTCTTAGTACCTTTCATATAATCCATTTTATTTTTTTCTTCCAGATCTGGATCCTTACATTTGGGAGAAGAGCTATCATTGTCCTTGGCAATGCAGTCTTTTTGCTGAACAAGAGAAGCTTATGAAGGCTGAAATTCACAATGTGGTTGCCCTTGCTAAAAAAGCATTGTCAGCTTCCGGGAAGCAGCCATGCTAACCAAGGATTGCAAAAAGTTTGTGGCAAATCTTGACGAACCTGTTTCTCAAAGGTCACTTTCAAATTAACACCATTTTTGTCTATGATGAAGAAATGCTACGCAGATGTTGATGTGTAAAATTCTTTTTCAGTTCAGGATCCACATGTTTTTATGAGAGGCCAGTCAAGACGGTAAAAACTGTAAGGTCAACACGTCTTTTGGAGAGGCAATGCCAGAAAAGAAAGATTCCAAACTCAGTTGTTATTACTCCAGGCACTAGCATCGTCTAAAACAGTGGGACCCAAAAGGACACCAAGAAAAATGTTCATTCCAGTGATATTCTCCGCCATTTTATGGCACCAGAAACAACACAACTCCTGACTGCAAAAGAAGAATCCGAACTGATTGTTCAGTTGAAGGTTTATTGATGACTGTCACCTCCTTTCGACATGCAAATGTGTGTGTTTTTTCCTTATAAGTAGACCTAATCTTGATTGCTTTGAATCTTGTATCAGGATTTGAGGTTTCTAGAGAACATCAAGAGTAGGCTTCATGTTGAGTTTGGCCGTGAGCCAACCATGGTTGAGTGGGCTGAAGCTGTTGGCCTCAGCTATAATGCCTTGCAATCACGAATTAACTCTGGTAAGAGGAGCGGAGAGAAGTTGGTATATGCTAATATCCGTTTGGTTGCTCATATGGCAAAGCGTTATCAGAATAATGGGCTCAGCCTTCAAGATCTAGTGCAGGTGATTAATTTGGATTCTTTAATCACATTGCAAGTTTGTGGGCCCTATGTAAGCTTTTCATAACATAAATATGCGCTGTTTCCTTAAAGATCCTTTCGGTTGTCTTTGCAGGAGGGTAGTGTGGGCCTTCTAAAGGGTGTCGTAAAATATAATCCCCGATCTGGTTGCCGGTTCTCCACTTATGCATACTGGTGGATAAAGCATGCAATTAAAATTGCTATATATCAAAAGTCTAGGACAGTTCGGTTGCCGGTAAGCCTCAGAGTCATTGTTTTCTTTCCTAGCATATTGTTAGTGTAATAATCAGTGAAGCAAAACTTGTTCCTTTTTTTTTTAATTCCAAGGATTATGAGATTGATAAGTTTTGAAGCACTTATCCACATCCACATCGGGAATTAACAAGCCTTATCTCCAATATATAAAAACCTTGGCCTACTTCCCTCGTAGCCAATTGGTTTTGAGATGGAACCCAAACTTTATCATGGTATCAAAGCTCATGGTTTGGTAAGGTCATGGGATCAAAGCTTCCTTGCATATTTCTCCTATTTTTTATTTTATTTATAAAGGGTACGTGTTGGCCCTTTATCAATTGCAATCCTATACTAAATCCACGTATGCACGTGGGAGGAAATGTTAATATTGGAGCACAATATACATTTTTTTGTGCTCTTTGGAACAAATTAAGCTTTTGGATGAGTTGATTACTTATCCTGGTATAAGTCAGTCTCTTAACATGTCCAAGCCCAAAAGAGGCCCACGGTAATTTAGCCCTGCGCCACCCAAATCTAAGTGTCCACGCGCAAGCCTAAATTTCAGCTACGCGTGAGGGGGCGTGTTGAAGCACTTACACCACGTTGAGAATTAGCAAGCCTTGTCTTCAATATATAAAGATCCCCAGTACTCCTGTGAGATACTCTTGTCACTACCAATTGGTTTTGAGATAGAACCCAAATTTTATCAAATAGAGTTTTACATGCTAAAGTTTTCTAAACAAATTAAGTTTCAGCAAGTTGAAAGATTTCCAAGATGTGCACTTGAGTTTCAAGAATAAGGCACCTTTTACCATTTGTACCAACCAGCTGATTCACCAGTTTGTACTCAATGGCTGACATCCTCACCAATGATTGAGATCTTAATTAGCTTCAAATCCAATCCCCCCTCTCTAACTTTTTTTTTTTTGAAAATGAATGTAAACTACTCCCTCCGTCCCGCCCGAAAAGGCATTTTTGTGTCCTTGCAAGGGAATTAAGAAAAGTGTAGGAAAGAGAAAAAGTGTATAGTGGAATAAATATTGTGAGTGAAAGGTGATGTAGGAAAGAGAAAGTGGGGTAGGGAATAGTTAGTGGATATTTATTGTGAGAGTATGACAAGTGGGTCCCACAAATAAAGAAGTAATAAAAAACTTTCCATTTTTGGGTTGTGCCCTTTCAAATGGGACGCCCAAAAAAGAAATTTGTGCCCTTTCGGGCAGGACGGAGGGAGTATTCAGGAAATATTCACCTATGATTTTCCAAATTTACATAGATTGGTCAACAAAAGCTCGCCCTTCAACTGGTTGGCGATGCTGGATTCTTAAACTGATAGATTATCCTATACCTGAGCAGTTTGATGTTGCAGGCCAGCGTTTATACTCTGATGTACAAGGTATCTGATGCAAAGAAATTATGCACCAAAGAAGGAAATTTTGAACCTACGATAGAGCAAATTGCAATGCATGCTGGAATGTCTGTTGAGAAACTGCAAATATTGCAAGTTGCATTAAGAAAGCCTATTTCAATGCAGCAGACCGTGTGGACAGACCAAGCTACAACGTTCCAGGTATTGTTTTCAGGTGTTTTTCTTCTCCCCCATTTTAAATGTGTGTGATGTCTATAATAACCATTGAAGACTGATTGCATTATACTGCCCAATGTTTAAACTAAAAATTGCAATTTGGGTTCAGAAGTTCCAGATTAGGCAGTTTCATTTTCATATCTAAATTGTCAATTTGGTTTTAGTCAAGGACATACATTGATTAGTCATTAAGATATGAGTATTCTCAGGATCCCAACTTTTGTTTTTCCAATTTTCCATCCTGATCTATGTGGGAAACATATGTTGTTGGATGCTACATCACTTAACCTACACCAGAGAGAATTGAACTGGAAATCGGGATATTTTCATGGAATCCCTGGCGATTGTCACAAATTATGGGAGTGAAAATGATGAAAAGAGTGCATCTCATTGTTTTTTCCTTCTTTGCACTTATTACTTCATCAATCTACTGAAAGACCTTTTTCCTCCCCTCTCCATATATCAAAACCAGTTCCATCCATCACCTGTACACCCTATAACCTTTCTACGGGTGGAGATACTGTAGGGCCCTTGACCGAAAGTTCCAATAGGGTAGTACTTGCTCATGCTGAATTGCTCCAAATCTGACATCAATGAAGGATAACTCTGATTCGTACTTCCATCCCTTTGGATTGGGATGCTCGTGGCAGAGCTTTGGGAGGCTATTTCTAAGTAAAAATGGCCTTGGGCTAAACTTAGGAGAACCGAATGTTTTGGTTTGGTATCTGAAAGGCAATTTTAGTTCAACGTGAATTTAGCCATCGAGGTCGTTTGAGGGGTAAAAATGTCATTTTTCTGTTTTGGAAATTTTAATTTCTTATTTCCGGAATTGTTTTATTTTCTTATTATTAGTTTAGGTTTGTGGGTCATGTCAGGGTTGTATAAATATACACTTAAAGGAGTCATGGGCTAGTCAGTTTTCTGGTTTTTGAACGAACGTAGTTTTCACAGAAACGGCTACTTTTCTTGAACGATGTATCTGTAATTCGGTCATTCTCACAGGCGATCTGGCATCATTGTATATCTGTCATGATTTGTATGCCATATTACAGCATAAAATACCTCCTAATTTTTATGCTTGCACAGTTTAGGGTGCGGAATTATAAGGGGTTCTTTAACTCAAACTTCAACCTTTTTGATAATACTCGTATAAGTTTGTCCCAACCAAATATCCTTCAAAATTACAAGTTAAAGGGAATATTCCAAAGATTCCCTTACACATTTGATTAACATTGCTATTAATTATTCTTGCAGGAAATCACTTCAGACCCTGTGATTGAGAGCCCAAAAAGATGTGTTGAAAAGAAGTTTATGAGGAATCACGTCCGTAACCTTCTCAACTTTCTCTCTCCTATGGAGCGTAAAATAATTATATTGAGATACGGAATTGGTGGCGGATATTCAGAAACACTAGCTGGGATAGGTGCCATGGTTGGGCATTGTGATGAAACAGTCCGTAAGTATGAGATGGAGGGACTGAACAAACTGAAGCAGCTTATAAGTAGCCAAGGGTTGGATGCCTATGCAGATTTGCTTTTCTAGTTAACTGCACTAGCTTAAGTATGCAGGCTGGTTGATCTAAACAAAATTGATAAGATCTGAATGTAAATTTTTTTCTTTTTTATTTATTCTCTTTTTGTTGGTACATTATGTTCACAAGTTTAGTGTATACCAACAGCATTTAATCTTGTCCCCTTACACTCCTATCTCCCTGAACATTTTTTTTTTTTACTGGAATAGGAATAGGAATAATCAACATTATACTCCCTCCGTCCCATTATAAAAGGAACGAAATAGGTTTGCACATAAAATAAGAAAAATGTATAGTGGAGTAAATGTTGTGGCGTAAGAAAAGTGAGGTAAGCGAGAGAGAAATGGGGTAAGGAATAGTAATTGGATAGATGATGTGAGTATAACAAATGAGTCCCGTGAATAAATAGGTATTAAAAAAAAATATTTTTAGGCTTGTGCGCTTTGTAACGATACATCAAAATGGGGCTTTTGTTACTTTTGTAATGGGACAAAGGAAGTACATAGAAGGGAGATCCCCCCGATTTTCGCCCTTTGAGAGTTGATAGCACTAAGTGACAAGTCAAACGTTATATTAGGATGTACTTGGATTTTCTTGAAATTGCGTTACAACTACAGTCTTTTACTTTCTTTTTAATATTTTTACAAGTGTTGTAAACAAGGATATATGGTGAATATGAAGGTGGATAAAGATTATAGAGCCAATGTTGTCGAAAATCATGCGAGTTCGGATTCCCAGACCGTTGGACAGAAGATCATTTCGGCGATTTGCGCCCCCACCAACAGGGAACATAAAGTTGGAGATGGACGGCTGGATGAAAGGGGACCGCACAACTACAAGCATCCCCAATCCGGTGGATAAAGGACTTCTATTAACTTCTCAAGTTTTCATTTGTTAGATTTGAGAATCTCTTTTGCCTTCAATGAGCACATTGAACACATCCAGGCTGACAGCAGTCAAGACATTGAGTTCTCAAAATAGGCCTATACAAGGATTTGAAACTACCAAACATGTTTGATCTCAAATGGAGCAATATTTGCAAGGCCAGAAGCCCTATACAATCCTATGTCATTAAGAAAACAAGTCTATAGTAAATTAAGAATGTCCTGGTTTGAATCAGAATGCTTCATATATAATCAAACATCAACGTCGTCCCTTGGTGAAAAGATGGGTGATAGTAAACACAGGCTAAGAATTAACAATATGAAGACTGCCTACCAGTGAAGTGTATACCTTGTCATCAGGTGATAGTCCAGCCTTTGTCATCTCATCATATAGCTTAAAAGCTTCATCCGACCTTCCAACTTTTGACAATCCAGAAATCATTGTTGTGTAAGTTACTAAATTCCGAACTAAACCCTTGTCAGAAATTTCTTCAAATAATTTCATTCCCCCGTCTATGTTTCCAGATATACACTCTCCATGTACAAATGAAGTGTATGTATAAACATCAGCCTCAATACCCTTTTCCTCCATTTCATTTCTTAGCTTATGAGCTTCTTTCATCATTCCCTTCTTGCAATAGCCATCTATAAAGGGTATTATATGTCCAAACATTAGGTTTTGCTCCCTTACGCTCCATTTCCCTAAACGCCCTTTCGGTTTCATCTAATTTCCCTTGCTTGCACAGTATATCAATCAACGTAGTGAGTGTCACTGTATTTGGAGCAACCCCTCTATCTACCATTGAATATAGCAGCGTCTTTTGCCTCCTCTTGCCTATTCAATTTACACAAGCCGGTAGCCATTATATTATAGCCATACACATCTGGCTCAAGTTCATTCTTTTCCATTACACTTAGGATCCTTCGTGCTTCGTCGATCATCCCACTCTTACAGTACCCATCCATTAAAGTGTTGAATATAATCTGATCAACAACAATTCCTTTGGTTTGCATCTCATTCAATAGGTTTTCTGCTGCCTCCATTTGCCCTGCTTTGCAAACGCCATTAATCAATGCCCCATATGTATGGGCATTTGGAACAAGCCCTCTCTCACACATTTCATCAAACAACAAGAAAGCCTTTTCATATTCCCCAACAGACAGTTCCTATTTATCATCGATGTGTAAGTATGTACATCACCCTGAATCCCCTCTTCAAGCATTTCCTTAAACAGCTTATCTGCTTCATCAACCTTTCCCAGTCGCAAAAAATAATCAATTAAAAAGAGTAAATGTAGTCACATTTTTGGACACACCTTCCTTCTTCATTGAACTTAAAACTTCTTTCGCTCCCTCAAAATCCAATTTCTTCAAATAAGCATTGATCAATGTATTATATGTGTATTCATTCGCCTTAAATCCTCTCCCAAGCAATTCATCAATCAACTCCCATGCCTTACTGACCTCGCCTACTTTACACATACCATCAACCACCATAGTTATAGAATAAGCAGTGATATGAACACCCGACCGGACCATCTTCCTGAAAAACTCGAACATCAACTCTAACTTGTCACATTTCTTAACTGCAAGCAAAAAATGCATACAAACCCTATCGTCAATCTGAAACCCGTGATCCTTCACAAAATCAAAAATCTCCAAACACTCTTTAAACCTCTTATTTCCGGCATACACTCTAAACAAATTATCAAACACCTTAAGTGCAACCTTGGGTTTCTTACAAATCTCATGAACAAACAACAGGATTTCGCTAACTGGGTATTCTGGATTGGGATGATGACTGGAAGCAAGATGGTTAAGAACATTTTTGCCCAGTTCAAAATCTCGAGGTTTCAATTAGGCGGCAAGCTAAGGTAATGTGGGATTCAAGATTGGGTTTTTGGGAGGATAGAGACGGGTTCGACTGAAGATAATTGAGGAAACGGAAGCAAGATCGAGGTGGGAGATGTGGGTTTGAGATGATGAGATGGGTTATGTTTGGATTGAGACTGGAAATTAGGGAAAGAGGGATTTGATAGGGAGGGTTGTTGATTAGGGCTTTAGAAATGTGGTTGATAATGTTTTGGTCAGATTCTGAAATAGGGATTTTGGGGAGGGATTTCTTGATTGTACTGATGAACTTTCGATTAGGCATTTGGAGGAGTAGGAGATTGCGATGCAGAGAAAGAAAGTCGAAGGATTTAAGCAGAGGTTTTTCAAATAAATTGGTTTTTGGTTCTTCAAGTTACCGCCTAAACTGGTTAGCTCCGCCTTGTGTACTTCGTCCTAACTCCTAAATTCCGACAATATTTGACTTTACACCCGAAAAAAAAAATTACTTTCCTTCGCCCAATTTATCTCATTTTCTGAAAACATTTTCCTTATCAAAGTAAAGTAGAAGGGAAAACATATTTTTTTTCGAAAAACATTTTCCTTATCAAACATCAAACAGCCAAAAACATTTTTATCTCATTTTTTGAAAAACATTTTACGGGAAATACATTTTTCGAAAAATATTTTTCAGAAAATCATTTCTGCGAGTTATTTTACGCGAAACAAACGGAGTGTAAGTAGTAAAAATCTTACTCAATCTGGGAGGAGAAGTAAGAATCTTACTAAGGAAGTAAGGATATATAAAAAAAAGGTAAGAATCTTATGAAATAAAAGAGTACTTATTTTTGATAAATTATAATACTTATTTGACAAAATTATTCTTAAAAATATGAGTATTATTTATGCTACAAAATTTTCTTATCTACTTTATTTAGTGAAGTTATACTCCCTCCGTCCCATGTGATTACAAACCATTTTTCCTGGCACAATAATTAAGAAATATTATTAAGATAATGAAAATGTGTGGTAGAAAATGAAGAGAGAGAATGAGTGGAGTTGGTTGAATAAATTGTGTGGTAGGAAATGAAGAGAGAGAATGAGTGGGTGGGGTAGGGTGAATATAAAATAATAAATTTATTTCCATTTTGGGCAGTTTGTATTCACGTAGGACGGACCAAAAAGAAAATAAGTTTGTATTCACGTGGGACGGAGGAAGTATATTCTTTCGTTATTTTTGTTCTAATCCAAAATATTTCATTTTAATTATGTGATGGATGTGGTTTTATCCATTTAAAAAATATGTCTCCTAACTTATTTGATGCTCAAAACCTTGAAAATTTAATGTGTTTTGTTAGTGTTTTATAAGTT
The DNA here is from genome assembly GCA_022495995.1 of Adenophora triphylla var. japonica. NCBI lineage: Eukaryota > Viridiplantae > Streptophyta > Magnoliopsida > Asterales > Campanulaceae > Adenophora > Adenophora triphylla. The sequence goes on along the minus strand of JAFEMH010001422.1, from coordinate 462,949 downwards.
TAGGGGTTGAAGTGCAATTACTGAGAAAATGGAGGATTTGAGCTTATTTTGAAAGTTCAGGGACCAAACTGAAATTATGAAAAATTAGGAAGTAAACTGGTATTTCAAAGTTCAGGGGCCAAAGTATAATTAATCGAAAATTAGCAAGGCAGGGCTAGGAAGTTGGCCGGCAGTTGTGGGCCAAAATGCAAGAGTGGCCGACCAAGACTCAGCAGTGGCCGGCCAAGACTCAGCAGATGGCCGAGCGACCGGGCCCAAAAAGGAGCGGCCGCGCAAAAATTACAGAGAAACAGGGCGATCGCCCCCTTGGCCTGGCCATGGATTAGTGACGAATTCAGTATGTCACAAAATAAAAAGAAGTTTCCAATAGATTTGCAGCAGATTATATGTGTATTCATTCGCCTTAAATCCTCTCCCAAGCAATTCATCAATCAACTCTCATGCCTTACTGACCTCTCCTACTTTACACATACCATCAACCACCATAGTTATAGAATAAGCAGTGATATGAACACCCGACCGGACCATCTTCCTGAAAAACTCGAACATCAACTCTAACTTATCACATTTCTTAACTGCAAGCAAAAAATGCATACAAACCCTATCGTCAATCTGAAACCCGTGATCCTTCACAAAATCAAAAATCTCCAAACACTCTTTAAACCTCTTATTTCCGGCATACATTCTAAACAAATTATCAAACACCTTAAGTGCAACCTTGGGTTTCTTACAAATCTCATGAACAAACAACAGGATTTCGCTAACTGGGTATTCTGGATTGGGATGATGACTGGAAGCAAGATGGTTAAGAACATTTTTGCCCAGTTCAAAATCTCGGGTTTCAATTAGGCGGCAAGCTAAGGTAATGTGGGATTCAAGATTGTGTTTTTGGGAGGATAGAGACGGGTTCGACTGAAGATAATTGAGGAAACGGAAGCAAGATCGAGGTGGGAGATGTGGGTTTGAGATGATGAGATGGGTTATGTTTGGATTGAGACTGGAAATTAGGGAAAGAGGGATTTGATAGGGAGGGTTCTTGATTAGGGATTTAGAAATGTGATTGATAATGTTTTGGTCAGATTCTGAAATTGGGATTTTGGGGAGGGATTTCTCGATTGTACTGAAGAACTTTCGATTAGGCATTTGGAGGAGTAGGAGATTGCGATGCAGAGAAAGAAAGTCGAAGGATTTAAGCAGAGGTTTTTCAAGTTACCGCCTAAACTGGTTAGCTCAGCCTTGTGTACTTCATTCCTAACTCCTAAATACTCCCGTTTGACTTTACACCCGGAAAAAAAAAAAAAAAAGTAAATGTCATTTTACTGTCTATTTTAATTAATAAAACAACTAAGAATCTTAATTGAACGGAATATTCTGTGATGGGCCGAGCCCAATACCTCGCTACGAGCTAGGGCCCAACAGGCCCACCAAAGGACCAACTATGAAGGATCCGATCAAGACCTGGGTTATGGCCCGTCCAACAATGGATGGCGGTCGTCGCCATTGAGCGACCAAGCCCATCCAAGTGACGAGCCAATACACCCATGAGCAAAGATTTGGGCTTTAGCCCGTCGATACGTCAGGAAGAGGTCGTCGCCAATGAGTTATGACCCACCTAACGACGAGCCTTCCCACCACGCAAAACTGATCTCACCCAAGAGTGAGCGTCGTCACTGAACGACCAACTCTCTCTGATTGCTTGCTCGTCGAGTCATCTCTCAAGAGGACGACCTAGTTGGACGCACCGCTCCAGGTCGTCCCTTCAATTAAGCTTCCTCAACAAGCTTGATTAATTAGCTAATTTGGGATAATGTCAGACCTACTACAGTGCCTTGTTACACGTGCAATCATGTAACCAGTAATAACACCAAAAGGTGTGCAGGTTGACTTTCCCTTATAAGGCAAGCTGCTTATCAATGTCAGGCGCAGCAGTGTCCTTACATAGACGGACCAGTCCCAACGTGACACATGTATGCCTAGGAGACAACGCTGATCCAACAGTTGGCATCAATCAAATCTAACGGTTCAGATGAAAACCCTAATATCATTACATCCACTATAAATATGAGAACAAAATATGGATAAAGGTAATGCTTTACTGCATATTCACGTACTCACACACTCTCCATATTATTTACGCTACTTTCCAGTCCATCAACTGATTCTCACGCCGGATGGGCTTGGAAGACCCCCACGCGGTTTCACGGTTGTTTGTGGTGTTGTGCAGATCACGAAGCTAGCTCAATCTTTGCTGGACACGATTACTGAGCCCAAGACACATTCCTGCGCGATCAGATTGGTTCCATTGCCGGGAATCGTTTGTCAGTGATCTTCAATAACAGAAACACAGCCGAAAAAATCTTGAAAAATGGTGTCAGATGGCCACACGGCAAGCAAATCTACCGGAGACCAAGATATACCTCCTCCTCCTCCTCCGCAAGGCCAACAACACAACCCTAGACCACCCTCTCCACCTAGGAACCCTAATTTAAGGGTTACCAAGTCACAAGGGGTGGTTGATGACACAGGCCTTCAAACAGCTAGAAGGAGGGAGAAGAGACCCGGCTTCAAGAGAGGCGCTGACGACCTCAGCTGGAAAGGAGACTGAGGTAGCTGCGAGCGCGCCGTGTGGGAGGCCCATCCAACCCACACCTCGACAGAGCTGCTTTCCTCGTCGAAAGATCAAATGCCCTTCGAGAATTCCTGCAAATCCAGAATGAACTCATCCAGATGGCAGCGCCCCAAGCCCCACAGGCGTCCCACCATACTGTCTCGTCTGGAAGAAGAAGGAACCGGAGGAGAGAAGGTCGTCGAGATGACGTCGTAACAGGGGAATAACGAGTGGTGCCCCAGATTGATCTTAGAGATCATATCAATCAACGTCGTAGTGAAGGAGTGCCATCTCAGCAACGACGAGATGAAGGAGAGCCTCGTGGAGTATTGGCAGTCGAAAATCCAGAAAATCAGAACCAAGTTATTCAGGGTCGTCTAATGACTCCTTCTTTGAGAAACGAACGGGCACCGAGCTATAGGGAGAGAACCCGAACTCCCCCACGTCGCGAACGAGAGCTATCCAGATCGTACAGACCATCTCCGTCGCCGAGCTTTAGAGGGGAGAGATCCATCTCACGACGACTCGCTCCCACAGAGAGACAACGGTCTAATACCGTTGCCCGGGGGCCTCGTCAAGATAGGATCCCCCCATCCGGCCCAACAGGAGAAGTTGACATGAGAGAATTCTTGAGACTCAAGCGTCAGGTGGAAGAGCTGACGAACAAAAGAAACAAAGTGGATAGCGACGACTCTGAAGACGATTGTGGTACCATGAATCCTTTGGCACCTTGGATGCTAGAGACGGGACCTCCCGAACCAGGCTTTAAACTTCCTGACTTAAAACAATATAATGGCTCTACGAGTGCCATTGATCACATACAACATCTCGAAGCCCAGATGTATGTAGTCGCAAGAGCCTCAGGCCACGACGATGTCATGTGTAAGGCCCTCACAAGCACGCTGACTGACGCTGCTTTACGATGGTTTAGGAGCCTACCTAAGGGGAGCATTGAGTCGTGGAAGCAAATGAGAAAAATGTTTTTGGGAAGGTTTGCAACGGCGGGAGATCGTCGTAAGACTGTCAACGATCTCAGTAATATCTCACAGGGAGCCGGCGAAAGCTCTATGAGCTATTTCAAAAGATTTAAGAAGTTAGTGGACCAAATTGATGAAGACCTGACTGATAGGGAAATTATCAATTGTTTCAGACACGGTGTTGTTTCCTCCACTCTGGACTACGAGTTGCAAGTCCACCCGGCCAAATCCCGAAAAGATCTACGCCAAAGCGTATCTTTGTCGCCGAAATTTGAGGAGAGAAAGTTACAAAGAGAAGGAAAGGCTGGTGACGAGGTTGAAACGGCAAAATCTAAAAAGGACAAATTTGGAGAAAAAGGAAAGAACAAGCAAGTGAAGGTTGAAAAAGTTCCCGAGTCGTACACTCCTCACGAATGTGTCACGAGTGAAATTACGAGCAATGTTGATTTTGGACCGGCGCCGAAGATGAACCCCAGCGGGAAGGGGAAGAAAAATTTGAATAAATATTGTGAGTATCATAGGGATAAAGGACATGATACCAGAAGAATGTTTCGGCTTGAAGAAAATCATTCGAGAGATGGATTGATGATGGTCGTCTCCGGGGAGTATGTGAGGAAAGATCGTCAAGCGGCCAACACTCGAGTTGCTAACGACGGCCCTCGGAGAGAGCGACCAAGGATGGTCTTGGTAATTTACGAAGAGACGAGCAAAAATCAAATAAAGAGCGCCATCTACCATCTCGAAATCCCTCATGTTCCCCAGAAGTTGGAGATTCCAAACGACGTGATAAGCTTTTTTCCCTACGAGTTCGCAGCTAATCCATTGGCTCGTCAACAGACGCTGGTCATCCCCGGCTTCATTGACAACTGTGAGTCAGGAAGAATTCGAATTGATCTTGGAGCGGCCAAAGACATTCTCTTTTACAACGTCTACCAACGGATGAGTCTACCCGATAGCCGCCTAAGTCCTTACTTAGGTCGTCTAGAGGGATTCACCAACCACCGAGTAGACGCAAAGGGCCAAATTGACCTACCTGTTGACATTGGAGAACACCCATTAATAACCATCAAAACTGTGACTTTTATTGTGATTGACGTCGTCAGTGACTACCACGCAATCCTTGGCCAACCTGGCCAAGCCGCTTTAGGGATCGTCGCCTCGGTCCCTCATCAACGAGTCAAATTTCCTACACGTGCTGGAGTGGGATGTGTGTTGGGGACGACCTCAGAATTCCTAGAGCATGTACTAAAGGCAAAGCGAACCATTGAAATAGACGACCCAAATCAAGTTGTGAAGCTCTCCAAGTCTGTTAAGCAAACGACGACGTCATATGCCATGGTCTCCACCATCAAGTGTGTCGACGACCCACAAGACTTTGTTGAAATATTCATGGACGATCAAGCCGCTGAACCACAACTTTTGACCGCCCACGAATCGGGGACCAAGCTAGATAAGCTCATTGAGGACGAGGTTCCAGACCTGACCCCTGAGGCAAGAAGAAAAATCAAAGAAATTGTCATTGAATCCATGGACTTTAGGGATGACTCCCCTGAGATGAAACCAACCGACGAGCTAACGGAACTGATCATCAACCCAAACTATCCCGGAGCGAGAAAAATCAAAGCCCGGGGTCTCGGTTATCCCGCGAGGAGAGGGAAGAGATAATCTCCCTACTCAAACAGAACCTCGATGTTTTTGCCTGGAGAGTGGAAGATATGAAGGGTATCAGAGAAGACGTGGCAGTTCATAGGCTTGGAGTGAACCTTACCATGAAGTTCAAGGAACAAAGGTGCAGAATTTTTTCGACGGAGAAAGAGATCGCCATCAAACAGGAGATTGAAAAGCTACTAAGTGCTGGGATTATTGTAGACGCTGGGTTCACAACGTGGCTGGCAAATGTGGTTCTTGTCAAAAAACCCAACGGAAAATGGAGGCTCTGCGTAGATTTCACCGACCTAAACTTAGCGTGCCCCAAAGATAGTTACCCCTTGCCCAGAATCGATAAGCTCGTCGACTCTGTGGCCGGTCATACGACCTTGAGCTTTCTCGACGCATATTCTGGCTATCATCAAATCAAGATGGCCGTAGAGGATATACCGAAGACGGCCTTTCAGGCCACAGGGGGAACTTACTGTTATACGAAGATGCCCTTTGGGCTCAAAAACGCCGAGGCCACGTACCAAAGAATGATCAACAAAGTGTTCAAGGACCAGCTCGGAGACAACCTGGAAGCATATATCGACGACATGGTTGTCAAGTCCAAGAAAAGAAAACATGTCGACGACCTACAGCAGACTTTCACCAACCTTCGAGCAAATGACATGGTCCTCAATCCAGCCAAGTGTGTTTTCGGAGTTGCAGCTGGAAAATTTTTGGGGTTTATGCTTTCACAGCGGGGAATTGAAGCCAACCCCGAGAAAATCAAGGCTTTAATTGATATGGCAGAGCCTACGAGCATCAAGGAGGTCCAACGTTTGAACGGACGAATAGCGGCCTTGGGTCGTTTTATTTCCAAGTCCGCCGAGAGATCACTCCCATTTTTCAAAGCCCTCCGAGGTGCTAAGGATTTCAAATGGACGGAAGAATGTTCCCAGTCATTCAGGCAGCTAAAAGAGTATCTTGGCTCCCCACCCCTCCTCCAAAGCCCCGTCGCAGGGGAAGATCTTTATGTTTATCTCTCGGCAAGTGACAAAGCCGTCGCCGCCGTAATGGTTAGGGAGGAGGAAGGAACACAGAGGCCAGTTTACTACGTTAGCAAAGCTTTGTCGGATGTAGAAACCCGCTACTTCAATGCGGAGAAGATTGCTTATGCTCTCGTCATCACAGCACGAAAGCTACGAGCTTATTTTTCCGCTCACCCGATCATTGTTTATACCAATGCCCCACTGCGAAAAATTTTACATCGTCCTGAAAGTTCCAGCCGTCTGTTGAATTGGAGCATTGAGCTGACAGAATTCGATATCCGCTATACGGCGAGAAAGACTTTACATGCACAGGCCTTGGCGGATTTCCTAGTTGAAACGACGTTCACCATTGACGACGACGATCAACGGCCGCCGCAGAAAATGAGTAAGGGCAAAGAGGTCAGCGACCAGCCAATGGAGTTAGTCTTGCCTCTAGGATGTTGGAAAGTCTATTCAGATGGGTCGGCAACAAAGGACCTCAGTGGAGCAGGAATCGTGCTGGTCGAACCAGAAAGCAACACAGTTTTTGAAGAAGTTTTGAGATTCAAGTTTCAAGCGTCAAACAATCAAGCAGAATATGAAGCGCTGATAGCGGCAATCGAGTATGCAAAGTGTTTTGGAGCCACTAAGATTGCAGCTTTTTGTGATTCTCAGTTTATCGTGAACCAAGTCCGCGGCGACTATCAGGTCGTCGACTCAACCCTCCAGAAATATCATGCTTTGGTCGGCGAGTTAGTTCAGGGGCTGGAGTTTTGGGCCATCCAAAGAATAGCCAGAGAAGACAACGAACACGCCGACCTACTATCGAAGCTTGCAACAGATCAACTCCCTGAAGACGAGCATGGCCACCACTTAGCCTACCTCGACCAGCCGGCCTATGAACGAGTGAAGGTCATGTGCATGGGAGACAGTCCGAGGTGTTGGATCGACGAGCTAAAAGAATTTATTGAGAAGGATGAGTTACCAAATGATGAAGTTTTGGCACGACAAGTCAAGAGAAAGGCAGCCAGATTCTCGGTCGTAGAAGGTGAACTGTAGAGACGATCTATCACCAGATCGTTGCTAAAGTGCGTCCACCCTGATAAGGTAGTCCAGTTGCTTTTCGAGGTACATCAAGGAGAATGTGGGGGCCATCCTGGGGCTCGTACGTTGGCTGATAAGTTGATTACCATGGGGTATTACTGGCCCCATCTCCGAGAAGATGCCAAGCAGTTCGTAAGGAAATGTGATACTTGCCAGCGTTTCGCCGATCTTCCAAAACTCCCAACGACTGAGCAGACCCCGGTCATGGTGGCATGGCCATTCGACATGTGGGGCGTCGATTTGATTGGGCCTTTTCCACAGGCCAAGGGAGGAGTCAAATATGTAATTGTGGCAGTTGACTATTTTTCAAAATGGGTGGAGGCCAAGGCCTTAAACAAAATCACTGAGAACAATGCCCTAAGATTCATCCATGACTCAATATGGTGTCGCTTTGGAATCCCAAGGGTAATCATTTCGGACAATGGCCTACAGTTTTCGAAAAAGTTTGAGCAAGAATTGAACATAATGGGCGTCAAACATTCTAAGTCGTCTGTTGCCTATCCCCAAGGCAATGGGCAAGCTGAAGCGGCAAATAAGCTCGTCCTGTCAGCCCTGTGCAAAAATCTCGAAGGACGAAGTACGAGATGGTTGGACGAACTCCCTTCGGCTCTCTGGGCAGTCCGCACAACCACCCGGGGGCCTACGGGGGAAACTCCATTTGCTTTGGCTTATGGCTCTGAGGCCATGGCCCCCGCCGAGCTTCAACTTCCTACGGACCGAGTTGCCCTCTATGATGTGGAAAAAAATATCCATAACCGACAGGTCGATCTTGACCTTATAGACGAGCGAAGATTGGATGCCCAACTAAGAATGGAAAACTACAAGAAGAAAACCAAGGCTTACCATGATAAGAAGGTAAAGAAAAGGTTCTTTAAAGTCGGTGATCATGTTCTTAGAAAGATTGAAGCGACGGGACTCAAGGCCCGCCAAAACAAACTCTCTCCTAACTGGGAAGGACCATACATCGTCACTAGTGTGGTCAGAGAAGGAACCTACCGCCTAGCCCGGCCAAACGGTGAACAACTGAAACATCCATGGCACGCCAATCATCTCACGAAGTATTACTTCTGAGATCGTCGTCAACACTCAGCGCCCTCAGGGCATCATATTTGTGGTTCTATTGTAACTTTTTCATTGCATTTTTTGAAATTTCTGGAAGTTTGTAAGGGATAATCTATAAATCCCGGAAGTCTTAAAAGTAATCGAGTTGTCAACAATGTATGATTATTGATTGGAAATTATCAATGGAAACTCGTCACTTCGCTAAACTTCGCCCGTTGCAAACTCAAAGCTTAGAACGGTTGAAGCCTGACTTCGACCCTTACAATCACTTTGATCCAAGTATAAAGATCAGTTGAAGCCAAGACTTTGACGCTCACATTTACTTTAGCCAAGTATAAAGGCTAGACGAGGCCAGACCTCGTCGACTGCTATAACAGAATAAGACGACTCGTCCATAGAACATTGCCTACGAGCAAAGACCTACGGACCTTCATACTATTCCTACGAGCCATTGAGAAGTTGAGAAAATACAAGGGTGAACAAGAGTCGGCCACACTAGGACGACCTTAAGTGGGTACCGTCACTCACGACGACCATTTGCACTTGTCCTCAAACTTACTCACCAAATAAAATTATCACATGCTATCTACGTTAACACAGATTAACAAATAGAAAACAAAGGCATTGAATAACTTAAACATCAATAAAACAAACAAACAAACATTGTACGACCCCCTCTAGACAACGAGGAAACAGGTCAACTGCATTACAAAAATTAGAAATTGTTTGAGACAATGTTTGGGACCACCACCAAAAAGCGAAGCATTGTTTACAACATTACAAATGATCCAGAAAGGTCAAATGACTACTGAGGACCATCAACGTTGGCAGGAGTAGCATCAGGATCAAGGCCGTCTCCAAGGAAGTTGGCGTAATAAGCATCGAAATTCTTGGGATCAACGGCTGGAACTGGCCACTCGTCTCTTCCTGCCTTCTCATCGTCCTCCTTGATAATAAGCAATTCGTTGTCATTGAAGGGAACGAGAGGTTAGATGAGACGAGCCTCCTGGTCATGAGATGGCTCTGAGCAAAGGTCGGCCAATTTCCTTATGGACATTAAGTCTTTGGTCTCTGAGTCAGCCAAGATCCGCCGCGCCAAATGCTTGGCCCCATCCTGAAAAAAGCTGCTGGCTTTGTCGGTGATGACCTTGAGGAACTCACCACCCCTTTTAAATTGCTCCACAACATCCAGTTTTGCATCGGCCAAAGCAATCTGATGGTCAGCACGCATCTCTTCGATCTGAATCCAGGCAGAGTCGTAGTCAGCTTTCATTTTGTCAAACTTGGTCTCCGCGGCTTTGAGACTAGTCGTCAATATTTTTCCCTCCTGCACCACTTTGGCCTTCTCAGCTTTCAAGATTTCCGCCTCCTTCAGAATTTTATCTTTCTGATCAGCCATCAGGGACTCGTAGGCGGCAGTCAATTGAACGACGTTTTCCTCAGTTTCCTTCAACTTCTTTTCAGCCGCTTTCTTTGCTCCAACGGACAAAATCAGCTTCTCGTTCTCCTTTTGCTCGGCGTCGTAGCATGCCTTGAAGTCCGCCGTCATGGCCTCAATCATCGACGTCATCTGCAACCAAAGGGTTATTATTAGTACAAGTATAAAACGACGAGAGAGACGCGTGGAAAGCACAAGACTGAATTACCTCAGTCTGCATCAGCCCGAAGCGAGCATGATAGGTCATAGGACTCATCTTAGCCTCCCTCATTTGGCGAACAAGATCAGCATCCTTGCCCCGTTTGGTCAATGCCGTCCCCAAGAGGAGTGCAGGACCACTTCTTGCCAAACAAGGAACCCCAGATATCGGAGGAACCTTACCATACTTGGTGGCCATTTCCAGAGCCTTTGTCCTGGTAAGTACTCCTGAAGACGAGCCAGGAGTTTCAGCCCGAGGAGTTGAAGGGTCGAAGGAACTGGGAGGGTCGTAGGCAGCTTTCTTACTTCTCTCTCCGCCTGCCTCAGAGCCCGCAGGACAATCTTTTATCTTCTTAGAGGCTTGGCGTTTGGCCTCTGGATTGGAGTCAGAGCTCTCAACAGCCTCAGGGTTGACGTTCTCACCCTCAATGACGACTTGCTGGGCCTCAGCATTAACAACAAGTGACTTGACTCGGCCCTCTTTCTTCTCTAGCCCGTCAACCACTACTTGACGGCCTCCAGTATTCAAGCCTTCAATGACGACCTCCCTCTCAATCATGGGGATTGCGCCAGTAGGGTTGTCCTTGGGGAGTTTGTAGCGTTGTGAGAAAATTTCCATCTTTTCATCTTTTTGAGTCGCCACCTATATTATTCGATTGGAAACATAGGAAAACCATTTTTGAAAGAGATTTGAGTTCGGGGCTTAGGTTATGAAATGGGTAGGTTTAGAAGGCATCCATTTCACCCAATCCGGAGATCGGTCTTGCTAAAGAAAAGAGAGGTTTTCAATCTTTTTAATAAAATAATTAAAGAAGAACAAATAAACCCTAATCAATTTCTTGATTAGGAATGTCGGATTGTATGCTTCGAGATCGCCTTCATTGACTGAAGGGACTCTAGGCTAATCCTTTTGATGGGATTACACTACTCTAAAATCAATAGAGAGGTTGAGAAGAGAAACGAAAGTTTAAGGGATGATTACCTTTTGAGGAGAGATTCGGACAGAGTTTCGACTCAAGTTTAGAGTCGAACCTTGATTTGGACAGAGCTTCGCCTCGATCCTTGATTTGGATCTTGATGCGGACGGAGCTTCGCCTTGTTCCCTTGATTCGGGCTTCGATGTTTGTTAATCAACAAGGTTGACGAACAAACTTTAGGAGTTGTTTGTGAGTGATTTGAAGGAGTCTTTCATGGAAAGAAACCAACAAATTGTGTGTGTTGTGTGTGTTCTTGATCAAGGATCAGAATTGTCGACCTCCGAAACATTAGAAGTCATCCAGTATTTATAGGAGGTTGGAGAGGTGAAGGTGGAGAGGGAAATTACCCTAGGAAGGTTCCAGAACTCAGTTCTGATTGGATACCCGAATTGATAAGGTTTTATCCAAAAAGAGAGTTTGAAACGGAGAAGGGAAGTGATTCTGCACATCCTGTCGAGGGGATATCTCGCGCGAGATATGATATCTCGCGCGAGATATGATATCTCGTGCGAGATATCTAGTCTGATGACTATTTTGTCCTCTTCAGTTTATTCCGTTAGTCAGTTAGGTCCAAAACTAACGAGGTTAGTTAGAAACTTAACGAAACATGACGAAACTGATATGCTTTCATCAAAACACAAAAGAGAGATTAAGAGTAGTGTAATCATGATTTATTGGTTCAGAATGGGGTGTCTACAGAGTTGGGCATTTCTCTTCTCCATATCCTCTTGACGATCAAGGATGGCATTGGACGACGCTCTATCCTTCTTGGCCTTGGTTCGCTCATTGGGTCTGATTGCCCCACTCATGATTTCCTTTTCAATGAGGTTGATATCCTTTTCAGAAAGAACTGCCAAGTAAAAATGGAAAAAGGTTAAGTCATTCACGACGAGACAAAAAGGCAAATTATCAAAATAAATAGACAAGTGTTGAGAGCCCAACCCCCAAACATCTCAAGATTCTCGCAATGCTCTTCAGGATGGTCAAAGCGGGCGCCAGCACAATTTATGCAGTTGTCTTCCCAAGTTAAGTCGTCGTGAACGACCCAGGTGGGATAACGAGTGTCAAGATTTATCTTCACTAAAGGATCGGGGCCCTTCAACGGCTTAGACATAATGCCGACCCTTATGTACCTCCAGTGAGAGGCTTCAATGTCCGAAAACGACACCCATCCAAGACTTAGCAGATTATCAATCTTTTCCTTCAGCTCATCGGCCCACGGAGCTTGAAACACATGTTCGTCGGTAACCAAGTCGTGACTCTCCGGGAAAGGGAATTGCCATCCTACTTTACTCTCCACCAAGATCATGTGACTGTCCCAGCCATATACTTTATTTTGAGTGTCTAGGAATAAGCCTTGAACATTCCTAAGGGACGACACACTCACTACGGACTTCCCGTTCTTAACGGATCGTTTCGTCCGATAGTAATGACGGAACACCTTATTACATGGCTCGTAGCCAAGAAATCTGCAGACCACAATGAAACATGACAAAATCCTAACCGTGTTACCACTCAACTCCATCGGCACACAACCCGAATATTCCAGAAACTCGTTGATAAAAGGATCTAGGGGCAGCCTCAGTCCAAGCTCAAACTGTTTGTAGAAGAAAGTGACTTTCTTCTTGCTGGTAAGGAGTGACTGCCTACGAGGCTCGTATTCCTTCTGGCTAAGATATTCAAGCTTGTATGTCGCAGCGGATACTCTGAAGGAGCCTTGAAGGGAATCTATAAACAACTTCCCAGTATCTCCTTTCGTCCTTGTGCTGACCTTGGTGATGGCCCAGTTACCTCGTGCCCCTCCTCCGAAGTCTAGTTCATGCCCTCTAGCTCGTACACCGGTGTGGAAGGCGTCGACGATCCTAGTGCTTCCAGCACTCGTGCTAGCTTCATTTGTTTCTTGAGCCGGCTGATCAGGACGCCCGTCGTGATCCATGTCTACAAAACAAGGAAAGACAGAAGGGGAATCAGTCCTAACATTCTTAGGCGACGACCTAACTATGGGCAACCTTGATTCCCCCATAATCAAATTCCTATGTGAATCACGACGGGACAAGGAATAGTTGGCTTGTATATGGTTGGGAAGGTCATTCATTGACCTAAAAGACGTCACCCTTGGGTCATCTTCCTCAAACTCCCCAAGGACCTCACCTATTGGGAACTCTAAAGGTTCATTCTCAAACCCAAATTTCAGCAAGATAGAAGAGCATTCAGCCAATGGAATCTCCCTCCAAATACCTTTAGCACATTTATAAACTCTTTGATTTAGCCCAAAACCAAACTTGACTCCCCTCTCAAAGCTCATCGTTCTGGGACCCATTGAACAAAGCCTTAAACCCCAAGCAAAAACCCAGAAAATGAAGAACAACGAAAGAAATTACCTGTTTCTGGGTTGGGAGATGGGTTTTCTGATGAATTTACCAGCGGAAAATCAAAGAAATTCCTAATCCAAGCAGCCGGATTGTCCAACGGCGGTGAAGCTAGAGCAGTCAAATGTAGCCGGAAAATGTTTGCACGGTGGCCGGAATGCTTCTTGCTGGTTGCCGGAAATCGCCCTTGCAAGTTTCTCTCCAAGGATTCTGACGCGAAAAGTTTGAAATGGAGGAGGGGGGAAGCTTTTATATATTTGGGGAAGACAAAGGGTTTATGCCTGGGAAACCCAAACGGCGAAATGATGGGCATTAAATACCCTATGTGATTTCCGAGGAGAATGTCCCATCACGGGACACGTGTCAATTAATGGAGGGATCCCAGCCGCCCACGTCATCAATGCTGACGTCACCCTAATTCAAAATTCAAATTGACGGCCGTGCGGATAGCCTTGGAGGGAGAACGACAACTCCTGGCCCGTCAAGACGATCCATGAGTTGGGGGCCACTGAACGGAATATTCTGTGATGGGCCGAGCCCAATACCTCGCTACGAGCTAGGGGCCCAACAGGCCCACCAAAGGACCAACTATGAAGGATCCGATCAAGACCTGGGTTATGGCCCGTCCAACAATGGATGGCGGTCGTCGCCATTGAGCGACCAAGCCCATCCAAGCGATGAGCCAATACACCCATGAGCAAAGATTTGGGCTTTAGCCCGTCGATACGTCAGGAAGAGGTCGTCGCCAATGAGTTATGACCCACCTAACGATGAGCCTTCCCACCACGCAAAACTGATCTCACCCAAGAGTGAGCGTCGTCACTGAACGACCAACTCTCTCTGATTGCTTGCTCGTCGAGTCATCTCTCAAGAGGACGACCTAGTTGGACGCACCGCTCCAGGTCGTCCCTTCAATTAAGCTTCCTCAACAAGCTTGATTAATTAGCTAATTTGGTATAATGTCAGACCTAGTACAGTGCCTTGTTACACGTGCAATCATGTAACCAGTAATAACACCAAAAGGTGTGCAGGTTGACTTTTCCTTATAAGGTAAGCTGCTTATCAATGTCAGGTGCAGCAGTGTCCTTACATAGACGGACCAGTCCCAGCGTGACATGTGTATGCCTAGGAGACAACGCTGATCCAACGGTTGGCATCAATCCAATCTAACGGTTCAGATGAAAACCCTAATATCATTACATCCACTATAAATATGAGAACAAAATATGGATAAAGGTAATGCTTTACTGCATATTCACGTACTCACACACTCTCCATATTATTTACGCTACTTTCCAGTCCATCAACTGATTCTCACGCCGGAGGGGCTTGCCGGAAGACCCCCGGCGCAGTTTCACGGTTGTTTTGTGGTGTTGTGCAGATCACGAAGCTAGCTCAATCTTTGCTGGACACGATTACTGAGCCCAAGACACATTCCTGCGCGATCATTAGTTAATTTGAGAGAGATTAAAAAGGAAAGTAAGAAATTTAAAATAGAACGGAGATAGTTAATGTTATGAGTATAAAAATACAGTAGAAGAGAGAAATTGGATATTAAGTATTTATTGTGATAATAACAAGTTAGTTCATTGATCATTTTAAGCATGCAACTAAGAAGCAGGGTCGGCTTAGATATGGAATATTAGATTCGTTTGCATAGGGCCCAAAATTTTGAAGGGCCCCAATTTTATCTATGCCCATTAATGATGCAGGAGACGACCCTGAAGACCAGGCGGCCGCCTCCCTCCTAGTCAGGCGTGCGCCTCAAGATGGACCTAGTATGGAGTTTCTCTCATCTTTCCAGGCGGACGCCCCATTTGGAGTGATGCGGGCGCCTCAAGTTATTCCCACGGGGGTGTTGCCTTCGGCTGACCATGCGGCCGCCTCAACCAAGGCCCGGCGTGTGCCTCAACCAAAGCCAACCAAGGATGATCTCTCGGTGTTTCATGCGGCCGCCTGAGGGTGTGTCAGGCGCCCGCCTCGCGACGTCATGGTTTCCTTAATTTCGTTCTTTTTTTTCAATTACGCTACTGGTTGCTTAGTAAAATGTGGTTATTTTAGTAATTGTTTTAATTTCTGGTGCTTAGGGTTTTAGAAGTACTTAAAACAAACATTGGTAATTGTTTACGCAGCTTTTGATTAATTAAAAATTTAGAGAATTTCTTCTCCTTTCTGGTGGATTCCAGTTCTTCGCGTTTGAGGATTCTTCGCTTGAAGAGTTCTTGTGATTAGTGCGCTAATCACGAAACTTATCGGCTTCCGTGCTGCGTCAGTTGGTATCAGAGCAGGCCATATCCTGTCTTTTCACCACTGATTTGTTATGGGGGACCAAGTAATAAGGTAGGAGTTCGATCAATTAACCACAGCCATGGCTGCGATTTCGACGCAGGTGGAGGCGCTCGTGGCTGCTCAACGAGGTCCAAACGCTCGTGCTAATCGTAATCGTGGTGGCGAGAGAGACAGGGGTATTGAACAGGGCCATCGCCCTAGGAGGGGCAAAAATAATGAGGAAGAGGATCCTAATTCCGAGTCTGAGGTTGAGGTTGATAGTGATGAATCGGAACGGGGTGGAAATCGACATCGCCAAGATTATCGAATTAAGGCGGATATTCCATTATTTTATGGAACTATGGAAATTGAAGATTTTCTAGATTGGCAGAATGATGTTGATCGTTTCTTCGAGGTTATGGAGGTGCCTACGAACAAACAGGTAAAGATGGTGGCGATCAGATTGAAGAGCACTGCTGCGGTTTGGTGGGAGAAGCTTGTTGCGCAGAGGCGACGACAAGGGAAGGGGCCAATCAGAACCTGGATGCGTATGAAGCAGTTAATCTCGGAGCAATTTTTACCTGCAGATTATGAGCATACCTTATACAGATTATACCTCAATTGTGTGCAGGGTAAGAGAACAGTTGATGAGTACACGACGGAATTTCAGAGGTATACTGCGCGGGTTAGGGTTGAGGAGACCGAGGATCAGAGGATTGCTCGTTACATTAATGGGTTGAAGGGTTCGATCCAAGAGAAGATGGGTTTGCATCATGCGTGGACTCTGACAGATGCTACCACTCTAGCGTTGAAGGCTGAGCTTATAGAGAAGTCGAGTGCGATAATTTTTACCCCTTTTCGCAGATTTCCGCAGCAAGGTGTTTCGGAGACAGTAGTTGATAAAGACCCAGTCCCGCAGACCAAGAGTACAACCACTGCTAGCAGAAGCGCAGTGAACAAGGCTCCGACACAGAAGGCAGCAAATCCTTATGCAAAGCCAACTGGGGATAAGTGCTATCGCTGTCAGGGATATGGCCACATGTCGAATGTTTGCCCCACTCGGAGGACTGCTGCAGTATTGCATGAGTACGAAGATGATGAGCCCGAGGACAATGAGTATGACGATGCTGAGTTTGCGGAAGAGGAGTCCGGTGAGAGAGTTGGATGTGTGCTCCAATAGATGTTAATTTCTTCCAAGGACGAGGGTCAACAGAAGAATCTGACGCGTGCACACTGTTCTGTGAAGAACAAGGTATGTAATATGATTATTGATAATGGGTGTACTGAAAATCTTGTTTCGCAGAAGTTGGTTGAATTTATGGGCTTAGCGACTGAACCTCATAATAGCCCTTATAGTTTGGGGTGGGTGAATAAAGGCTCAGAACTCTGAGTAACCCAAACTTGTAGGGTCCCTATTTCCATTGGAAAATATTATAGGGAGGAGGTCATTTGTGATGTTCTGAGTATGGACGTGTATCATATACTGCTTGGTCGTCCTTGGCAGTTTGACCATGATATTACTTATCGGGGTAGAGATAATGTATTGTTGTTCACTTGGAATAATTGTAAAATTGCTATAGCTCCTGTATCACGTTTTGAGAAGCAGGTGGAGAAGGAGAAGCCGGTCGTAATGCTCCTACAGAATGAAAAGGAGCCGGCAAACCGCTATCAAGAGAGGCCGAGTACTTTTGTCCGATAGTGGTTAAAGGGCTGTTGGGTTCTGTTAGTGTGGAGATCGGGATGCCACGGGACATTGCAGAGCTTTATCAGGATTTCAGGAGTTACTTGGTGACGAGTTGCCCAACGAGCTCCCTCCTATGAGGGATATTCAGCATCAGAATGATTTGATTCCAGGAGCTAGTCTGCCAAGCCTCCCACATTATCGCATGAGCCCTAAGGAGAACGAGATACTAAGGGAGCAGATTGAAGACCTGTTGCAGAAGGGTTTTATCAGGGAGAGTATGAGCCCGTGTGCAGTGCCTGTCCTTCTTGTGCCGAAGAAGGGAAATCAGTGGCGTATGTGTGTTGATAGCCGGGCCATCCAACAAGATCACCATCAAGTACAGATTTCCTATTCCTCGCCTGGAGGACATGCTTGATTAATTATCCGGGTCTAAATTCTTTACGAAGTTGGATTTGCGCAGTGGGTATCATCAAATTCGGATCAGACCGGGGGATGAGTGGAAGACTGCTTTCAAAAGCAAGGATGGTCTTTACGAGTGGCTGGTCATGCCATTCGGGTTGTCTAATGCCCCTAGTACATTTATGAGGTTGATGAATCAGGTATTCCGACCTTTTATTGGATCTTTTGTAGTAGTTTACTTTGATGATATTCGATTTATAGTAGAGAGATAGAGTCAAGCATTTGGGAACACCTTAATCAAGTGTTGCAGTGTGTTGAGAGATAATCGGTTGTATATCAACCTTAAGAAGTGTATCTTACACTTTTGACAAGTTACTTTTCCCCGGGGTTTTGTTGTTGGTGAGGACGGGATTCATGTTGATGAGGAGAAGGTGAAGGAAATAAGGGATTGGCCGGTTCCACAGTCTGTCACAGAGGTGCGCAGTTTCCATGGCTTGGCTACATTTTACAGGAGGTTTGTGCTCGATTTCAGCACTATTACTGCACCTATTACCGAGTGTCTGAATAAGGGGAAGTTTCAGTGGGGCTTGGAGCAAGATCAGAGTTTTGCCCTCATCAAGGAGAAGCTATGCACCGCACCAGTTCTTGCCCTTCCAGATTTTGACAAGATCTTTCAGGTGGAGTGTGATGCTAGTGGCGTGGGAATTGGGGCTGTTCTCTCACAAGAAAAGCGTTCGGTGGCTTTCTTCAGTGAGAAGTTGAGTGAGGCTCGTCAGAAGTGGAGCACTTATGATCAGGAATTCTATGTAGTCTATCGAGCTTTACGACAGTGGGAGCATTATCTAGTTCAGAGGGAGTTTGTCCTGTTTTCTGACCATCTTGCCTTGAAGTTCATGCATAGTCAGAAGGTGATAAACAAGATGCATGCACGCTGGGTTAGCTACTTGCAGAAGTTCCCTTTCGTTATTCAACACAAGTCGGGAGTTCAGAACAAAGTCGCAGATGCTTTGAGCAGGAGGGCTTCATTGTTGATCACCTTATCGCAGGAGATTGTTGGCTTTGACTTATTGAAGGACTTGTACGAGGAGGATGCAGATTTTATGGAGATATGGTCGAAGTGTGTGGGCAAGCACCCTAGCGCATATTTTCATGTCCGAGATGGTTTTCTGTTCAAGGGAGATCGTTTGTGCATTCCTATTTCTTCCCTGCGGGAGAAGTTGATTCGTGACTTGCATGGTGGGGGCCTTAGTGGACATCTGGGGTGAGACAAGACTATCGCAAGTTTGGAGGAACGTTATTTCTGGCCTCATCTGAGGAAGGACGCGAGCTCTATTGTTCGGAGGTGTTATGTGTGCCAGGTTTCTAAAGGTCAGTCTCAAAATACTGGTCTTTATTTACCTCTACCTGTCCCTGATGATATTTGGCTAGATTTGTCCATGGATTTTGTATTGGGATTACCTCGGACACAGCGGGGCGTGGATTCAGTATTTGTTGTGGTTGATCGGTTCTCCAAGATGTCACATTTTATTGCTTGCAAGAAGACGGCGGATGCCTTCAACATTGCGAAGTTATTTTTCAGGGAGATAGTGCGACTACATGGAGTTCCTAAGTCCATTACTTCGGACAGGGACACCAAGTTTTTGAGCCATTTCTGGCTTACTTTGTGGCGCATGTTTGGCACTTCACTGAATAGGAGCTCTACAGCACATCCACAGACGGACGGACAGACGGAGGTTACTAACCGGACTTTGGGGAACATGATTAGGAGTGTTTGTGGGGACAAGCCGAAACAGTGAGATCTTGCGCTACCACAAGTGGAGTTTGCTTACAACAGTGCTATACACTCGGCGACAGGGAAGTCACCTTTTTCCTTGGTGTACACATCTATCCCTAGGCATGTGGTTGATTTGGTGCCATTACCTAGCGGTCATGGTGAGTCGCCGCCGAAAATATGGCCAAGGAGGTGCAATCCGTCAAGGAAGCGGCCAAGGCTAAGCTCGAGGCTACGGGGTTGAAGAACAAGACGGCCAGGACAAAAGAAGCGGGTGAAAGTTTTCGCAGCTTGGGGATGACGTTATGGTGTTCTTGCGGAAGGAGCGTTTTCCCGTTGGTACGTACAAGAAGTTGCAGCCCCGCAAGTATGGACCTTTCAAGGTCACCCGGAAGATCAATGACAATGCATACGTGGTAGCTCTTCCCAATGATTTGAACATCTCCAACACGTTCAACGTTGCGGATATCTATGAGTATCATGCAGATGGGGTTCTTTATCCAGATGTGAACTCGGGGTCGAGTTCTTTGGAGGTGGAGGAGACTGATGCAGGAGACGACCCTGAAGACCAGGCGGCCGCCTCCCTCCTAGTCAGGCGTGCGCCTCAAGATGGACCTAGTATGGAGTTTCTCTCGTCTTTCCAGGCGAACGCCCCATTTGGAGTGATGCGGGCGCCTCAAGTTGTTCCCACGGAGGTGTTGCCTTCGGCTGACCATGCGGCCGCCTCAACCAAGGCCCGGCGTGCGCCTCAACCAAAGCCAACCAAGGATGATCTCTCGGTGTTTCATGCGGCCGCCTGAGGGTGTGTCAGGCGCCCGCCTCGCGACGTCATGGTTTCCTTAATTTCGTTCTTTTTTTCAATTACGCTACTGGTTGCTTAGTAAAACGTGGGTATTTTAGTAATTGTTTTAATTTCTGGTGCTTAGGGTTTTAGAAGTACTTAAAACAAACTTTGGTAATTGTTTACGCAACTTTTGATTAATTAAAAATTCAGAGAATTTCTTCTCCTTTCTGGTGGATTCCAGTTCTTCGCGTTTGAGGATTCTTCGCTTGAAGAATTCTTGTGATTAGTGCGCTAATCACGAAACTTATCGGCTTCCGTGCTGCGTCAATTAAATATATATATATATATATATATATATATAATGTGATTATTGTGTTAATTTTTTAAAGGACAAATTGCAATTTAGGGCCTGAAGTCGAGAGGGTATTCTCCAAACGGAGCTCCATATTCTCATTTTGCCCAGGACCTCTGTAATTATTGAGACGGCCTGCTAAGAAGTAAAAATCTTACTCTTCTGTTCTGAGGACAGATAAAAAAGAAAAGTAGGAATCTTGTGTTGTGCTGAGACCGGAAAGAGTAATTACTTTTGATAAATTAATCACTTATTTAACAAAACTATTCTTAGAAATATGAGTATTATTTAAGCTACAAAATTTTCGTATCCACTTTATTTAGTAAAGTTATATATTCTTTCTTTAATCAAAAATATTTCATTTTAAATATGCTAAGATCAATAAACAATTTATATGAAATAAATTATAATATGGATATGAAAGTGTTCACATGAAATAAATATATTTATTTTTCACCCAAGTCTTTTAAATGCAAGAAATTTGAAGTTTTTATTCACCTAATTTTATGTCCATTTCCTCTTTTTTTTTTCTTGGTCCCAATTAAAGAGAATAAAATATGAAAAGAAAAAAAAAGAATTAGACAAAGCGGTGAAGGAGTTATAAAATATTAAAAAGGAATTTGCAATTGATGTATAAAACCTAAGAAATAAATTTATAAATCAGTATTTAGTGTGTACTAAAAAATATAAATTGCAACTGTGTTGGGAATTTTATAAAATTCATTACTCTTTTCATCATAAAATGAATGTTAATTTTTATCTAACAAATAAATTTTACAAAAATGAATGTTTTTTTCTAAAATATTTTGTCATAACTAAATGATTTTTACCACATTTTTTTTAACATTATCTATATAATTTCAAATTCGAATGTTTATAAAGTGGATTCTCACTATTTAATTAGTGAACATTTTCAGAAAAATAAAAAATAGTCATTCAATATTATTATACAAGAAGGATTCATATAGTATATGGGAGGAAAAAAAAAAAATAATGAAGAAGGGAAAGGCACACTATAGTAAAGCTTGTGAAATAGAAAACCCAACTTGGGATTCTCTTTATGTGTTATTCAATATATAGATGTGATATTTACAAGAGTCCTACTAGCTATATAGGCAAGAGGTATGCCTAAATATTTCCTAATACATATCATCTTGATCTATACAATCATTATCTACCCAATTTATGTACCATACAATATTAGCTTGAGATCGTAGAAGTGTTGTCCAAGTCTTGCTACGGTGGGACCATATACATTGTATTGTTTACACCCTCCCTCGAGCCAATCAAAAGTACGAAGATGCAACTTGTTTGAAAATATCGATAATAACTGATTGATGTTGAATAATAGTCGAAGGTAGAGGTGATTATGAATTGATAAGCCTTGCATATAATATATAAAGATTATGAGCCACTTTCCTTATCACCAATTGATTAACTTTAAGACTCAAACTTTAAGAGATCGTGACAAGTCATATATTGCCGCACTTTAGACGGTTAAGGTAAGTATGAATCATCTTTGTAGTGTTTATGTTGAATAACACTTACAACTTCGAGAATACCATGGACCAAATCAATTGAGAAAGTATACATGTCATCTTATCTTAGGTTGGGTTGCCGATGAAACATATTAGTCCTCATATAGAATTGCTGATAAAATTTGAATTATCAAAATTAATGATGTAGTAATGCCTCTGGGGCATGCAATATAATAACAAAATCTTGTGTGTTTTAATAATCTCTACGTCACATATGAATGAATTTTATTTAAGAAACACTTTGAAAATCTGAAAATATGTGTTTCATAAATATTAATGAAAAAGATGCGTAAATATATTTTTGTTGTCCATTTTCTAAAAATTTAGCGTTGTGATTATAAATGAATATCGAAAAAATTGATAAAAAAACTTACAAAAAATTTAACAAATAATTCATTCATTTTGAGGCAATTTTTCTTTTTTATTTGGACATTCAATTAAAAATAGAGTGAGTAATAAAATTTGATATCCCCAAAGGAGTGGATGTAGTAATGCCTCTGGGGCATGCAATATAATAACAAAATCTTGTGTGTTTTAATAATCTCTACGTCACAAATGAATGAATTTTATTTAAGAAACACTATGAAAATCTGAAAATATGTATTTTATGCATATTAATGAAAAAATGTATAAATATATTCTTATTATTCACTTTTTAAACATTTAGTTTTGCGATTATAAATGAATATCGAAAAAAATTTGATAAAAAAACATTTAGGACAATTTTTTTAACAAATAATTCGTTCATTTTGAGGCAATTTTTTTTTTTTTTTTGAATTTGGACATTCAATTAAAAAATAGAGTGACCAGTATTAAAATTTGGCATTCCCAAAGGAGTGGATCAATGATAAAGCCAAGTCTTACACTCATTGAGATTTAGGGTTCGATTCCTCTACTTGTCTGCTGATCTTGGCACATCGTAAAAAATTAAAAAAATAATCATGTGTGTATATGTATGTGTGTAAGTATATTTTTGTATATTATAGAGGGGTAAATACATAAATATGCCTTTGAACTTAGGCTTTGAATTCAGATATGGCCCTAATGTCAATAATTGGTATCCTTGCCCCTAAACTCATATAAAATGAGAGTATAATTGCCCTTAGTTAAAATTTCGTCCAAAATTTAACGATCTTGGGACCTAGCTGTATCAAAACGACGTTGAAGGGGTAAACTGTGAATTAAGGGGTTGAACTTATTCAAAAATAGGTCCCTCACTCATTGATCTCTTCCCATGTTAGTCACTAGCCTTTTTTCACCTTGGCAAAAAATATTTTTATTATTAAAACTAAATTTTTAATTATTATTTAGCATAATCATGATAATATTTAATAAAAAAATCAGCAAGATTTTTTTTAGAATAATTATTTTAATAAAAGAATTAGCAAATATTTTTTTTTAAAATTAAAGTTTATCTCTGAATAATTATTTTATGAAAATCTTTATTTTCTCTAACTAATTCTACTTAATTTAATTAATTTTAATCAATAATTTAATTATCTTTTTAAAATTATTTAGAAAATATAATAAAATTTACATATTACAATTAATATATTTTATATTGATATAAGAATATATCATAGATTGCAAAATATAAAAAAGAAAAAAAATACCCACGTGTCTAGGTTCATCCTCTCTTTATTCATCATCTTCATCTCACCTGACCACCCCTTCTCACATAGTTCGGCCCTCCCATTCTCTTCTCCTCAAGTTAGGCCCTTCCCTTTATGTTTTCTTTTTAATAATTGATAACCTATGAATATTCGTATATCAATATGCAATATATATATATATATATATATATATATATATATATATATATATATATATATATATATATATATATATATATATATATATCCAAATAATTTAAAAAAGAAAATCATATTATATAGTAAAAATAATTATATTAATTATATATATATATATATATATATATATATATATATATATATATATATATATATATATACTTATATAATTATTTTTACTATATAATATGATTTTCTTTTTTAAATAATTATATTCATATTATATAGTAAAAATAATTATATAAGTATATATATATATATATATATATATATATATATATATATATATATATATATATATATATATATATATATATATATATATATATATATATATATATATATATATATATATATAGTATAAAAAAGACCTCCACTATCTACGCACTATGAACAGTATCGTGTGTCAAATTTTCCATTCTGCCCGCATACATTTGTCCCTTTTCCATTTTGCCCTTTAAAAAAATTAAATTAAAAAAAAAACGTGTCCTCGGACACGGGCTTATTCTAGTATATATATATATTCTAAATAATTTAAAAAAGAAAATTGTTAGGTCTCTCAATAAGTGAGAGACCTATTTTTGAATAAGTTCAACCCCTGAATTCACAGTTTATCCCTTCAATGTCGTTTTGATTCAGTTAGGTCCCAAAATTGTTAAATTTTGGACGAAATTTTAACGAAGGGCAAATATACTCTTATTTTACGTGAGTTTATGGGCAAGGATGCCAATTATCGACGTTAGAGGCATATCTGCATCCAAAGCCTAAGTTCAGAGGCATATTTATGTATTTACCCTATTATAGAGTTACCACTTGATCTAAAAGGTTAAGATGTCAGATCGGGGCTGAACATTATATATCAAACTTTCACACTTTAAGAGATTACAAACATGCCACATTTTCGGGAATGTTAACATAGTGCAATTTTTGCACACATAAATCCGGGTAATACTACAAGCGGGTGGTATAGACACCTCATTCTGAACACATTATTACATGATTACACTACTCTTTGTCTCACCTTTGTGTTTTAATGAAAGCTCATTAGTTTCGTTAAGTTTTGACTAACTTCGTTAATTTTGGACTTAACTGACTAACGAAATAACTGAAGAGGACAAAATAGTCAAATCTGGCTATATGTCTCGCACGAGACTACGTGTCTCGCACGAGACATTTCTTCTGCAGAATGTGTGGATTCACTTTCCTTCTCCGTCTTGATCTTCTTGACCTCTACTCTCATAATCCAGGGTTGACCCTATTCTGGGCCTTCCTATTGATTTCCTACCATACTTACAACTCCTTTTTCTTGGCCATCAAGTCCATATACACCTATAAATACAAGGTTCCTCCTCCTTGTACAAGGACCCCCTGACACACCTTCTCCTACACACGATTTGCTGGATTCTCTTCTATACTAAAGACACAAAACAACCCTAAATCTCTCTCTAAATTTTCTTTTCCTCTCTCTCCTACAAGATTCTCAAGCCTTTGTCAAGACTACCCATTGAAAGCTCTCAAAATCACAAGCATATACTTTTATATTCTTCTTCTCAATCCCTTTAATTGCTTTTAGAGTAGTGTAATCCCATAAAAAAGAATTAGCCTAGAGTCACATCAATTCATGAAGTTGATCTCGAAGCACACAATCTGACATTCCAATCCTAATTAATAAATTAAATAGATTTTATTTGTTCTTATTTATCTTGATTGATTTGATTTGATTGATAACACTTATATAGCAAGACCAATCCCACGATTGGGTGAAATTGGTGCTCCTTGACCTTCCAATTTCATAAATTAACCCCGAACCCTTGAATCTCTTAAAATCAATCAAAATGTTTTTCTAATTGTTTTTCTACAAATAAAAAATAAGTGACGACTCGTTAAATCGAAAATTCAAAATTTCTACAGGTGAAATCGAACCCGGGACCTTGCGCTTTGATACCATATAAATTACCACTTGATCTAAAAGCTTAAACTATCAGATCGAGGCACTACTAGAAAAACCATGATTACAAACGACCAAAATGATGGCTAATAAGCCAAAGTCGTCGTTGAATGCCTAATTAGCGTCGACTTTTGTCATTGTTAAAAGCTGGTCGCTAAAGTTGACCATCAATAGTCGTCGCTAATGGCCAAAAGTCATCGCTAAATTTATCATTTGACCTTGACCGCAATTAGCGACGTTATTGTCGTCACAAAATATCAAAATTAGCAACGACATTTCCGTTGGCAAATTAATACACTTTTAAAAAATAAATTAATTAATGTATTTTAAAAATATATATTATAAATATAATTAAAACATATTTATTCGAAATTAGTGGTAATGAAGTTTGGACAAGTGGAGATTACCACCACCGGTCATAACAACTCACCTCCACCGTTCGCCACTACCGTCTCGCCACCACCGTCAAAATGTTCACAATCCTCACATTAATGTGCATTGCTAACTTATGATTTTTTTTGAAACTATGGCTAAATTATTAGTTAACCAAAATTATTATTTCCACCATTACACAACCACTGCACACCACTAACATCCACAACCGCCGTCTATTACTGTCGCTCAATCACACATATTCAACAAAATCTCCAAACTAAACCAAAAAAAACACACACACACACACACACTCACATACAAACACACACACGCACAAATGCACCCTCACGCAGATTGAATACACAGTCACACACACATGCACAAATCATAACCAGATCTAGTTTTGATTTTAGATCTTGTGAGTGAGAGGGAGAGATACAAAAAAAAATCAACAATAATTGAACACACACACACTCACTCATACACATAAACCAAATCAGATCTATTTTGATATATATATATATATATATATATATATATATACTTGCAAAAGGGAGAGAGTGCGATCAGAGATGGGAAAGAGGGTGGGGGTGCCATAGGAGTGAGTGATAGAGATGGCGCAAAGGTAGAGCGGCGGTAGAGCGGCGTAAGGGAGGTGGGAGGGGAGGTGGGAGGGGCGGATGAGAAGCGAATGGAGAGGGAGCTGCAAGATAGAGTTTTGAAATGAGAGAAGAAACTAGGGTTTTTTGGGTTAAAAATTAGTTGGGTTAGGATGAGAATAGTTTTATTTTTTATTTTATTTTTTTTTATTTTGAGAATTATGGACCATTAGATTGAATTCAGTGTTATGCATTGAACGGTTAAAGATGTTGCTTTAACTCATGATCCATGTGAATATTTGGGATCCAATAAAATCAAGATTCTAAAAAGCGTTAGGCGGGTGCTAGACGGCGGAATCAGGCCTAGCGCCTAGGCGGGGACTAGTCGGGATTAGTCAGGATTAGTCGAGATCTAGGCGTGGCTTAGAACTAGGCGTGAAGAGGGGCCTAGGCGCCCTTAGGCGGAGTCTTTTAGAACACTGAATAAAACAATGTCACATCACATGCTTATATTTGTTTTAAGCCATATACTAACTAAAATATTTATGCCCAATATCAAGAATAATAATAATAATCAATGATATTTATTAATGAATTATTATTATAATTGAATAATTAATTAATATTAATTATATAATTAGTTATACTAATAATAACTAGTAATATTGAATATTAATATTAAGAAAAGTAATATTTTTTTTGGTAAAAGAAGAGTAATATTACTATACATAAAATTCCTACTATAAATTAAAAATTGTAAAAAAATCACCGAACTATTCACTTTTTGTGGGATTCACCACTAATTTTTTTTTTTTTTTTGCATACAACACATTAAACTCTTTTATTTTTGCATACAACAAATTAAACTCTTTTATTTTTGCATACAACACATTAAACTCATTTATTTTTGCATCCATAGTCACTATCACTAACTTCGTCACTTTTTTTTCCCCGTTAAATTGTCATGTACAGCACATGTGATCGAATTTTGAGGCGTTTTTTTGATAGTTCAATACAAGAGGTAAAAAACAATTTGACAGGTTTAATTTAGCTTTGAAAAAATGTAGGGGCTTAAATGAAAAAAGAAAAAAAAAAACTAACTTAATGCCCATGAAACCCTTCCTTCTTCCCATCTCTCTCTTCCCCCTTTTCTTCCTTTTCCCATGGCCACCCAATCCCCCACATATTCCGTAGCCTCCTCTCTCTCTCTCTCCCTCTCTCCTTATCCACCATAATCAATAATGGAGGCAACTCTCTTCTCCTCCCCCTCCACCAATTTCCCCCATTTCTCCTCACGCCCTCAATCCCTAACCCTAAAAACCCATTTCCTCAACCCCAATTCCCATGGCGCCACCACAATCCGCTCCGCCATCAGCTGCTCAAAGAAGGAAGAAACCGTCGAAATTGTCAAAGAACAACTCAAAGATTGCCACTTAATCGCCGGTATTGCATACAAGGGCTTAACCGTCCAACAATTACGTAACCTCCACTTCGTGTTGCCGGAAACCACCAAACTCCTCGTGGCAAAGAACACCCTTGTTTATAAAGTGATTAAGGAAACCTCTTGAGCCATGTATGAAGGGGATGAATGCATGGTTGTTTTTTCTACTTTGTTCAATTTGTACCTGATTTCATCTCCAAATGTCTTAATTTGTTTTATCGTTTTATTCTTCACACTACATAATTTTTGGATTTGTTTTTATTTTTTCTTGAGGTGGGTTTTGATCTAGAGTGTTAATTTGTTCAATTTTTTTTTTTAAATTGGTTGTTTGATTTTGAAATGTTTGATATTTTTGTTGTTTTAATTTTTTTTTTTTGTGTTTTGAACAAATTTAGAATGACGTCATTTGGTGTGATGAGATGGTGGCACAAGGTGGTGGTGAGACGGTAGAAGAAAGTGGTGACAGATGGTGGTGAGTGATGGGTGTTGGTGATATATTTAATGGGAAAGATGGCATAATTGAAAACAAAAGTAAATATGAATAGCTAAAGTGAAAAATGAAAGAAGATTAGTGACATGTGAAAAGATTAATAAGTTCGGGCTTAATTTACAACAATTTAAATCCACAAAAAGTTAATGAAGAGTGAACTACCGAAAATACCCCTTTAAAATATGATCACATGTGCTGCACATGATTATTTAACGGGAAAAAAATAACTCCGTTAGTGATAGTGACTATGGATGCAAAAATAAATGAGTTTAATGTGTTGTATGCAAAAATAAAATAGTTCAATGTGTTGTATGCAAAAAAAATAATTTATTGGTGAAACCCACAAAAAGTGAATAGTTCAGTGATTTTATTTGCAATATTTCCTTAAAAATATTAATCTAACTATAAATACATAGCTTACCATATCCAGCAAAAAATTACTACCTTTGTCCCCAAGTAAATTTAAGTAAAAAAAATTAATAATGGTACTATTGTTCTGTTCCAAAATGAATATTTAAATCATATATCACATACCTTAAACCCTAACTCGTATACTCCATATCCTAAACTCTATCACGTATACCGCATACCCTAAACCCTTACTCATATATCTCATACCTTAAACCCTTAATCATATACTCCATAGCCTAAACATTAAATCATACACTACACCCATACCCTAAATCATATACTCTTAAAGTCTGAAGTTCCACTTTAAAATCAATTGGTGCTAAGGGAGTGGCCCAGGATCTTTATATATTATAGGTAAGGTTTGTCAATTTCCGATGTGGGATAATATCTCTAACACGCCCCCACACGTGTAGCTGGTTTTGCCAAAGCTTACAACATGGACTTATTAATCGGGTGGCGCGGAGTAACATCGTGGACCATTGAGCCTGTACGTGTAATGGACCTGTTATGATACCATCTTAAAGTCTGAGGTTCCACCTTAAAACCAATTGGTGCTAAGGGGAGTGACCCAGAATCCTTATATATTATAGGCAAGGTTTGTCGATTCTCGATATGAGATAATATCTCTAACATATACTTTATACCCTAAATCCTAAATTGTATATCCTATACCCTAAATCCTAAATCATAAATAACACACATATCCTAAATCATATATTATATACCCTAAATTGTATACCTCATACCCTAAACCTTAAATCATATGCCTAAACCTTATTTACACCTCATACCCTATACATACCTTAAGAAGCCGATTTGAAGAAATCTCATATATACCATATACCCTAAATCATATACCCAATATCCTAAACACCAAACACTACTAGAAACAGGGCGATTACCGACAGAATTTTATCGACGGACGACTTCCGTCGGTATTACCGATGAAAAAAACCCAATTACCGACGGAAGTTAAATTTTCTTTGCCGCAAATTTTTTTTTTTAAATTTTCGTTTTATCCGTCGGTAATGGTTTTATTTCCGTCGGTAATACCGACGGACTATGTCCGCCGGTAATACAGACGGACGTCGTCCGTCGGTAACCAGCCCTATAAATACAACCTTTTCCCCTTCCCCAGCCATTTATGCCTCCAGTCAATTAAAATTCAATACGTAAACAACGCCAACGCCGAACCCTACCCAACGCCGTTGCCGAGCTTTGCCATTCGCCGCCGTTCGCCGTCGCCGGTACGTTCTCTCTCTCACTCGCTTTCTCTCTCTCTCTCTCTAGTCACAGTCGTAGTCCCCGTCCCGTTCCGTTCAGAAGTCGCCGTTGAGAGGGGTAAGTCTTTGTTTTTTTTCTCTCATTTTTCATATTTCCTTCATAATTTTCCTTCCTAATGTCTTCCTCTATTTGTTCCACAGCTTGCAGTAAAATGCCAATCTACTGAGAGGGGTAAGTCTTTGATTTTTTTTAATATTTATTTTGGTTAGTTATATGCCAAGAGACTCACTATATCATCTGAAAACATGTGTTTGTGCTAAGAGAATTATTACTACAGGTAATTTATCGCGTGTGTAATAAAGCAAACTTGGCGCAGCAATTATTCTTGCTATGTAAGTTGCTCTCTGAATATGTCCTCAGTCATTTGACTTTATATATGGAGTTTTGAACGTAAGAAGAGTGATTATCATTTTGAATTATGTTTTATGCTTACATTAGGGACATGAATGAGTTTATAAATTGTGTTTGAGTGCAGCATATTGAGGTAAGAAAGCTGGTGAAAGGGAGGCCACTGGATAACCTTGAGTTCATGCAATGGATGAAGCGTTACCGTGATTCGTTGCTGGAGGTGGACAAAGATGTACTTTCCAAATTTTATCCTACTTATTATGCGTAATTGTGTTAATTCTTTTCTTTTTCTTAGGAAAGTGATTTGTGTTTTTATACAAGAATAGGATAATTCTAGAATAGTTTGGCAACTTACGTTCAAGGTTTTCTAAAGATTCTGGCCAATTGAAATTTTACATTTTCGGAATTAATTAACACATGAGTCCATCTCATTCAAATGTTTGTGCTTTGTTGAAATTTACGGGAAAAAGTAGTGTATAAATTCACCTTGGCTATTATCCATAGTTCAATGTGGTGTATAGTTATTGGAATGTTTTAAGCTCAAGCTCGATTGATATGCAAGTGTGGAAGTTTCTATGCTGTTCCATATCTCTACTACTCTTTTGTTTATAAGACTTCAGTTGCTATATACTATTTTGTATCTAATTACCTGCAAGTCTAACAAGCATAGGACTAGGAATGCAATTTTATTCAGTGGAATGCTTCTCCTCACATATTACACAAAGTAAATATAGTAACTTTCTTGGTTTGCTAAATGATTTCAGTTAATTCGCCTCATCCTTGCGATATCATTTTTAAACAACTTTTATTATGAATTTAATCTATTTATAACAATAATGTTTATGTTAATTAAAAAAAAATAGATACATACCCAAAGAACTTGTCCATCCACCTTCAGTGGAATGCTTCTCCTCACATATTATTATGAATTTAATCTCTTTATAACAATAATGTTTATTCAGTGGAATGCTTCTCCTCACATATTACACAAGAATAGGATAATTCTTAGGAAAGTGATTTGTGTTTTTTATTAGTCTCGCTACAAAAACCGTTAAATTGTGGGGGTTTTCCGTTAGTATAACTAGAAACAAGTTGTTCTTGAAGACCCTTTAAAATGTTATAGGCGTCTTATTTTTTAAATAGGAAAAATAGATACATACCCAAAGAACTTGTCCATCCACCTTCCAAGCCCGCCACTCATCCACAATCTTATATCCAAGTGATCTTGTCCATGCTTCACTTCCAGTGAACGGAACACACATATCATGATCCCCAGATTTTAGATACCTAGATAATACATGCCCATTCCCGTGAGCCAAACGAGGCCTTAGCTCTAAGTTGACGGTATTACTCGATTGCCGTTGACTTTGACGACTGTGATGTTGTCAGTGCAAAAACAATAGAGATATAGTCACTTGAATATCAATGCCCTAAAACCCCGAGATATGAGGTTCTTGTGAAACTTAATCATGCTTCCAAAGATCGTGGCTAATTCTTATTCTCGTCGCCGCATAGTTGCCAAGCATCAGCCACACTTACCTAGTAACGTGTTACAATTACATAGTCAATAACCTTCTGAGTTCTGAAGTATGGAGGCATTAAAACTCTTAAAACCATTAACTAGAAAGCTTTAAAGCTTATTTAGAAACATGACATTTATTTTGGGACGAACCAAAATGGAAAATGCGACATTTATTCTAGGTCAGATGGAGTAATTGATAGGCCATTAACATTCCTATGGCATTGATGTATACGATAACATTCTTATTCAAAACCCGAGGGGTGGCAAAATGGGTATTCGGTTACCCAATGACTGTTATCCATTTTTGATGGATCAATGAGCTGCTCTGTTTTAAGACTTACTTTGTGGGGAAAATATTATTCTTGAGTTTTTTATTACGTGGTGTTTGATAACAATAATCACAAACAAGCACTTAATTCTTGTTGATGAATGACAATCATAGAAAATGTCATATATATATAATGTTTACATTTTATTATTGTCTTTTTATTTGTATATATATTGATATATTATTTTTTAATTAATATCTTAATAGGTTTATACGTGGTGGTGGTAGCGGTAACGGTAGCGGTAGCGGCAGCGCTCGTGGTCGTTAAACTTGAATTTTAATTGACATGTAATCAACAAACAAACATATGTAGTTTCTCTTTCCCTTTCCCCTTTTCCCCGGCCTTTCCCCCTTTCCCTTTCCCTTTCCCCTTTCGCTTGATTTGGACAAACATATGTATTTTATTTGATGTACAAGCGAAACAGGTTGTTTGTAATTGTATTTGTAAAACAGGTTGTTTGAACAAGTTTACAGCCTTTTACAGGTGGTTTACAAATAAAAAAGATTTTTTTTTTAAATCTGGACAGATTACCGACGGAAATTTCCGTCGGTAAATACTAAAAATTAAAAAAATAAAACTCATTACCGACGGAAATGTCCGTCGGTATTGGGCTTAGATTTCCGACGGACTTTTCCGCCGGTAAAATGTAGGCTTTCCGACGGATATAACCGTCGGTAACAAGTTTTATTATTTTATTATTTTAATATTTACCGAAGGAAATTTCCGTCAGTAACCTCCGGCGATGGCTCCGGCAAACCGGCCGGCGTACCTCATTGCCGACGGACGATTTTTCGGCGGAATTTTTGATTTACCGACGGACAATCCGCCGGAATTACCGACGGACCAATTTCGCCGGTATTACCAACCAATTATTACCGATCCGACGGACAAAATCCGTCGGTAATTACCAATTACCGACGGAAATGGGCAATTATCGACGAAAATTTTCGTCGGTAAAAGACCTTTTTCTAGTAGTGAAATCATATACATAAACTTCATATATAGCCTAAATGTTAAATCATATGTGCATACTCTAAACCTTAAATCATACTCCATCCGTCCCGAAAAACCTTACACAGTTACTGTTTGACACGGGAATAAAAGGAGTATATATATTCAATTACATTGATAATGGAATGTATGTGACTTACCAATGAGACGTCTAAAATGGCAAAGTTCATAAGGTCTCTAAGACGGAGGGACTATACCCAAACCCCCATGTATACCCTAAACCCTAAATCATATACCTAAACCCCATATACACCTCATACCCTAAACCCAAAACCATGAATTATATATACCTAAAGCCCATATCTATACCCAATACCCAATACTCTAAACCCTAAATCATATACCTCATACTCTGAAGCTTAAATCATCAAGTATATGTATTGTTTATAGTTTATATGTTAATTAATTTAATTTTATATTATTAATTATATACTAAAAATATTTAATTAATATTATATAAATAAATGATTAATATAAGGCCAAAATACGTTTACCCTCCCAAATTATCCACCGATTTCCACTTTGCACCATCGTTTGAAAAATTGGTCTGTTTGGTACCTAAACTTTCAAATTGTCCCACTTTACCCATGACACTAACGAACGTTAAAAATTTTAACGGAATAGGTCATGTGCCGAGAACGTGATGACAAATGGGCTATTTTGTAATGTTTATTAGTTTTTAAGGGGTAAAATACAAAGTTTTAAATATAAAGTGCTAAAAATTTATTTCTTTTTCCAAAAAAAAAAACATATTCTTAAATAATTAATATTTCTAGAAAATATTTTTTTTTTTATTTTTTAATTTAAAATAATATATATATATATATATATATATATATATATATATATATATATATATATATATATATATATATATATATATATATATATATATATATATATATATATATACTCCCTCCGTCCCGCTAATATTAGCACAAACACTGCTTATGCTGGAATTAAGGAATATGATATTTTAATAAAATGTTGTGAGTGTAAAAGAATGAGTGGAGAGAGAATGAGTGGAGGGTGTAATAAATTATAATGGTGTTGTGAAGATTAAAATAATGTAGGAGAGAGAATGAGTGGGGTTGGGTGAATATTTTATTAATATAAAGTTTCCTTTTTTGGGAGTGTGCGAATATTAATGACGCCCAAAATGAAAAAGCTGCGCTAATATTAAGTGACGGAGGGAGTATATATATATATATATATATATATATATGAAGCCTATTCAAACGGTAACCAAATTTATAATGAGTAACCATGAATTAAACCCAACCATCGGATTAAAAACACATCAATGCCCGCATTAAAAAAAAAGATAGAGGGGGGTGGCATTTTCGTAATTATTGTGAACTAAATCCCCTCAAATTTCAAAATAAAATATCTCAATATCTATAAGTCGAAAAAAAAATTCGAAAACACCGATTTTTGTCTTGACGAGACGATTCAAACTAGATCCTGAAGAAAGGATTTTGAAAAATAATATTGAACAACGTCTAATTTTTAAAACAGAGGTAGAATTTCAATTCCTAATTATAATAAAGGGACAATGCATCACGTACAATGTTTGCTCCATCCATATTAATAATTATAATTTGATAATATTTTAATATAAACCAAAAGCAACACATCTAGTGTTCACTAAGACAACACAGCTAGTGTTTACTAAGACAACATAGCTAGTGTTCACTAAGACAACTAGCTAGTGTACATAAGCAACACAAACGCCTAGTGTTCACTAATACAACACAAATAGTGTTCACTAAGACAACACAGCCTAGTGTTCACTAAGACAACATATCTAGAGTACACTAAGTTAAACTAGCTAGTTTACATTAGCCAACGCCGATACACATAGCTAGTGTACACTAGGTTACACTAGCAACACAAATAATAGTGTTCACTAAGACAACACAGCTAGTGTTCACAAAGATAACACAGCTAGTGTTCACTAAGACAACTAGCTAGTGTTCACTAAGACAACACAGCTAGTGTTCACTAAGACAACTAGCTAGTGATCTTACCTGCATATCACAAGCTGAAGTAATCGGGTCTAATCAAGAAATTTATCAAACCACTCCAGCATAATAGCGAAATCATGGCTTGCAAAGAGATGGCAGGAAGGCAACTGCCACAAGCTAACCTTCTTCTTCGCATCGCAAGGTGTTTTAGTGCATCAAGGTAGCCAGAATTCGCGTAGTCCCACTCCGGTTCAAGAAGTAAAAGAAATACAAGGAAACTATACATTTTCAACAGCTTTATTGCAGAGGTAGCAAGACTGAATTTTTATTACATTTGCTTTATCACTGTAACAAAGTAAGAACCGCCCAAAAATAATCTGGCGTAATTAGAAAAATAATTGTCGTCGCGGATGGACACAACGACAGAGCTATGACTACCATTAGAACGGCAGCAAGATAAAGGTCTCAATTATGATAAAACAACATTAAGTCCTGCTTTTGCGTTACTAATTGATGAAAAACGGCTCATAGTTTATGAGGGTTTAAATTAGTATGACTAGAACATAATATAACACAGCTAGTGTTCACTAAGATAACACAGCTAGTGTTCACTAAGGCAACTAAGCTAGTGTTCACTAAGAAAACACAGCTAGTGTTCACTAAGATAACTAGCTAGTGTTCACTAAGACAACACAGCTAGTGTTCACTAAGATAACACAGCTAGTGTTCACTAAGACAACTAGCTAGTGTTCACTAAGACAACACAGCTAGTGTTCACTAAGATAACACAGCTAGTGTTCACTAAGACAACTAGCTAGTGTTCACTAAGACAACACAGCTAGTGTTCACTAAGATAACACAGCTAGTGTTCACTAAGACAACTAGCTAGTGTTCACTAAGACAACACAGCTAGTGTTCACTAAGATAACTAGCTAGTGTTCACTAAGACAACACAGCTAGTGTTCACTAGTTAAATAGTGTACACTAGTTAAGTAATCTATAAATCAATATTATTTTTTTAAAATTCTATCTTCAAGGATCTAGTTTGAATCGTCTCGTCAAGACAAAAAAATCAGTGTTTTCGAATTTTTTTTTCGACTTATAGATATTGAGATATTTTATTTTGAAATTTGAGGGGGATTTTAAATGAAATAATTACGAAAATGTCACCCCCTCTATCTTTTTTTTTTTAATCAAGATTGATGTTTTTTAATCCAATCATTGTTAGTGGTTTTTATTTCTCATTATAATATGACCCTATATATATATATATATATATATATATATATATATATATATATATATATATATATATATATATATATATATATATATATATATATATATATATATATATATATATATATATATATATATATATATATATATATATATATATATATATATATATATATATATATATATATATATATTTGTATTTTTATTTTAAAAAAAAGTTATGTTCGTAATATCTTATATTAACATTATCTTAAATAATTAAAATTTTCAGAAAATATATTTTTAAGTAGGATTAAAAAATTAGAGAATATTTCATATAAAAAATGTATTTTTTAAGAGGATTGTATTTATTTTTGAAAAAAAGAAAAAAATTAAAATAAAATAATTTTTAAAAATAAAAAAAACTTATAATGTTTCATTTAAAATACATTTTTTTTGATTTATAATATTCTCTAATTTTTATTTTTATTCCTATTAAAAAACATTTTTTCTGAAAATATAAAAATTATTTAAGATAATGTTAATATATGCTATTACGAACATAATCTTTTTTACAAAAAAAATATTATTTTTTTACAAAAAAAATATTAATTTTTTACAAAAAAATATTATTTTTAACATAAAAAATAAAAAAAATATTGTTTTCAGGAAATATTAATTATTTTAGAAAAAGAAATAATTTTTTAGCACTTTATATTTAAAACTTTGCATTTAACCCTTTAAAAACTAATAACCATTAAAAACTAGCCCAATTGTCATCATTTGCCTCAAGACATTGACCTATTCTGTTAACTTTTCTAATGTTCGTTAGTGCTAGGGGGCAAAGTGAGACAGTTTGAAAGTTTAGGTATTAAACAGACCGATTTTTCAAACGAGGGTGTACAGTGGAAATCAGTGGATACTTTGGGAGGGTAAACGTATTTTGGCCTTAATATAATAATAAAGAATTATTTAATTTAATATTATAAATAATTATTAAAAATCATATTAATAATTAATTGATTTAATATTTTTATTTTACATTTATTTTTAATTATTTATTAACTATTATAAATTAATGATTTAAATAATTATAATTCATTAATTCAAAGGAAAATTTCAAATTTTCAATTTCCTCCCCCCAATTTCGAATTCCCGCCATATTTAGCAACGACAATGTCGTCACTAATTTCATTTCATTGACCGGGACCACATTTAGCGACGACAATATCGTTAGTAATTTACAATAAAATTAGCGACGACAATGTCGTTACTGATTTACACTTTAGTCGTTGGTATTTTTCTAAAAAATTAGCAACGACATTGTCGCTAAACCCTAAACCCACCATATTTAGCAACGACAATGTCGTCACTAATTTCATTTCATTGACTGGGACCACATTTAGCGACGACAATGTCATTGGTAATTTTCAATAAAATTGGTGACGGCAATGTCATTGCTAAATTTACACTTTAGTTGTTGGTATTTTTCTAAAAATTTAGCAATGACATTGTCGTCGCTAAATTACACTTTGGTCGTTGCTATTTACCTACGACTTTGGTCGTTGCTATTTTTTCGTCGGTGATGAAGGCTATTTTAGCGGTGGGGCTAAACAATGTATATCAAGCTTCCACATATATAGTCCCTCCGATCTATTTGAAATTACACACTTTGTGATGGACACGGGAATCAGTGGCGGATCTACCCCTAAAGTTTTGGTGTTGCCTATTCTTTATTAAAAAAAATGATGCGAAGAAACTAAGATATTCAATATGTTTACATATATAAATATAATAGGCTTCAATATGTCAACATTACATAAAATAAGCACAATTTACATTTGATGTTTCCTAGGATTCATGTTTTGAACATCCAATACAAGTATCCAACACATAAATCAATTATTCAAATAACCCAATAAATTTCAAAATTCGAATAAAAAATCAATTATAATGAACCAAATAACCCAAAATATTTCAATCACAAATCAATCAATAAATCAATAATGTGAAATTTTTTATTTGAAGCAATTTTAGATTTTTAGGGTTTACCTTTTATTCGAAAAAATTTTCTTCGTTTTGTGAGGAGGTTGCGGAGGAGGGGGTGAGTCGTCCATATTGATGGAGGTCTTACACCGGTGACCGGCGGCGGCGACGAAGGGAAGGAGACGATGTTGGCATGGGCGGACCGTTCGTGTTTTCTTTTCCTTCTTTTCTCTTTCTATGTTCTTTTTTCTTTCCTTCCCGGCCTTACATTTAGATTTAGCGTTTAAACTTTTTTTTTTCTTCTGAATCAAAATGACGTCGTTTTTAAAAAAAATAAATTTTTTTTTTGGTGTTGCCTCGGCAACACTTGACACAATAGTAAATCCGCCCCTGACGGAAATTAAGGAAAAACATTAATGGAGTAGTTGTTTTGAGTATAAAAAGGGTGATAGAAGAAAAAAAGTGAGATATGAATTAGTAAGTGAAAAGTTGATCCGAGTGAGAAAGTGGACCTTTCATTGATTAAAAAGGTATTATAATTTTAGGTTAAATTACTAATTTTGTTATTATTATTATTAAAAAGGCGTTCAAATCTGCAGCACAGGCGGGGACGTAATTCTGTCTTAGGACACTGCTGCTAAAGGCAGACCTCTCTTCAAACAGTTTGCAGCATTCTACAGGTTTTTAATTGAATTTGTAGTCTGATTTTGATTTAAATTACTAATTTTGTTATTATTATTATTATTATTATTTATATATTAGTAGATTGGTCCTAACAATTTAATCTTATCATTTACTGTATATATAAAGGCCAATAATTATACATTTTGATATGTTATCGTATATTTTTAATCATGATTTAAATTTTAAAAGGCAACATGGGCGGCTAGCACCCTGCTATATTTAACTAAAAAATAGAACTGATAAACAAGAGGGTCTAGCCTCTAAATTATAAGAATGGGTACAATTAATGAAATACTTCATCTGATTAAAAAGGTTAAGTCTTTCTTCTTTCATTATTGTTAATTTGAATAAATTTTAAGTAATAATTTTGATTATTTTAATAAGAATCTATAAATTATTATTAATAATATTCATAATGGTTTATCAAAAAGTATTGAAATAGTCAAAATTAATAAAATATTGTTCAAAATTTATTCAAATTAACAATAAAAAAAGGAATAAACTTTCTGAAACGGATAGAGTATTTCATTAGTTATGCTTGATAATTAAGAAACAATGCATCGGTTTATTACATCCTCCCTGTATGGGGTATATTTACAACCAAAGAGCTATGAGCGGTAACCTTATTAAAACTCAATTTATTTGCTTTATTACACAGTCGTCTTGCTAGACAAGTGAAAGAGAAAACAAGAAGCACACCATAAAAATAAAACGCACAAAGAAAGGCTTAAATCTTCTGTAAAGTGAGTCCATAAGCAAAACCAGAACCAAAAGGCCTTTGGTTCCCACAGTCAAGATTGTTTCCATAGCTCACGCCTAGTAAGTCACAATACCTCTTGTAAAACCCAATGCGACTTTGGACCCGTGGATCCGACCCATGTCCACATTCAAGCCCTCCGTTAATAATGTTTGTTGTTACCCCATATCCAGGAAGTCGGTTTGCTGCAGTATCTGCGCTAGATGGCTTCCAGATTCCAGTTATAACGTCATGGCATGAAGGCTTTGGTGCCTGAGGGGTCATCCAAAACCAAAAGGCTGTATCGAATGAGATTGTTGGGTCTCGAGCCACAAAATCAGGGTTGTTTAGGAGATCCACCGAAATGGCTCGTCCTGCTTGTCCATAGTTATAGTTGCTGAAATAAAAAAGCATATCTTGGTTATGGCTGGTTCAAATTTTGAAAGATATGATTTTTCCAATATAACAAATGATTGATACACAGTGCTTGAATAATCTCCGATCATGACAGTATTAGAAACATTTTTTTGTAGAAATGAGATTATTAGTTACGGATGAACCAAAAAGAAAAGTACGACATTTATTATGCCAAAGAGCTCTAAGTCTAGCGGCATCCGTTATTATTTTCCACATGATCAAGGTCAGACTCTAATCCCCCACTAAATGCACTTTCTCTTGTAATAGAATAAGTCATTCATTAATAAAAAAAATTATCTTTTTATTTATAAAAATATTACTGTGATGGATAGAGTGAAGGAGTACTTACTAGGATATTTGAATGGGGCCTCGGCCGTGGTAGCTCTTACCAGGGGCACATGGCCATTGAGCACTTGGTACACAGTAGTTTGGAGGGTTCCCAGTTTCTTCAAGAAAGCAATATCCCCAAAGAATATGGACCATCGGGTGCAGTAGCCCAACCACCTGCAAATCATTTATACATGTATAAACACACACATACATAGAGTTCAATAGAAAGGTCGTGCTTGTGATCTTGCCGAAGCACATAAAAACTAAACTAATTAATATGAAAAATTACCGGTAGTTTCATGTGAAGTTTGAGCCAAAAAGGCTGCAATCTCACGTTTGCGTGTAGCAGTATCACCAACAGAAGCAAATTTAGGAAATGCCTTGGTGGCAGCAATAAAACCCTCGTAAGTGTAGAATCCCCTGGCAGGGCAAGCATTGTCGTTACGGTGCAACAACGTTTTTTCAAATAAGGATTTGGGAGTAAGGTTGGCCACGTCCCCGCCTGGGCCCGGAGAGGGAGGGTTGGGAGGATTTGGTGATGAAGAACATTGACTTTGACAACCAGGGCCGCAGTAATCAGGCGTATTTCCGCACCAACCAAATCTGCTACAACAAAGGCCTCCAGGGCACAGCGCACCCCCAGTCTGGGAGCCACATTGCTCCGCGGAGGCCCCAAATAAAAGGGAGACTAAAGAAACAAGAATGTATACACAATGTCTCATTTTTTTGTTGCTGTTAAGTGAGAAGGATAATTGTAATTAAGAGCTACAGTCCCCCTATACCAATTTGAGTTCTTAGAGTGTATGGCTACAGTCCCCCTATACCAATTTGAGTGTATGGCTACAGTCCCCTAGACCCCTTCCTTTGTGAGATCATTGACTTTATAGGAGAATTGGAATGTTATCACCTACCATAGATTATCTAAACATAATTGTCAATGAGTTCACAAGAGCATGTGGATTAATTTTTAATCCCTTGTTATCATTAGTGAAAGAATTTTAGTACGTAAAAAGATATAAGAAGGAAATGGTCAATTTGTACAAATATTAAGCTAGCTGAAACTAAATCCTAGCCGATAAAATATGAAGTTACCTAATTCATACTCCCTCCGTCCCAGCAAAAGTGTTACTTTTTATCCAAAATGGTGTCCCGTTTGAAGTGTCACCTTTTCTAAAAAGGAAATGTTTTATTAATATTCTATTATCCCATCCACTATTTCCTCCACTAATTCTCTCTCCTCTACACTCACAACACTTTTTAAATTCACTATTTTCTCCACTAATTCTCTCTCCTATTTTCAATTACACTCACAACATTTTTTCTTCCCATATTTTTTCTTAATTTGCATGTCACCCCTCTAAAAAAGGGTGACACTCTTGCTGGAACGGAGGGAGTTTTTATTTAGATTAATTACTTATTGAGGGAAATCTATAGTAAATTTTAGCGTCTAAAATCTCTAGCTCAAGCGACATTTGATTTTTATTTCTGTAATAAAAACTCATGTTTCTATCCCCACCAAATACACTTTCTAAGTGATATTTTTATAATAGAATAAGTAATTAATTACCAATGCTAAGAAAAAAATATATACTCCCCAGTCGAGTGGATACCAAAAATTTGGATAGGAGAGAGAATGAGTGGGAGGAATAGTGATTTGATTGGTATTGTGAGTATAAAAGTAAAATAGGAGAGAGAATGAGTGGGAAAAATAGTAAATATTCCCTTTCATTTTGGGCAGTCTCCATTAGGCTGGGATGGACCAAAAAGAAAATAAGTATCCACTCGACAAGAACTGAGGGAGTATATAGTAAATTTAGCCATTGTCAAATGTAATAAATCTAATTATGTACTCCCTCCGTCCCATTATATGCTTCACCCTTTTGAGAAATTATGCAAATTAAGGAAAAAAATAAGTGGAAAAAGTGTTGTGAGTGTAAAAGTAAAATAGGAGAGAGAATGAATGGAGGAAATAGTAAATTTGAAAAGTGTTGTGAGTATAAAAGTGAAATAGGGGAGAGAATGAGTGAGTGGAATAATAAAAATTATTTGCCATTTTAAAAAAGGTGAAGTTTTTTTTAACGAGACACAAATATTGGCAAAAGGTGAAGTTTGAAATGGGACGGAAGGAGTATTGAGTAATCAAGTGGAATATGTAATGGAAAAAAATGTATATTTAATGGGGTTCGATTATCACCCAATGCACTTTTTAACAAGTGACAATTGATTATGATAGAGTAAACGGCTTTTTTGCCTCTCATACAATCGTTTCAACATCAATTTGACACTCGTACTATTGAAACGACAAATATATGATGAGTATTATAGTTTTATTAAGCAAATTAACTAATGTTCCTAACGTCAGTTAAGTATTTAACGAAACCGTCCAACTAAGCAACCGTTGACCAAGTCAACGCATATGTGGCAGCTGACTGGACAATTTTAACTCCTTAAAAAAAACTCAATAAAATAATAATAATAAAATAATAACAATAATAATAATAATAATAATAATAATAGTAATAAAATAGTAATAAGAATAATAATAATACTCAATATATCACCAAGTGAATATTATGAAAGAACCTACAAGGAAAACAATGAAAAATAAAATAAAAAATGCCTTTGATCTAGACGGAAAGGTGATTCCATCAGGAAGAACAACCCACCCAGCTTCCCTTGCCAAAGCCGCAATCACATTGTTAATATCAGTCCTAACCCTTAGGGGCCGTTTTATTATTATTATTATTATTATTATTATTATTATTATTATTATTATTATTATTATTATTATTATTATTATTTATTATTATTATTATTATTATTATTATTTTATTATTATTAATATTTTATTATTATTATTATTATATTTATTATTATAATTATTATTATTATAATAATTATTTTATTATTATTATTATTATTATTATTTTATTATTATTATTATTATTATTATTTTATTATTATTATTATTATTATTATTTTATTATTATTATTATTTTATTATTATTATTATTTTATTATTATTATTATTTTATTATTATTATTATTATTATTTTATTTTTATTTTTATTATTATTATTATTATTTTATTATTATTATTATTATTATTATTATTATTATTATTATTATTATTATTATTATTATTATTATTATTATTATTATTATTATTATTTTATTGAGTTTATTTTAAAAGAGTTAAAATTTTCCAGTCAGCTGCCACGTATGCGTTGACTTGGTCAACAGTTGCTTAGTTGGACGGTTTCATTAAATACTTAACTGACGTTAGGAACATTGGTTAATTTGCTTAATAAAACTATAGTACGCATCATACATTTGCCGTTTCAATAGTACGAGTGTCAAATTGATGTTGAAACGATAGTACGAGGGGCAAAAAAGCAGTTTACTCTATTATGATATAGGCGACATCAAGTATACGTGTCATCTTAGGTTGGGTTGCTGATGAAACACGATTAGTCCTCACATAGAATTGCTGGTAAAATTGAATTATCAAAATTAATGATGTAGTAATGCCTCCGTGATGCAGATCAACAAGGAATTTTGGCAGTTCTGGAGAACAGAGCGGAGGCACGGCCGTGCGCCGAAAAGGACATGACCGTGCACAATTGGACTGAATGGGATTTTTACTTTCTGCGTGTTTGCACGGCCGTGCAACATG
This sequence comes from Adenophora triphylla var. japonica, assembly GCA_022495995.1. Taxonomy (NCBI): domain Eukaryota; kingdom Viridiplantae; phylum Streptophyta; class Magnoliopsida; order Asterales; family Campanulaceae; genus Adenophora; species Adenophora triphylla. The sequence continues at coordinate 418,174 of JAFEMH010001422.1, read as the reverse complement.
AAGCGCACGCCCGTGCAATGCGGAAAATCAGAAAAAGTGTTTTCGTATTTGCTGGTTTTATGAACAATTAGTTTGGGATATTTTAGCTTTTCCTTTCCAAGTTGTTTTAGGGGTTGTGTGAGAGTATTTATACTTGTTTTAGGATTTTGAACAACTTAGTTTTTGAGTTTATGAAATGGAGAAAAGCTTAGGCTTTCATATATTGATTCTTGTTTATCGTTCGGCCTACAATCTCTAGCCTCAAGGCATCATTTGGTATCAGTTTCCTGGACGAATATCAATGGCTGAACGAGGACGCACTGGTCGTGGTGGATGAGGTTGTCGTGGTAGGGGCCGTGCAGCGGATGCCCATGAAGAAGACCATCATCGTGAACGGGACCTTCGTGATATCGAGATGGACGAGATGCGAAGACAGATATAAACACTCCAGAACCGCATGGCACGCGTTGAGCCTCCACCGAATATGGGTTCAGATTCAGATTCTTCATCCGAGGATAAGGAGTATGGAGAGGGGATTAATCCCTTCGCCCCAAATCATGGACATCAGTATGCGGATGACCCTTCTAGGGATGTCGGTGTTAAGATCGAAATTCCATAGTTCGAAGGTAAGGCACATCCTGATGATTTCATTGATTGGATTAATACTGTTGAGCGTGTATTTGATTTAAAATACATGACTGATAGTAATATAGTGAAATTGGTTGCCATTAAATTGAAGAAACATGCTTCAATTTTGTCGGAACATGTTAAGAAACATCGGGCTCGAGAGGGTAAATCCAAGATTAGGTCTTGGGGAAAGATGAAGAAACTGTTGAGAAGGAAATTCCTTCCCGATCACTATCGTCAGGAATCCTTCATTGAATATCACTATCTAAAGCATGGTGATATGTCAGTCGAGGATTTCATCGGGGAATTTGATTCTTTGCGAATGCGATGTGATATTGCAGAGGAAGAAGAACAAACAATTGCTCGTTTTCTTCGGGGATTGCGTGTTGATATCTCATAAGTGGTCCAGTTACAAAAGTATTGGACTTACGAAGATATTTGCCACTTGCTTTAAAAGTCGAGAAACATTTGAAAAGAAAGAGGGGAATAAACCGTTGGCAGGGAAAAGATAGTACTAGTAGTCAAGGTGGAAACAGTTCTAATGTTCCTGCAAGAGTTACACCGTCGGATCCGAAGACATAGGTAGTAGATAAACCTAGCGGTCCTCCAGAGATTCCTAGGAGACGTCAACATGCTAGATGCTTCAATTGTCATGGGCTCTGGAATCTCCAAGCCGAGTACCCCAATAGACATGTTGTCGCATTGGTTGAGAATCTTGTTTATGATATGAGCCATATGCTGAGTCAGCTGATGAGACCGACGAAGTATTTGCTGATCAGGGGCAGCCTTGGTGGTCAGACGTGTTTTGAATGTGACTGCTAAGGATGACGAAGAATGGCTTCGCCATAATATATTTCAGATGAGGTGCACCGCAAAAGGGAAGGTTTGTAAGGTAATTATTGATGGGGGTAGTTGTGAGAATGTCGTTTCCACTACAATGGTTAAGAAGTTGGGTTTGAATAATGAAGCACATCCCCAACCTTACAAGCTATCGTGGTTGATCAAAGGCAACGAACTGAAGGTATATAAGCGGTGTTTGGTGCAGTTCTCGATTGACAAGCGTTACAAGGAAGAGATTTGGTGTGATGTAGTGCCTATGGATGCATGCCATCTCTTACTAAGCCGACCATGGTTGTTTGATCGTCGGGTTAAGCATGATGCGTTCAAGAATACATACACGTTTCGCAAGGATGGGTTTTCTATATCGCTGTGCCCTATTGACCCACTCTAGGAACCTGGTGCAAAATCAAAATCTGCTACTAATATAGGCCATCAGCTGTTGAACCTTTCTAAGTTTGTTGAAATCACGAAACAAGAGATGGGATTTGGTGTAATATCATGACATCCTTCCTGGCTTACCACCTATGAGAAATAAGCAGCGTTGCATGGATCTTATTCCGGGTGCGTCAATTTCGGGTATAGCAGCCTATCGTTTGAATGTAAGTTAGAATTGAATAGTCACTCTTTATCATCATGATTACATACATACTAGTACTTCTTAGCCCGTGCCAATGGCACGGTTACAGTGTAAATGGTGGCATTATGAAAATGATTGTTCCTATAAAAATTTACGATGTACTCTTGTAAGTATCCCAATCTGGGTCGTTAATGTTTCGTCAGCCCAAATTAATGATTTATAATCATTTAGGGGCAATTTGGACATTATTTTGACAATTTGAATGAGGAAGGACCTTTTAGGAATAAAAAAATGGACAATTACCTCCCTGGAAACCTGTCATTTCCAAGAAAAAGGAATATTGACCATTTAGAAAAAGCCAAAACTGCTTTCTGCAAAAAACAGGCACGCTGCTTAGGTCATCCGCACGGACAAGATTGCACCTACAATCTTGTCCACGCGGATAAGAGCAGCATCCAGGCAACCTATAAAAACATCCCTTCTCCCTCATTTTAACAAGGCTGAAAAACACCCAAAAATCCGAAAACCTACTGTTATAATGTCAAAATTCAGCCCCAACTAGTCCTTCACACCTTCAAAATTCAAAATCCAACACCAAATCCAACCTCAAATCCATCTCAAACTACCATTTAGCCTTGAAATCTCTCAAGCCCTAAACAACAAATCAAGAAATAATTGGTAAACCCTCACCTCCCTTACTCAAATCTCCTTCATCCATGCATATTTTTCATATATAAATGATGTAGCTTAGTTTCTTCACTTGTTTGCTCATCCCCTTCCCTTCTTGTCCCAAGGATCCAAGAGGATCTCCATGAAATCCATTTCCATGGATGATCCTCTAAAATGATCCACATTCTCTTTTATTTTATGTCATTTCCCACTCCCCCTTTTACATTACTTGGTACTTGCTTGTTTGACCAAGAAGATGGTCATCTTGGAGTTCATCTCCATGGATGACCACTTCAAATGGTCCATATTTCATGCTTCTTTACATTACTAGTCTTTTCTTGCTTTTTTGACCTAAACATGGTCATCTTGGAGCCAATCTCCATAGATGATCATTTCAAATGGTCTACATTATTTACTTCCTTGCAAATTCCCCTCCCTAGTCTAAGATGCTCACCTTGGAACACTTTCCTTGGATGAACATCGTCTAGACTTACAAAATAGGTCACACAAGATGTAAGAGATACACTTGAGTATAGATTTCAAGGATGGTCATCTTATGATCACCTTAGAAATCTTTCTCTAAAGTTGATACATCTTGACCTAACTCTCTTGTCAGTTTAATTTCATGTCAAATTTCCCTTTTCCCTTAGCAAATGAAGTGATCACAAAGTCCTAACGTACCCCCGAGATGACTTAATTAAGTGGATTCATCACTTATGACCACTAATCAAAGTCTAGGAAACGAGAGGACAAGCATGGATGCCAAATTTCAAATCCCCTTTTACTTTCTGTCTTTCAGTTACAATTCCAGTTAAGTCTTGTAAATCCAGTTAAATTTCTAGAAATTACAGTGACTAAACTGAAAACTATAAAAATATTGACATTGCAGCCCTATCCGCGCGGATAAGATTGCATTGCAGTTTCGTCCACGCGGATGACATTGTCATCTGCAAACAGTCCCTCAGTTTTTCTGTTATTTTCAGTTTAATCACTGTTTTCAAACTGTTTTTCAGTTCAGTCCCTAAAATTTCAGTTATTTTCAGAAATTCCCTTTAAATACACACACACACATACACACAAAAGGTTTCAAGTGAGGAAGACTCTTCGTATGAGGCATTCCGGGTGAACACCAACGTTCTTCCCGGAGTGTAACGTGACCTCCGAACTCACTATCTCTAATATTGGGTATTTTTCAAAGTTTTGGCCCTTAAACTAAAAACGGCGTGGCGACTCCGAAACGATTTTTTTTTAAGTCAAATAAAGATTTTTTTTTTAAACTTTCAAAAAAAAAACAAACAAAAGTTTTGTCGGGCGACCAAAGAAAAATCGCGGGATACACATAATCACAGTGGCGACTCTGTTGGGGAATTTTAAAATAAGCTTTTTTTTTTTAAAAAAAAATATAAAAAATAATAAAAAATGATACTCGGTATATAGGTGGAAACCATTAAATTTCCTCTTAACGCCTCCTTGTGGAGTCGGGGATAAATTATGGTAGAATAATGCAACGTACCGGTATCATTTCAAAAAAAAAAAAAAGCTTTTGTGGGTCAAACTTCCGTCCCAACACTTGAGACCTTTTGTTTGGTGTGTGTATGTATTTTCCGGTTATGCTTTTTTGTCGTTTTGACCGTCCCGGAAAAATTAAAATTTTGACTGTCGGATTGATTCTTTTAACTGTTTAAAATTTTATGTGCTTACATGTTTTCAAAAAAATAAAAATAATCTTTTCTGCATGCATCATGCCTTTAAGATACATTTGAAAATTTCTGTTTTTACTCAAAAGGGAAGATAGACTGCCGCACACTACGCGTACGTCGACCTTACACTGCACCCTACGTCCTTAACCCGGGAAATCTCAGTAGCAGTGTAAGTACCCAAATCCGGATCGTCAAAATCCGTTAAAAGTTAACCGGAATCCGTTAACTGGCCCGCTCCAAGTTAACCGGAACCCGTTAAGCTCCCCGTTGCCAAGCCAACGAGACGTCCCGGGACTGCCCCGTGCATCCCAACGTCGAAGCGTACTCAGCACACATCATTGCACGTAAAAGTACGGCTTTCCCTGAAAAACGCACTTTCCGGCACTTTTCGGGGGCGTTTCGGACATTTTCCGGACTGTTATTTTAAAAACGGATAAAACCGGGGACAATGGCACGAACTCTCACGAACCTTGTGAGGACCTCCCCAACCCCGGGACCTATAAACTCGTGTCCCAGCTGGAGAATCCCCAAACCACCACCTAATTAATTAAAAATTTTCATTTAAATAATTTAAGAGTGGAATAAACTTTTGAAAACCAAACTATAACCTGTTTTAATGTACAACATTTCATTGAGAATATTTATAAAACTTTATACATATTTCTTTTTCTCAATTTAATAATAACCACACTTATTCCCAACTTTCAAAACAGTACACATACCCTGACAACCCAAAGGACGATCCACACTCCTTCCCGGCCTCACCGGTCTGGTCTACCTGTCTCAGCTGAAACTAAAACATTAAAGGGAGAAGGGGTGAGAAAGAATCTCAGCAAGTTATTATGCATGCAGCAATATGCCAAATAAGATGCAACACGTAAGCAAGTTGTTCCACGTCATATTTGGAATACCGTAAACACATTACATTACCTGATCTTACCTTTTCCCGTCTGAACAATAAGTCGTACTACTGGGAACACATCCTCTGGGAAACACATCCTCTTGGGAATACATCCTCTTGGGAATACATCCTCTTGGGAACACATACTCTTGGGAATACATCCTCTTGGGAACACATCCTCTTGGAAATACATCCTCTTGGGAACACATCCTCTTGGGAATACATCCTCTTGGGAAAACATCCTCTTGGGAATACATCCTCTTGGGAATACATCCTCTTGGAAACACATTTATATTCACATTTAAGCACATACAGTTACTTGAAATCACGTCCACACATTGGGATAATAGTATATAACATGGCACAATTACTCATGTTCAACAATATATAACATGGTACAATTACTCATGTTCAACCACATATATCATGGTACAATTACTCATGTTTATCTTCAAATAGTGTTACATATATATATATACACTATTGAGTCAATAATAATCCATGTATGGCATGTATGCTCATAATCAATCCAATGATGTCGTGTAACATGTAATTCACGTACCATTTTAACAAATAACCAATCATAGGTAGTCACGTAGAGTTACAATGACATACAAGTAGCCCTACGCATTCCCAGTATAATATCACCCAACTTTCTTTCAAGTTCCGTAATCCAATACCAAGTTTTTATCAGCTTTGGTTATCGGTCAACAATGTCTTCCAACCCTTTTCTAAGCAATATTTAAAGCCTTTCCCAATATCCGTTTTGCCCATGTAAGACATGGTTGTGAAGTACTAATGTTATACTAGCATAATAGTTAAAGAGTGGTCCATAATAGCTTAAATGAATTAGGGTTTCAATGCTTGAAAAACTGCTCAGGGATTACAGGGGAGGGCACGACTCGTGCCCCAGGGCACGACTCGTCCCTTCCTTAAACCACTCCAGAATCAGTCGTCCATTTGGAGGGCACGACTTAGGCAAAAAGGGCACTACTCGTGCCAATTTCACCCTCACCAGAACCATTAGTCCCCTTCAAGGCACGACCTTAATTTTCCCAGGTCACGACTCGGGCTCCAGGGCACGAGTCGTGCCTTTGCCCAGAAATGTTGCTGATGTTGAACATCAGCTCCATCCAAAAGACCCAAAACCCATTCACACTTTACCAAGTTATGCCAAACATACCAACTCCAATTTATGTACCAATTTCAACCCTTAATTATACCCTATCCATGCCATAGAACATATATCCCACCTCTATCAAGTGTCCAACCTAACTATTCTATTACCCTTGTCATGTTCCTCAACCTCAAACCCTTCTACCTATTTCCCAAGTCAAGGAAGTGACCCAACACATTCAACTAATATTTAAAACACCTTATAACACCCTTTAGTTTCATTCTATCTTAACTAAAATGGTTTCAGAATTCCCAATAACCCTGAATATCAACCTTACCCTATTCATTCCAAAACCATTATTTCCTATTTATTTTCAAAGTCATATCAATTGACTCACCATTGTAATACCCATATATTTCACATAATATCTCATATAACATATATATAACCACATAGAATCACCATTCTACTTCTATCCATTTTTATTTACCACTTCCCCATTTTAACCCAACCATTTTAAACGGAAGTATAATACCCTTTTCAATTAAACCAAGTAAACCAACCCTTTTAAACACCCTTTACCTTACCCCACCAATCAAAATATTTATTCATCTCCAAACAATTTTTCATCATTCCAAAGGCCAATCAAATTATCAATTTACCAATAATTATTTACATGGTAATAATAACGTCATATAACATATCAAACAACAATTTTATAAACTTAGCCATTAATCCCTTCTCTCAACCCTTTACTCCACTTTTCCCAAAACCTTAACATATCCATTCAACAATCCATTTTTCTTTATTTTATTCCTACAACCCAAATAAATTCCGAAATTTACCAAACCAAACATATATGGATCCCAGAATATCAAATATCATTTAAAACACGTAATATCATCATTTATTTTAATATGAACAATTATTTGAAAAGAATCATAATAACTTATCTAAAAATATGCCGAAATAAAATGACGATCTGATCGACTCTAAATGTTCTTCTCGGCTTCCTGATCGCTCCGCCGCAGTCAAATCGTAAATCGGACTAACGATTGATTTTTGGAAATTTTTGGAAGATAAGAAATCAAAATAGTTTTTGGAACGGAGGAAGGCATTCTTTCTTTCTTCTCCCGTGCTCTCAGAACCACCTAGAACCCTTTTAGAACTCCATGGATTTATTAAGGGATACATATCAAACCAATTTACATTATAGTCCCTCCATGATTTAAGTTATTATAATTAACTATCTTAACTTTAATTTTACACCTAGGCCCCTGAACTCTTTATAATCCTTTATTTAAATTTCAACAATTACAATATCAATTACAAAATTATTATTTATTTCATTTAGACATTAAATAATTAAATTTAATTTATTAGCATCACAAAAATGTCAAATCAATGATTTAAAATGTTACCACTAACGCATAAAAATCTCAATTATTATGAACTGCACAAAATAAAAAGCTACGCACCCCGACCCCACGTGCTCAACACGTGACCAAACTGGTACCTAGGTTTAGGGTCGTGACACTCACTCCCCCTTAAAGAAAAATTCATCCCGAATTTTAAACACACTAGCCTGAGTACTCAAATAACCACATATAACTCTCACGCCTCTCGGATTTTCGAAACCCAAGTGGCTTTCTCAATAGTATGATTATTCCCCAAATTTACACAACCCGAATACTCTAGATTTCCATTCCCGGATTTGATTCTATTATCACTCAATGGTTCTTCCACATAAGTTACATCACATGGACAACCTCGGTTGAAAAACTCAAGAAAGGATCATCAAGACTCTTCTCCAATGCAATGCTGCATGCGGCGTCACTTCAATGCTGGCCTGATAACTGTTGGTATACGCCTCTTCAACTAAGGTTACACGAACTTCTCAAAATAAATGAAAATCCATCGGATACACCCCTCACACATTCTCAAGATTCTGGATAGTTTTCTCTGCCTGTCTGCCCAATCCATCTGGAGATATAACGCAAATCTGAAGACATCTGGAAGTCCCAAAGTTTCGTACTCAGTATTCCCACAACCGCAATATGAATCTCGAATCTCGATCTAATATAATATAGTGATTAATACTCCGTAGAATCGATCAATTCTCTCGCCCATACCATTATGTTAACTCCCTTTCAGTAGTTTATTCCTCTTGGTATAAATGAGCCGACTTGACAAATATATCCACTATGCTTCTAACACGTCCATTTCCTTTGATGTCGAAGGTAGTCCCGTAATAAAATCCCTCACAATGTCTTCTTGATTCTCATTCTTCTAACTTTCTTCAATGCTGGATACATCTTCAACCCCTCGAATACATCGCAATTCTCAAGTTATGATCTTCCTATAAAATAGATCTCTTATTCTCTTGTGAATATGGTACACCAATTATGTCGTTAAAGGCTAATATTCCATCAATATTCCATACAATATCCTCGATCCTTCCATCTTGAAACGGTCAAATAATTCCCTCAATTCCGAATCATTTGTTGAACTTCCATAGGATCTTCATACCGGATAGGTGTAGCTCGAACATTCGCAACTAATATCTCCTCTTGCAATTCACAGAACAACAATGTTGATAATAAAGCCTTTCGGCTAATCGCATCTGCAACTACAGTAGCCTTCTCGGATGTTATGTAATAACTCAAATAAGTTCCTTTAATTCTTCCAACCATTTCTCTACCTGTTGTTAAATCCCCTCTGATAAAATAAATACTTCAATTCTTGTGATTTGTACAAATCTCAAATTTAACTTCAAGCAAAGGATGTTTCCACTTAAGTAACGCAAAATAGTCATAATCCATTCCACACTTCCGCTGCGCCACTTTGATTCCCTCGAAGCATAAGCTATTGCCTTCCCAGTCTGTATAAAGCACAACCCAAATCTTTCTTTTGACGCGTACATGACAATCATAAGTTCTCACATCCATCAAGTAGGGTAAGATCGATCTATAGTCAATCCCTCTTCAATTCTGCGAAACTGATTTCACCTTTAACATTTCACATAAAGGATACCTCCTTCGAAATCAATTGAATCACTAGGGTTACAATTCTTGGAAATCCATCAATACTCTTGTGGTAATAACCTGCAAACCCAGAAACTACGGAGTTCTAACATTGTCGAAGGTTGTTCCATCTGACCAGGGTCTCAATCCTCGAAAAGTAATAGCAGTACCCAGCTTGACACTACAAAACTCAGAATTACAATCTTCTCGAGCCATTACTCACTCTTACTGAATTTCGCAAACACTTTGATTCTCATGAAAGACAAATAACATAACTTGCAATTGATTTCATAATCTTTTCATAACTCTAGATAAACAAAGATATCATCCAGCGAGCTTACCACCAAATTATCAAAATCGGGTTTTAAAATTCTACTCATCATATTTACAACACAGCCAATGCCCTTCTATAAGGTGTTTTGGATATGGGCAACAACCCTGACATTAGATCAATACGGAATTCTACCGCCCTAACTGGAAGCACGAAATACTCTGATGAGAACGCCTTACCAATTAAATTACCACCGATATGCAAGATATTTCAAGTGACTTTTACTCAGTCTAATACATACCCCAATTAACCCTCACATTATTTAAACTATACTTTTTTGACATTTAACGCATTTGTGACATAAATATCAATTAATAACTTATCTGCCTCAACTAAACACAGAGGCAATCAACATAGATAAGGAGACTGGCTTCTTGCGACAGTCCTCCCCAAGCACAACAACTACTTAACCAATTCAGGTCAAGTATAACAATAAATCACGAATTGGTATATCTACTGTTAGTGTTATGCCCTAGGCCTATGGTTGATAGACTTATGTGTTGACATTATTTATTATTATATGAAATGTTTATCATTTGATTATTATATATGTTTTGTATATTTATTTATAATAATCTCCGTCCCTAATTACTAAGAGAATAATTAGTATAATTGTCAATGGATAATCATACGATGATTATATGCATAGAGATGCACATTGAAATTATGGGTACTTGTTAGAGAACAAGTGACTGGACTTGACCCGCATGAGATTTATGTCATGGTCAAATGTCATAATTAAATCTCATAAGGTTACTTCATTTAGTCCCTAGACCTGAGATTATCATGACCTTACATATGATGAAAGTCATGTTTGATTTTAGTCAAACGATATCTTAACACGATATTTATAAAGGCTAATTTTGGCATGATCGGACTCATGATGGGAAGGATGATAAGTCAAGATGGAATTTGTCCCTCGATAGAGAGATGTTTTGCTTGGGCCCCTCGATGAGTGATAATGATGAAAGTGTATGGCCATACCCCAATGCGATTGGATTATCATTATACTCAAAATCGAGAAAGCATTGAACAAAGACAAGTTGACAAGGACCATGACTTGTGTTCAATATAACATCGCGAGACAAAGGGAGAAATGGAAGTGTACCATTGGAAATGTGAACTCTTACGTTATATTATTTGGGTAGACATAATGGCTTGCTAGAGTCCGCTTATGTCTTATGAGATTCGATATGATCGAACTCATTGCCAACATAGTATAATCCTATTGGGTCACACACAACTAGAATGAATTGGTTAAACCAAAGGAAGAATGATTGAGAGTTTCTGCATATGGCAACCTTTGTCACGCGACATACCTAGCCATGTGGCAGACTATATCGCGCGACATATCTTGCCACAAGACGCGGTTGACAGCCTGGTTTCCTAATTCGATTAGGAAACATATACCATACTAAAGTAGTATAAATATAAAGGTCTGTTAACCCTAATGGTCTAGCCGAAATTTTAAAAGAGAAAATCATAACAAATACTCACTCCGTCCCGGAGAACTTTACCCCTTTACTATTGAGAACGGAAAATAAGAAATAATGTTATTAAAGTATGTGTTGTGAGTGGGAGGAGAGAGAATGAGTGGAGAGAATAGTAAATTTGAAAAGTGTTGTGAGTGGGAGGAGAGAGAATGAGTGGAGAGAATAGTAATTTTTTTTTCCTTTTTAGGAAAGTGGGATTTTAAAGTGGGACGCCCAAAATAGTAAAAGGGGTAATGTTTTATGGGACAGAGGGAGTACTCTCAATATTCTTCAAGGTTTTGATCTAGCAATCATCAAGAAATCGTTCTTGAATTCATTCAAAGGTGTGGATATCGAAAGAGGGTCTTCGCTCGTTCATCGATCAAGGCCTAGAGTTCAAGCAATCTGAAGAATGAAGTTTGTGATTCGAAATCACATAATCAAATCATTCGATAGCTCAAGAACAGAAAGCAAACAAGGTTGGTAAAATTCTATCTCATAGGAATTTAAATATAATTGTATAGAACGGATCCTAGGCTTCTTGGGTTTTATGTTATTTAGTGCTTAATTCCGCTACGCATGGACCCGTAAAACCCAACAGTGGTATCAGAGCCCCGTTCGTATGGTTAAGTTTGAATTAACATGCTAGAATTAAGATATAAATTGTTTATATGCTTATTGCATGTTTTTGTATGTGATAGAATTTTGAATTGTTTATGTGAAATAATGTGAAAATTGTTTTCTAATTATAATAAATTAAATCTGTAAAAGGGTTGTTTTATATGATTTAATTGCCGTGTGATTAGAATTGATTGAATCTGAAAAAATCTGCGAACTGGCAACCTACGTCGTGCGACATAGTTAGCCACATGTGGAAATCTGGTAATCGGGCAAGGTGTGTCACGCGACATATCTAGCCAACTGGCTGATGTTGTCACGCGACATACTTTGCCAATCTGGGCAGTATCAGTTTGATGAACAATCTGGTCAATCTATGAATGTGTTTACAATCTGATATGTTTATGTGTTAATCTGGATGCCATAAAATTGAGTTTATAGGGCTATGCTAGATTAATTCATTGTTTATGCATGCTTAGTTGATTAAAATATGATTTTAATAATTATTGCGATGCATGTTTTACTTGTTCTTACGTGCTAAGAAATTTTTATGTTTAGTTGAAACATTGCATTATAGTTTCCTAATATGTTTAGATTTAGACATTAAAATTTTGGATTTATGATTGTTTATGGAAACAAGTCATAATTACGCGAAATTTAAAAGGAAACTGATTGTTTATAAAAGGTAGTGATTATGTTGCCAAATCAGAGCTGATTTCTGATTGTGCATGTCTAGGAGAGTTCTGTCGAAGGAAGAGTTGGTACTTAAGTAGTCCTTGTGGCTCACCTATCTTCCTCGGAACTTACCTGGTGCGCGATTATGACTATCTTTGCTGATATGCTTATAATCTACCTTAAAGAACCTTCATTTAACTTTTAAGTTCTTTATGCCAATTCATGATTAAAACACTTGAGACCATTCGGATAGTTTTGGGTGGGCTTGCCATAGCAAGGTACTTTGATTCTATTCGTATGCAAGCAAGATGAGGAAATGGTGGTTCCTATACATTTTAAATGAATGAACTTAATTGGGTTATCAAAATGGTTTTGGACCCAAGGCATAAGATGAGATTAAAATATACCTAGACATATGATGTCTTGAATAAATTTCATAAAAGATCTAAGAGTCATATATGTGATATGATTGATGTTTTCTACCTAATTAATTTAATTTTGAGCGGTTTGCCATAGCAAACTTGAAATTAAATTAAAGTTGGATCTTAGCCCATTAAATGTATATTATGCTAATTTGCATTGAAAGGTGTATAATTTAGTGGGAGCATTTATTTTATGTAAATGCATTGTACTTCTCATATAATATGTTTACTTATATGTGTTCATATTTTATGTGTATCTTTTTGTAGAATAAATGGCATCAAACAATAATCACTTTTCACTGCGATCTGTTCTTGAGAAGGAAAAGTTGGAAGAGAATGGTACAAACTATATGAATTGAATCCGTAGTTTAAGAATTGTTCTCAAGCAAGAGGAAAACTGTACGTTCTCGAGGAACCTATTCCACCTGAACCTGCTGCCAATGCTACTAGGGCAGTAAGGGATCAATATCTGAAGCACAAGCGTGACTCTACAGATGTTGGTTGCCTTATGCTCTCCGCCATGTGCAAGAACCTTCAGAAGGATCTTGAGCACTTGGGGACAGTTGACTTAAACAATCGACTGATGGAAATGTTCCAAGTACAAGCTAGGCAAGAAAGGTACAACACAGTTACGGTCTTGACCTCAAGCAAGATGAGTGAAGGACAAGCTGTTGGTCCCCATGCTCTTAAGTTGTAGGGCCACATTGAGCATCTTGAAAGGCTCGGTTTTCCAATTAGCCAAGAGTTGACTACCGACATAATATTGAATTCATTACCCAAAAGTTTTAGTAATTTCATAATGCACTATAACATGGGTGGAATGAATAAAAACCTTTCCGAGTTAGTTCAAATGTTGAACACTGCGGAAACCAATATTGTCGAGAAGAAAACCGATCAAGTGCTGATGGTTAACAAGGGGAAGGGTTTCAAGGGTAAAGGAAAGGCAAAGGTTGCTAATCCTAAGGCAAAAGTTGCCAAACCCAAAGAGGCTTCCAAGCCTAAAGAGGCTAAGCCCAAGTCCCAAGAGGACGCAGTCTGCTTCCATTGCAATGAGATTGGACATTGGAGGAGAAACTGCGCAAAATACAAGGAAGCACTGAAGAAGAGCAAAGGAGTTGCTTCGACTTCAGGTATCTTTGTTATAGATATATTCCTATCTACTTCTAGTTCTTAGGCATTGGATACCGGATGTGGAACTCACATTTGTTTAAATGTGCAGGGTCTAAAGAACAGAAGGATGCTTAAGGAAGGTGAAGTGGACCTACGTGTGGGGAATGGAGCAAGAGTTGCTGCATTAGCCGTAGGAACTTATGAAGTTACTTTACCTAGTGGACTAATACTTGTTTTGAACAATTGTTATTACGTTCCAGCTTTAAATAGGAATATTATTTCGATTTCATGTTTGGATAATGAAGGTTTTAATTTTCTTATATGTGATAAGAAATTTTACATTTACAAGAGTGATATGCATTATTGTACTGCTGTTTCATTCAATGGCCTTTATATTCTTGATGTTGAAAATCGTGATAATGATGTCTATAACATTAACAAGAGATCTAAACCCAATGAAGTAAACCACACTTACTTATGGCATTGTCGTCTTGGCCATATAAACGAGAAACGCATTTCTAAACTCCACAAAGATGGATTTTTAGACTCACATGATTATGAATCTTATGAGACATGCGAATCTTGTTTACTTGGAAAGATGACCAAGGACCCATTTACCAAAACCGGTGAAAGGGCGGGCGACTTATTAGGACTCATACATACCGATGTATGTGGGCCTATGAGTAGCGATGCTAGGGGAGGATTTCGGTACTTCATAACATTCACTGATGATTATAGTAGATTTGGATATGTTTATCTAATGAAACATAAAAGTGAATCGTTTGAGATATTTTGAATATTTCAAAATGAGGTGCAAAATCAACTTGGCAAAACTATTAAGGTACTTTGATCCGATCGAGGTGGTGAATATTTGAGCCAAGAATTTGACAGTCATCTTAAGAGTTGTGGAATCGTTTCAGAACTCTCTCCACCCGGAACACCACAATGGAATGGTGTGTCTGAAAGGAGGAATAGAACCTTGTTGGACATGGTTCGTTCTATGATGAGTCAAGTTGAGCTTCCTTTATCCTTTTGGGGGTATGCACTAGAAACTGCTGCTTTCACTATAAACAGAGTTTCTACCAAATCGGTTCAAAAGACCCCATATGAGATGTGGCATGAAAGAAAACCTAGTTTGTCTTTCATGAAGATTTGGGGTTGCGATGCATATGTCAAGAAGTTAACTTCTGACAAGCTAGCACCTAAGTCTGATAAATGTGTTTTCGTGGGATATCCTAAGGAAACCAAAGGATACTATTTCTACAACCGAAACGAGAACAAAGTGTTTGTTGCTCGAAATGGTACTTTCTTAGAAAAGGAGTTTCTTCGCAAAGGAACCAGTGGGAGTAAAATAGATCTCAAAGAAATTCGAGAACCCGAAAACAACATTGAACCAATGGTAGAGATTGAACCAAGTTCACAAAGAGTTGTGGAACCGGTTCAAGATGCACAAGTTCTTCGCCGAAGTGGTAGGTCACGATCCGAACCCGAGAGATATGAATTTCTCGTTATGAAAAGTGATGAAGTGGAGTTAATCGAAAACGATGAACCTACTTGCTATCAAGAGGTGATGTCCGCTCCTGATTCGAAAAAATGGCAAGAGGCCATGAAGTTCGAATTACAATCCATGGCTGATAATCAAGTTTGGAACTTGATTGATCCTCCCGAAGGTGTAAAAACCATAGGGTGCAAATGGGTCTTCAAGAAGAAGACCGACATGGATGGGAAGGTGCACACCTATAAGGCTAGGCTTGTAGCTAAGGGATATAGGCAAATTCATGGCATCGACTATGATGAAACCTTCTCGCCTGTAGCTATGCTTAAGTATATTAGAATTTTAATTGCCATAGCCGCATATTATGACTATGAGATATGGCAAATGGATGTCAAAACAGCTTTCCTTAATGGGAAGTTACTTGAGAATGTATACATGATACAACCTGAAGGTTTTGTCAGTCCAGAAAATTCTAAAAAGGTGTGTAAGTTGCAGAAATCCATTTATGGATTTAAGCAAGCTTCTAGGAGTTGGAATCTACGTTTTGATGAAGCAATCAAGGAGTTTGGCTTTATCAAAAACGAAGATGAACCTTGTGTATACAAGAAAATTAGTGGGAGCGTAGCATTATTTTTGGTGTTGTATGTCGACGATATCTTACTCATTGGAAATGACATTCCTGCACTACAGACTATCAAGTATTGGTTAGGAAAGTGCTTTTCAATGAAAGATATGGGCGAAGCCGCATATATCCTTGGTATCAAAATCTATAGAGACATATCCAAGAGGATGATTGATTTAAGTCAAAGTACTTACATTGACAAGGTTCTTAGAAGATTCCAAATGGAAAATTCTAAAAGGGGAAACTTGCCAATGTTACATGGTATATCTCTTAGCAAGAATCAAAGTCCTAAGACCAATGATGAGCGAAAGAGAATGAATGGTATTCCATATGCTTCGGCAATTGGGTCTATCATATATGCTATGTTATGTGTGCTCTAAGCATGACGAGTAGGTACCAATCGGATCCCGGTGAACCACATTGGATAGCAGTCAAGAATATCCTTAAGTACTTACTAAGGATGTATTCTTGGTCTTTGGAGGAATGGAAGAAGATCTTGTAATAAAAGGCTACACAGATGCTAGCTTCCAAACCGACAAAGATGATTACAGATCGCAGTCTAGATTTTTGTTTACACTTAATGGAGGCACTGTGAGTTGGAAAAGTTCCAAGCAAAGTACCTTCACTGATTCTACAACCGAAAAAGAAGGGCAGAACCCCTTTTCCAACCAAATAGAAATAAATAAAAGACACTGTTTTAAGTAAACTGGAAGATTCTTAATTTGCATATTGCTTGAGCCTTCAGCCTAAACACCTACCCTGAGTCTAAACCTCTTCTATCCCTTTCCCGCAGCGAGAAAGAAGTGGGTGAGAACACCGGGTCGCCGACTTGTTAGCGCAGTAATTCTCGCACAGCCGCTGTAATCCTCGCTTTGTCACCCGCAGAGTCGAATGGCTGATTTGATAGAGAACAGTACTGGTTTGGGTAACCAGATGACTAGGTAAGAAGAGCTATCCTTAGCCTTGGAAAACAGTCGTAAGGCCCATGAGGAACAGCAAACCATGCTCATTGATGCGCTCCGTCGTCATGGGGTCCAGATAGTGGTAGAGCCCAACGGTTCCCTGGTTATGGTAGAAGATGAGACCCCAGAAGTAACCATCTCAGCTCCCCTAGCCTATAAACAATGCCCTCCTCCATCCACATATGATCCATTGCCAAAGACTGTCCCTTTTCAGTCCTTCCCAATGTCTCCAGCCATCAGGGTCCCGATACCCTCTCCTCCTCAGATAAGACCCAGCTTTGTTCCCTACCAACAGAGAGCAAATGCCACAGCTATCCCCATAACGCAGCCTCTGTACTACCCCATGGGATTCATTCCCTCTCCCCAGTATGGGCCATCCTGCATAATTTCTAGGCCTCGTAATCAATCAAGTGACCTTTTCAATCTATGCCCTTCCACGCAGCATCTTCCACCCCCAACCTTGCCAACAGGATCCCACGAGGCTCCTTTTTCCTACTTCGGCAACTACGAGCCTAATTCCTCTGCCTCCGCCACCTCACGGAAACACAGGACCAGGCCAAGTTTACACTTATCCCCAAGCCATGGTACCAGCTACCACTGTGTCACCCACTGTCCTGCCACTCAAATCTGATAAACCTGCTTCGGAATCAAACAATCCTAAACCGTTGCCTGACCCCAACATGACTTGGTTGATGGAACAAGTTAAGTCCATGCAAGAGAAGTTTGGGGAACTGAGCACCAAAAAGGCAGCATACCAGATCACTGATCCCAGCAAAATTGTCCCTCTTCCTCCAAAATTTCGAATGCCTGAGATTGAAAAGTTCAATGGTACCGATTGTCCCCGGACTCACATTGAAAGTTACCTTCTTGCCATGAGAGCCAAAGATTGTACACATCAGCAAATGGCCGACCATTTTCAGCTGTCATTAAAGGGTTCAGCTCTTAGGTGGTTCCTGCATGTAAAGCCAGAGGCCCGAGCCACCTGGGACCAGATTAAGGAAGCATTCCTGGAAAAGTATAAGGCCAATTTGAATTGGGAAACCAGCAGGAATGACCTACAAGGCACTCTACAGCGCCCAGATGAGCTAGTAAGTGAATTCTACAAGAGATGGAATTGGAAGCTTAGTGAAATGATGACCCCGCTGAATGAAGAGGAACAGATGGAGATCTTCCAATCTTGCTTGAAACCTCAACTAAGGGTCCAAATTGGCAATTACTATTATCCTGACCTTCGGGCAATGGTAAATGCCGGCACCAAGTTTGAAAATGCCTTCAACATGGCTCCGACCACAGGAACAGCCAACTCCTATCGCTACAAAGATCCAGTTTCAAATGCCACAGCTGTTACTATAAAAGGAAAAGAAACGGTTGGCGCTGTCAATTATATTCAGAATGAGAGGGTTGGACAAAATTCAAGCCAAGTCGCTGCGAAGCCAAGGCCTCGTTCCTATACTGCCGAAGATTTCGGAATGCCACTAGAAAAGGTCTTCGACGGTTTGGTAGCTGAAGGACTCATCAGACCTTTGGAAAACTGGAAACCAAAGAACCCTAGTGTCAGGATTGACGAAACCAAGCACTGCCACTTTCACAAATATCATGGGCATAACACCAATGATTGCACCTACCTGAAGTTCCTGATCTCTCGCCTGATTGAAGAAGGCAAGCTGGAGCCGCCTCGGGGTCCCAATGTGGTCAAGAATCCTCTTCCCGCTAACAATCAAGTCAACGTGATCGAGTTCGGAGAGACAAATGCGCGTGTTGGGAATCCAAAGATCATAGACATCCCGAAATTCAATGTTCCTTATGCCGAATTACAAGGAAAGTGGAAAGATCTCGATTAATGCCGCCGCCATGGAAGGACAAGCTTTGGACCCATAATAGGAACTGATTTCGTTAATGTTGTCAGAGCCCGACCTCTCTTTTATGATATCGAACCAGTGACCATGGTCAAGATTACAGAAGAAAGGCTCCCTTATGAAGATTGCGAGTTTGAAGTAAAACAAGCCATGTTAATGAAATTCTCTTCGGAACCCTTCATCGCCCACGATGAGCATAATGTGTTTGTGATGGCTCTTACTACCCCCGAAGATCAGCTCCCAATCCCCGTTTGGGAAAAGGTGGAAAGAAGAGTGAACAAGCCGTAAGACTTTTGTGATGAAGAAAGCCGTCTCTCGTATGCCGAAAGTACAACCGGTCCTACTACCCCAGAGGTACGTATGAATACGCCAGATTCGGAAAAGAGATTGCGCGTATCAGCCGACATCCCCATGGGAATGGTGTCGCAAAGGCAATGATGGTCCACAGGATGCACAACTTTCTCAAGAATGCCGACAAGATTGCTACTCCCTGTGGCAACAGCAGGAAAGAGTAAACCCCAGTCCAACCCGCGTCAAACACTTCGAGTCAATAAGTAGTGTAGGGTCCAGAGTCAGTAGGGTCAAGAGTCAGTTGAGTCAGGAATCTTTGAATTCCAGTCCTCTTAGTCATCCGAAGGCCTCACGCGCGCCTGAGGATTATGAACATGTAATCAATGTCATCTTTCCCCTTGCTTTGAATGAAATGACAGATCTTTCTGAGTATCCTCTTATTGCCAACTTAACAAATGATAAATTAACTCAAAACTTAACAACAGTTAATAATGAATCATTTGAACAAGATGCAAACACACTAAATGAATAATACATTAAAGAAATCTTTAAGCAGGTTACAGAAAAAGAGGAAAACCGGGCCCAAGCTGCCGAGGAGGTTTTGACAAGTGTTAACTTGGGTACTGTCGGGGAACCTAAAGAGACACAGATTGGAAGCTTCTTCCAGGGGGTTGAAAGGGACAGACTGGTTAATATGCTCAGAGAATATATGGACGTCTTTGCATGGTCATACAAGGATATGCCGGGGCTAGACAGTTCAATAGTAGAGCACAGAATCCCTCTAGCACCAGATGCTAAACCAGTAAAGCAGAAACTGAGAAAAATCAAGCCAGAGTGGTCTCTACAGGTCAAAGAAGAAATTGAGAAGCTACTGCGCGTAGGATTCATCAAAGTCATTGAATATCCGACATGGTTGTCCAATATTGTGACCGTAACCATGGCCAATGGGAAGGTGCGCTGCTGTGTAGATTTCCGGGATCTGAACAAGGCCAGCCCCAAAGACGATTACCCCTTGACAAACATAGATATCCTGGTGGACTCCACTGCCAACTACGAAGTCAAATCATTCGTTGACGGCTTTACAGGCTACAACCAGATTAAGATGGCCGAAGAAGACCAAGAAAAGACAGCCTTCACCACACCGTGGGGAACTTACTGCTATACAGTAATGCCATTTGGGCTTAAGAACGCCGGGGCTACTTATCAAAGGGCAGCAACCACTCTTTTTCATGACATGATCCACAAGGAGATTGAGGTCTACGTCGACGACATGATAATCCACTCCAAAGGTGAGGATGGGCACCACTTTGTTGACCTGCGAAAGTTCTTTGAGAGGCTGAGACAACATTCCATGAGACTAAACCCTGCTAAATGCACCTTCGGAGTGACAAGGGGAAAGGTGCTTGGGTATATGGTCACGGAGCGAGGTATCGAAGTCGACCCCCGAAAGATCAAAGCCATTATGGACATGAGGCCACCTCAAACCTGCATTAAGTCAAAAGCTTTATGGGCAAACCGCAAGACATCAGCTTTCGCCAAGCAGTTGACCACTATGTGCGAGCCCATTTTCAAGCTCATGAAGAAGAATGTAGACACAGAGTGGACCGAAGAATGCCAGATGCCTTTGACCGCATCAAGGCGTACTTAGTACATCCTCCCGTACTATGCCCCCCACATAGACAGAAACCTCTTCTCGCTCTATCTCACCGTCACCGATACGGCAGCTGGGGCTATGCCGGCTCAGAGAAGAAAGACTCTCGGGTAGAAAATGCCATTTACTTTGTTAGCCGTAAGTCTGCAGGAAGTGAGCTCAATTACTCAAAGCATGTGAAAAGACTTGTGCAGATCGGTCCGGGTAGTCGGTAAGTCAAGCATTATATGCAAGCCCACCCCGTGAACTTGGTCTTGAAAATGGACCCCATCAAGTACATCTTTGATAAGCCTTCCCTCTCGATGCGTCTAGAAAAATGATCCTTCTTCTTAGCTGAATACGACATCAACTACGTGAACAGAAAGGCCATCAAGGGTCAAGCATTGTCAGACCATCTGGCAAATTTTCCCAGTAATGAGGACCATGGGCCTGAACCCCAATTCCCAGATGAAGGAATCTTTGTAGTCGAGCCTGAGAACCGATGACAACTTTTCTTTGATGGAGCCGCTAACAAACGAGGAAATGGCGTAGGGATGCTACTGGTCGATCCGAAAGATGAGCACACGCCCATAGCCCTTAAGTTGAACTTCCCTGCCACGAACAATGTTGCCGAGTACGAAGCCTGCATTGCCGGTTTAGAAGCCGCCTTAGAAAGGAATGTCAAGGAGCTCGAAGTTTATGGAGACTCACCCGATCATCAACTGTGTCTCCAACAAATGGAAGATGTGGACCCTAATCTTCGCCGGTATCATGCCTATATGGAGGAGTTGGATCGGACAGTTCGTAGAAGTGACTTTCCACTACTTGCCAAGGGAAAAGAACAGATTCGCAGATGCCTTAGCTACTCTAGCCTCACGGGTAGAGATTCCTGAGGGAAAAGCCATAAAACCCTTCAGAGTGGGTAGAAGAGAAGCCCCGCTTTCTGTTGTGAAGTAGACTTGGGACTCGAGCCTATCAAGGAACCCCGGTACAATCAAATTTACCAGCTTCCTCAAAGATGGAGAGTCATCTTTCGTAGACGAAGAAGGTAGACCAAAGGAAGGTGTCAAAGCCAAGAGCTTGCAAGCCCCGAAAAGGTTGGCCTCCCATTATGTCATTTTAGGAGGCAACTCCGTACAAAAAGCGGTACCAAGGGCCACTTCTCTTGTGCGTCACTCAAGAAAGGGCCAGAATTGATGACCGAAGTCCACAATGGTCCCCGCGGTCCTCATATGAATGCTAGAGCCCCGATGCAAGTGATCCTCGTAATGGGTTACTACCGGATTTTCATGGAGACAGACCGTGTCCAAGATGTCCGAGCGTGCGACAAATGCCAACGGCTTGCCAACCTCAACCATCTCCCCGCCTCATGACCTGCATCGCATGACGACTCCTTGTCCGTTTGCAACTTGGGGTATTGATGTGATAGGGAAGATAGCCCCGACAGGAAGCAATGGGCATGAATTTGTGTTAGTAGCCGTCGACTACATCACCAAGTGGGTAGAGGCCAAGTCCTACAAGGTCCTCACTTCCAAGAAGGTGGCCCAGCTTTATCAAGGAAAACATAATGTGTAGCTATGGGGGGCCCAATGAGATCATTTCGATAATGGGTCGCACTTTGAAGGAGACTGCGATAGGTTACCGTCGAATTCGTAATCACTCGCCACAAGTCATCCCCATACAGACCTCGACTAACGGAGCCGTGGAAGCCGCTAATAAGACGCTCGAACGGATCATCCGGAAAATGGCCACCCGTGGTCGTGATTGGCCCGAAAAGCCGCACCGGCACTCGGGGCTACGTAACGTCTGTCGAATCAGCCACAGGAGAAACTCCTTTTGCCCTAACCTACGGGATGGAAGCAGTGTTACCAGTGGAGTTGGAAATCCCGTCATTAAGGGTCCTCCTGGAAAACAGTGTCAACGAAGTAGAATGGCTACGTAGCCGGCATGATGAGTCGGCCCTACTTGATGAAAGAAGGCTAAAAACCATGGAGCACACCCGAGCCTGCCAGAGGCGAATGGCCCGAGCATTTGACAAAAAGGTGAAGGCCAGGGACATCAAAGAGGGTGACTTAGTATTGAAGGTGAAGCCCCCTACCAGAGACAACCCCCTGGGAAAATGGGAACCCGTTTGGATCGGCTCGTATGTGGTACAGAAGATACTATCGGGAGGAGCCATGAAGCTTGCAGACCTGGACGGCAATCCCTTTGTCCACCCAGTCAACGGTGATAAGCTCCGAAGGTACTATGTCTAAAAAAAAAAAAAGAAAATTAAAAAAAAAGAAAAAAATCTTAGTGCAAAAAGAGTAATGCCCAGCTAGGCTGAAAACCCAAAAAGGGCGGTCTAGGTAAAAATGTGGTTGCACATAAAAAAAAGAAGAAAAAAATCTTAGTGCAAAAAGAGTAATGCCCAGCTAGGCTGAAAACCCAAAAAGAGCGGTCTAGGCAAAAAACAGGGTTGCACATAAAAAAAAAAGGAGTTCACCAGAATGAACTACGAAGACCTGAGCCCCTTAGTCTTTCTTGTAAAAGGGGAACGTAGGCAGCCATTTATGGTTCGGTCTAAACAATAAAAAAAGGGTGATCAAGTCTCCATGAAATGAGTCCTAAACAATAATAAAGGGCATTCAAGTTTTCATAAAACGGGTCCTAATCAATAAGACATCTGAAATTTCCATGAAATTGTGTCTTGATTAATTTCTAAGATAATATCTCTTGTTCATTACAAGTTAAAAACTTCTTGATGAGTTCAAGCACGGTCTACTCTTGACTCTGCTAACCTGCTACAAAGATCTAAAATACAATAAAATGCCTAATAAACTACTGTGTTTGCAAAATGGCAATAAGGGAATCCTAAGAAAAGATCTGTCAGTCGTCATTCACTGAGTCTTCTTTGGTCTTCTTCCCTTTACCTCGACCCTGTAGAGGTTTTCTTTCTCTTCTTCTCCAAGATGTCGGTCTCCCTCATCCCGATCTCTGGTATCCTCACTGGAGCCTCCATCAAACCTGTGTCAATAAGTTCCCTCTCAATACGGGTACGAGTCCGCACTTCCTCCCTCTGAGCCTCAGTCAAGGGAGCGACTTAAGAAAGCCTCTTATATCGAGCCTCCATATCTCTGATAAGGTCACCCGACCGGTTATGGTGGCTCGCCTTAACTTCGCCTCCTCGTAGTCCTACTCGAATCACGCCGCCCCAATAAATCCTGGCGCCTCTCTCCCAATATGACCTGAGTCGCTCCCATCTCCCTCTCATACCAATCCAAGTAGACCGTAGTCAAGATGGTACTCTTCCTACTCCTGAGAATGGCCCTGGGTGGGAAAGCAGCATACGTCCAAGCCCTCGAGAAGAATGAGAAGCCGGCCGGATCCCTCATATCTAATGGCACCACCTCCATGGTACGGATGTCCTCCCAATTGCCCAACGGCTCCTGTAAGGCCCCGAACTGCATGGATACCAAGCAGTGGTATGTAGAAAGATGACCAGCAGTAACCCCGGAACCCTCACTATATAGGACTCCCGAAATGTCCTCCCGGGTCCGCAACCTCCAAAGTGAGGTACCCACCAGCCGAATATCCGAAGTGGATAACCTAGCCATCATCGCCTCCTGGCCACCCCGGTCCCGCCGCCGAGGTAAACCCCTCCGGAAATCACCCAAGGGCACCGAGTCGGCAAAGCCCCCGGCAAAGCCCCGAGCCTCTCCCCGCAGCCATAAAGTCAACATGGCCGGACTCCTGCACCTCATAAAACGGTCTCCTCTAGCCATCCTATCGATACCATGCAAGGTCTCACCCAAAACCAAGTGGGACAATGTCCTTCCCACCCCGCAATCCCTAACCATGTCCAAGAGACCACCATGACAGATCCCCAAGGACTCAGCGGTGAACAGAGAAGAGAATATGCAGAGGATAAAGGCATCCATAGCCACCGTGGTCGTAGCCATATTCGGAGACCCGAACCTGCCCGGGATATCGTAAAGGTCAATCCCGTCCGGAGCTATCATCATCCCCTCGCCTCTCCTGCAGATATGTGCGTAAAAGATGCAAGCTTTGCCGCCACCGGCACATCTTCGATCAGAGGAATCGATAAAGCCTCAATTTCTGGACCCCCAATCAAGGCTCGAAAGTCTTCATAAGTTGGGACAATCTCATTGTAAGAAAAGCAGTAAATGTGTCTCCGGACGTCCCAAAACCTTGCTGCTGCTCTCAAAAGGTCCCAATCGGGCGGGAGATCCCTCAAATGCCATAAAGATTTGATCTTGAAAGAAGAATCAAACAGCCCCTTGTGAGATTGAAAGTTATATCTCACCCAAGATTGAAGATCGGACAGAAAGCGGTCTCTTTTCCCCCTTTGCAATCTAATGGGTTTCTCCATTGCAAAATGACCAAAGTTGATATCTTTAGGCCAAATATGTGCTCTGGGAACAGTTGGGACAAGTCTAGAGTGAAAATGAAATGAAATGGCCAAGCCTTGATTTTATTCTGAAAATGACCAGTCCAGACAGAACTGTAAGCCGCACGGCCTCTTTTGCTCTCAGGTCCTGACCGCACGGCTTCATTTGCCTGATGTGGAAAAAAATCTGCAGCAACCAAGTTGCTGCCCAAAGGGAGTTTTCACCCCACTTTTCCAACAAAAACCTATACAAAAACATATCCAAAAACTAACCATGCAGTTATGTGTCATCACAAATCATTTTGGTCCGCCACCCCCAATTCCAAGCAAAAAACTACCCCGAGGCTCAAGTAATATGTAAATTCATAAAGCATAAATTTAAAAAGCAAATAAAACATTAATACATTGTTTTCGCCCCATCGGCGCCCAAATAAAGCAAAAAATAAACAAAATGTGCATAAAATTGTTCATTGTTTGTTTTTTCCTCCTAAATCGATTCTAGAGACCTCCTAGGCCTCCGATTCCTCCTCATCACTACTCAGCTCATAGACGCTCGCCTCTCTCATCAAATCCTCACTGTCGCTCACGTCAGAAAGATGAACATTCACATGTTCATACTCCGCCAGATGCTCCAGGATGCCGGCATTGGGTCCCCGTCCCCGAGGCATGGCGCTAGAGGAGTACTCTGAAGCCGATGAGGTGGATGTCGTGCCCCCTACATGCCTCCTTTTGCGCACAGGCTCGTGCACGTTCGATGCAGCCTTTGAAGCGCAAGCCAACTTCTTCAAAAGGGATCGGCATACATCTTTCCATCCCCTATTCTGCCTGACCAAGCCATCGTAAGTGCGAGCTGGAACCTGAGAAAAAGAGAAGAAAATCTCAGAAAAATCTCAGAATTGCAAAAAAGCAAAGAAGTCTAAAAAAGGGAAAAGATCCTAAAGTGTACTTACAGTGCTGTCCGGCGGCAGAGTATACTGGTGCTCCCTAGTGTCGGGGACAGGTATCCTGAACCTCCTCGGTACCCCATTGACTACATAAGAGAGATGAGCGGGAGGCATCGGCGGGTCAGTAGGCTCGGCCTCCCCATACCCCTGAGTGACAGCCAGCTTCACTAGCTTCTGTGGCATCCTCAATCGCTACTCCACAAAAGTAGCATAAGGGGTAGCTATGTCAAAATACTCCTCAGCTGCTACGCCTGCCTGATATCTAGCAATGTCATCCGCCGACCAATCCCTGGGCTGCAGCATCCGTGCTGGAGGATCATGAGGGGTAATGGCATCCAATGGAGGGATATGGCCATGCTGCCTAGAGAAACGGTACCCCAGATAGATGACATCACATGTCAACCCGGTCAACCATCGCCTCTGCCTCGTCGCCTCCACGGCCTCTCCTAGCAAAATCTCTGGATATCTCCCCCAAGGGTAAAAGTCCACTCCGTCGTGCCCATCCCTGTTGATGACTGGCCTCACCATCTTGTAATCAAAGGTGATCCGGGACTTCTCGGTAAACTTATCCCTCGCATCTCCCCCCCAGCGGATCATAGCGGGAAAGATGGTAGCATCGCTCTGCTGGTTCCACGAAAAGAATCTGATCACCTCGCAAAACCAGACCTGCATGTTCAAAACATCAAAAGGGTCATTTTCTCTCATAAAAGTCTCAAGACAAGAAAAGAGAAAGGAAAGAAGGTAAGAATACCTCAAGAACAAAGGAGAAGCAGTCCATCGAGGCAGCCTTATTCCGGCTGTACATGTCCAGGGAGAAGTAAAGCTCCGCCAATCCGGCCTCGCCCCAAGAGACCGTCCCAATCCCATCTACATCCTCCAAGGAGTCAAGCAGGCAAGTCATAGCCAGCGTCCCAGAATTGGCAAAAATGGTGACTGACATCATCAACCACACAAAAGCCCTCACAAGCTGGTAGGCAAATACCACCTCATTAGCAAGAAATTCCTCGCATGCAGCTTCGGGATCGCCACTCGACATTCCTGGTCTCCATCCCGAGCCCCTTAGGAATAAGCTCAAACCCAACCAAAGCTCTATATTCCTCCGCCGTGATATGGTTCCTCCACGTCACAGCCTCCCAAGTGAACCGTAAGCCAGTGATAGCAAGTGAAATCCGCAGTGTCACCGCGCCTCCCCGCCTAAGGTGAAAGCTGTGAGTGGTGTCCTACCAGAACTCCGAGAGGGCCTGGATCAAGCCCTTTCTCTTCGAGGTAATGTGAATACCTCTGCCGATAGCCTCAATAAATAAATCCAGGCCGGTATCCCTCACTAGCTGCTTGGGGTTCACCCCATCCTTCTCAAAATCGGGCATCCTCTGCCATAGCCTCACTGCAATCTCGGAAGGCCCCCTAGACTTGTTCTCCTGTAGACAAGCACAGCAAAAGAAATGTGTTAGTCCTTCACCTCATTTCAAAAGCATGCATATATTCAAAAGTGCACATATTTTCAAAAGAAAAGCATTCATAAAAAAAATATTTCTAGCATCCTATGCATAGAAAAACGTGTCTTTCATCACTTGAAACGCATCGTGTCAAACACATTGCTCTCCTAAGCACAAAATCACAATTTTCAAAATTATTTGCACATAAGCATTAATTTTTTTCTCAAAAAATGGCATGCATGAATCCTTTTCATCATCCAAAATCCCGTTTTAGCATCCATGATCAAAGAATTGACCTAGTTCTAGCACATGCAAGGATTCCGTCACATCTTAGACAATTATTTTCTCAATTTATTTTCGAAAAATGGGTCATTCTCATTATTTCTTAAGAAAATTGCACATGCATGATCGTTAATCTTCTTAGCCTCATAGGTTAATCATTAATATTCCAAAATCATCATCAAAAATCCTAGGAAAATTCGAGAAATTCCTAAAACTCGAGTCAAGCCCTAGAGTCAATCAAAATTCAATCAAAATCGACGGAATTGAGCAAATTAAGAATGCTTACCCCAACCGATTGAGGATTCGTCGATTTGTGCTCCCTCCTGCCCGGATAGAGCTCCGATGGAGGCGTAAGGAAGTCATACTTCCTCTCCGTGCGGACGAGCTCTTTCCTCCTCCTTCGAGCGGCCTCAGAGATGTTCCTCCTTGCTTGCCTTGGCATAGGATTCCCCTCCGGATCCATCTTAATCAATAGAAGCAAGGGAATTGAAGAATTTTGAAGAAATTCTCTCCCTCCTCTCCCTCTTCCTCGGCAATAGGTGGGCGGCAACAATGCCCAATGCCCGTTCAAATCTGTTTTAAATAATCTGGAAAAATCAAACTTCTAGCCGTGCGGCCTCTTTTGCCCCCGTCTCACGCCGGGCGACTTCTTTTGCCCTGAGCAGAAATTATAATTTTGCCCCTGGACTTTCCACTTGGACATATAATTCCTGTTATCCTTTAACTAGGATAACGTCGTCTTCCAAAAGATATCCATTATCTCCTAAGCAAATAGACTTTCCTCCCCAGTCGCCTCCGTTACTTCCGTTATAATGGAATGACGCTAGGTGACAACCTCCGAATTGTCAGAACTCTAAACTTTAGCTACCTCTATCACGAATAGAGAAGTACGCTCAAGTTCTCCAAACTTAAGCTACCTCTATCACGAATAGAGAAGTACGCTCAAGTTTTCCAAACTTCAGCTACCTCTATCACGAATAGAGTACGCTCAAGTTTTCCAAACTTTAGCTACCTCTATCACAGATTGAGAAGTACGCTCAAGTTTTCCAAACTTAAGCTACCTCTATCTCCTCGATAGTGACGTAAGCTTTAGTCACCTCAGGTGACAACCTCCATTAATTGTCAAAACCTCAAGGATCCTAGACATCGTTCCTAACTATCTAGTGATGCTTGAACTACGATCAAGGCTTGATTCCTCCGGGATACGTAGGTAGCCTTTCATAAAAGGTCCAGCCATCCGACCGCAGTGGTCACCCTATTCCATCATCGCTCCTCAGTGGTGAGGCAGCCTTTCATAAAGGTCCAGCCATCAGACCACATTGGTCACCCCTTTGTCAATCACCACTCCTCAGTGGTAAAGTAGCCCCTCATAGAGGTCCAGATATTCGACCGGAGTGGTCACCCTATTCCATCATCGCTCCTCAGTGGTGAGGCAACCTTTCATAAAGGTCCAGCCATCAGACCACATTGGTCACCCCTTTGTCATTCATCACTCCTCAGTGGTAAAGTAGCCCCTCATAGAGGTCCAGATATCCGACCACATCTGTCACTTCTAGCATATCCCCAGTAGGATCAATCACCTGACCTCCTAGGTCACTTTCTCTTCTATTTTCCCAGCAAGAGACCAATTTTCTCTTCACCATTCCCCCGCGGATCTTATTCTGAACTACGACCTGGCTTGATTCCCACTTGGGATACGTAGGTAGCCTCCCTAAGGTTCAGCCACTCGACCACCTTGGTCACCTAATCCGTCTCGGCATTCGCCAGATCGGATCCTTTTCTATCGACAACCCCACTCGCCCTGCAAGTGACGTTGCCGAGGGGCTTCTGTAAGTACCCAAATCTGGCTCATGCCTTCCGGTTAAATTTTCCGGCAATTCCCCGGACTTTTCCTAAAGTCCGGGAGCAATTCCGGAACTGTTCCGAACCTTCCGAGGGATGAAGGGACTGCTCTAAATTAAAAGAGCACGTTTTCCTTGTATTTGGTATCCTTCTAGAAGTGCCACCTTGCATGATTCTAGAAACATGCTGAGTCATACAGGATAATGCCGCACGGCTGCATTAGGAGAAGACTCCTAGCCGCACGGCTTCATTAGCCTTATCCAGACTGCCTATAAATAGAGCCCTCCTCTACCCATTTTAAAAAACAACAAGATACCACATTCAGCACCTAAAAAACTCTATTCAAGCACTGTTGCGAAAATCTAGGAAGTTGAAGAGAGCCAAGAGCCACCTCCCTCCTCCTTGAAGCCTTCCAAGTTGGTCCTTCCGCTAGGCAAGATCCAAAGAAGAAGAGGTCACCACCATTGGTAACCTCTCACCCCCTTACCTTGCATTATACTTGTTCTATGTGATATAATTGCTCCTTGCATTTACATATTGCTATTATCTTGCTTGGGACTTGGTATTAGTTGTTAAAGATCCTATCTTTGTTCATATAAATCATATCCCCCTCCCCTTTGCATCCTTTGCATGAAATAAGCATCCTTTGCCCATAAAAATGTAATCTTTGCGTTAAAGGTGCATCCTTTGCACCTAAAAATCCCTTTTTTTTACATAAAATGATATCTTTATGCATCCTTTACATATAAAAATATAATCTTTATATTCAAATTGCATCCTTTGCATCCTAAAACTCATTTTCACACATAAAAATGCATTCTTTGCATTAAAGATCATTTCTTTGCATCAAAGATGCATCCTTTGCCTAAAAATGCTATTTTCCTATAAAGAAATGCATCATTTGCATAAAAATCTTTTCTTTACCTTAAAAAGCATCATTTACAATCAAAAGCATCCTTTGCACCCCAAAATGTCATCTTTTCACTAAAAATGTCATTTTTACATGCATTCCCCCATGTCCCCATTGGCAACCTTCGGAACGGACCGGTGTAAAGATCCTATCTTTACATCGTTTCTTCCATTAAAGGTGCCGCAATCTCTTTAGAAAGGGATAAACCTTGAACCTATATCTCCGATTATCGCTTGAGACGAGCATGATAGCTCCAATATAAGCTCAATCGTCTCAAGGCGTAGGATTGATGGGCTAAGGACACTCCTTTCCTAAAGAACCCCATTTTTGGACTATAAAAGAGAGTCCTTCTCTCGATCACGTAAAGACCCAAGGTCAAATAGCGATGATCACAAGTCCAAGATGAGGACGGGATCAAAGTCCCGAACACATAAAAATCCAAGGAATCCCGAGCGACAACCAACTAAATGGTTTGTACGTCCGGAAGACAACTTGGGACATTCCTCCCCCTCTCTTTTCAACACATACACACAAGAAAGCACACAAGCAAGCACGAAAAATGGAATCTAGGGAGACTTGCTACGGCAAGGCACCTTGGGTGAACGACGATCCGTTCTTCCCAAGGGGTAACTTAACCTCCGAACCCTAAAAACCTTTTTTTCAAAGTTTTGAGGAAATCAAAATGGCGTGGCGACTCCGTTTTTCAAATTAACCGGATGTTTTCAAACTCGCGTGAATCCAATCGAAAAAAAACAAAAATTAGAATTTGGGCACACATTCACAATAGGAAGGGACCCCGGACCATGCTGACGGGTCACCCTCTCCCCCAGATACATCGCATCACAGTGAAGTCCCACCAGCAGCTTCCGCCGACGCGTGACCTCACTAGCAACCTGGACCACACCGACATGAATTCGGCTCCACCAAGTTAGCTGGATCCGCTCGGAGAACTCTCGGCTCAGGGCCTGAGACACCTCCTCGTATGACAGCAGAGTACCCTCCCTCGATGACACCGCCTTCTTCGCCTCCTTCTGCCAAGACAACATGGCAGGGAACAAGGATGGGTACGCCTCCTTAATCTCCCACTACTGCGGGCTGAACACCTCAAAGCACCAGTCCTGTCAAGCAAATGGAAAGTTATGTGAGCTACAGAGCAGATACATACGAGTACGAAAATGAGACAAGGAAGAGAAAAAGACGTGAACTTACATCCAAAGCAAATGAGAAGCAACACAAGGTGTTCTCCTCTCCCCGCGAGAACCTGTCCAAGGCGTGGTAAAGCTCGGCCCAGCCTCCCCATGCGAACCCCTCACGGTGTCCAGATCGATCGGCCGACCCGAGGAAAGGGGAGGGACAGGATGTGTCAGAAGTAGGAAACAGAGTCGCTGACAACGCGAACCAGAGGAACCCTCGAGCCGGACGCTCGGCGGTCATCCTAGGGGACCCTCCCCATATGCATCAATACCTCCTCGGATGGGTCTCCATCGGCTCGTACCGAATACCTAAGCCCACGACATCGGTAATATCAAAACCCAAATAGCCCGACAACCGCCCTGAGGGTATAGCCATCCACCCACACCCGCGCGTTGCCCCAGTTGTTGGCAACCCGGTGGTGATCGCCGCAAAGTCCGCTGGGAGTCGCGGTCGCCTCCCCACTGAAATGAAAAGTGTGGGTCGTGTCCCACCGCACTCGCTCGAGCTACGTACATGGACCTCGCCCTGCCGCCATAGCCACCGCGGCTACCGCCGATAAATCCGGCCAAACCAGGAGTCAACCACAAGCTGCCATGGACTCCTCTTTCCGTCCCGAGCCTTGTGCAGGGAGTATCTCCCATGGCGCTAGGCCCGCCTCCGAAGGCTCGACTCTTCAGGTTGTGAATGTCAACTGTCCCTCGCCGCTGCAGGTGAACAAGGCAAGAATACGTTAAGTACAGAAGCGACATCAACAGAGTGCACGAACGCATGTCAAAATGATGCAACGCAGATACCATTCTCATTTCTTCCTAAAATACTTCCATCCCGATTGGATTATTAACGGTCCGAGATTTTAAAACATTTCGAAAACTCCGTTGAATCCGAAACTTTCAAAACCTTTCGAAAACTCCGTCGAATCCGGAACTTTCAAAACATTTCGAAAACTCTGTCAAATCCGGAACTTTCAAAACACTTCGAAAACTCCGTCGAGTCCGGAACTTTCAAAACATTTCGAAACCTCCGTCGAATCCGAAACTTTCAAAAGCATCTCGAAAACTCCGTCGAATCCGGAACTTTCAAAACACTTTAAAAACTCCGTCGAATCCGGAACTTTCAAAAACATTTCAAAAACTCCGTCGAATCTGGAACTTTCAAAAACATCTCGAAAACTCCGTCGAATCCGGAACTTTCAAAACCTTTCAAAAACTCCGTCGAATCCAGAACTTTCAAAACATTTCGAAAACTCCGTCGAATCCGGAACTTTCAAAAACCTTTCGAAAACTCCGTCGAATCCGGAACTTTCAAAAGCATTTCGAAAACTCCGTCGAATCCGGAACTTTCAAAAGCATCTCGAAAACTCCGTCGAATCCGGAACTTTCAAAAGCATTTCGAAAACTCCGTCGAATCCGGAACTTTCAAAAGCATCTCGAAAACTCCGTCGAATCCGGAACTTTCAAAACCTTTCGAAAACTCCGTCGAATTCGGAACTTTCAAATTCTTTCGAACATTTCAAAAATTTACTCCGTCCCGATTTAAACATACTTTAAATTCGGAAAACACATCTAGGCATGGAATTTTGCAACCAAAATTTTTATGTCATCTACCCATAGTGTCAATTGAACTACACTCTAGTCAATTTCGACAAAGGCGCATAGCAAAGTCAAAAGCCCCAATCCGGGCACCAAAATCCCTAACTCATTTCTAGTCAAATTCCTAACATTTAAAGAATGCACATTCTTAAAATTAATGGAATTTGAAGGAAGTTTACCTGTCTTTCGATCCCTCCTTTGGATTTGTGAGTCTCCCGAGCCGGGTAGAACTCCGCCGGATTCAATGGAAGAACGGTGGTTCGAACGGTCCGCACCAACCTCGTTCTCTCGTTATCGGTCCTTCCATGACGAGCCATTGGTCCCAAATCACCCTCCATGTTGATTTTCCCTTGCAAATTTGAGCAAACCTCACAGTTTGGGAAGAGTTTTCTTCTCTCTTTTCTCTCTTTCTCGCCTGGAAAAATGGAGAAAATGGCCAATTTCACGTCTGCCTCGGCGCTGGAATGAACCTGGTCAACTTCAGGTTGAGTCCGGCCGAACTCTTTCTGTATCGGAAAGATTCTTTGCCACTTTGTCCCCTCAACTTCTCGCAGTTTCAATTTTACCCCTTTTGGCCCCCAAAAGTGTAAAATTTCCCCCAAGTTAGACCTTTCTAACACCCCATCCCCCGAGGATCAATTTCCAGTTAGTTTTCACTAACGCTCGTCTCCAGACGTTAAATTCCCAGTT
The DNA here is from genome assembly GCA_022495995.1 of Adenophora triphylla var. japonica. Classification (NCBI taxonomy): domain Eukaryota; kingdom Viridiplantae; phylum Streptophyta; class Magnoliopsida; order Asterales; family Campanulaceae; genus Adenophora; species Adenophora triphylla. The sequence goes on along the minus strand of JAFEMH010001422.1, from coordinate 383,980 downwards.
AGTTTTCACTAACGCTCGTCTCCAGACGTTAAATTCCCAGTTAGTTTTCACTAACGCTCGTCTCCAGACGTTAAATTCTCAATCCCCAGTTGACGTTTGACATTCAAACGCTCATTTACATCTCAGGTTGACGTTTGACATTCAAACGCTCATTTACATCTCAGGTTGACGTTTGACATTCAAACGCTCATTTCCATCCTAGTTGACGTTTGACATTCAAACGCTCATTCCAGCCCCAAACCGACGTTTGACATTCAAACGCTCAGTCCCGTCTTCGGACGTCAAGTCAAAATTCCGTCTCCCGACGTCAAAATTCCCATTGGTTTTCACCAACATTCAAACCATCTCCCTCGTGAGATTCAAACCATCTCCCTCGTGAGATTCAAACCATCTCCCTCGTGAGATTACCCATCTTTTCATAACATTACCCATCTTTTCGTAAGATTAGCCATCTTTTAATTAAAGTAGACAGTCAAATACCTCCATACACCCTATCCCCAGCGGACAAAAGACAAACGGCAATCACTGTAAGCCCGTATAATGAATCTTCTCCCCGGCCGCCAGTCATAAGCCCGACCATCCCATTTCAGCGGCCATCAAGGTAAGCCCACACAACAATCCCTCTTCGGCCATCTTCATAAATCCGAATACCTTTTCACTCCAGCAAAGTGAACGTTCACTTCCCCGGCCGCCAGTCGTAAGCCCGATCGTCCCACCTCAGCGGCCATCAAGGTAAGCCCGCACAACCATCCCTCTTCGGCCATCAAGGTAATCCCGAACATTCCTCCCCAGCAGGATCCTAAGACCATCCGTCTAAGAAGAAACGTCAATCAACCCCCTCAGTTCCTAACTGACCCCGACAGAACTCTGGATGCTTTTCCCCAGCAATGTGTCAGTCTCTCCCGAGACCACATCCCGTTCCTAATCCCGTCGTTAGAACGTCATTCCTTCCGTGTTGTTAATAACGCCAGTTTAACACAACCATTCCCATCATTGCCACCCTATCCCCGACAGATAAACCTGGCAGTCATCATGAGTCCCGTACTCAAGGCACGAATGCCTTCGTCGCAGGATAAACGCATCCTCGCAACTCCGGTCTGAGGCGCCACACGCCCTCGCATGTTCCAGCAACTCCGGTTTGAGGCGCCACACGCCCTCGCATGTCCCAGCTACTCCGGTTTGAGGCGCCACACGCCCTCGTATGTTTCAGCCACTCCGGTCTGTGGCGCCACATGCCCTCGTATGTTCCAGTAACTCCGGTTTGAGGCACCACACGCCCTCGAAAGTATCAGTAACTCCGGTCTGAGGCGCCACACACCCTCGTATGCTTCAGCAACCCCGATCTGAGGTGCCACACGCCCTCATATGTTCAGCCACTCTGGTCTGAGGCACCACACGCCCTCAATGGTTTTAGAAATCCCAGGTTCAGACGCCTCACAATAGTCTCCACTCAGGTTTAGACGCCTCCCAACAGTCTCTCTCAGGTTAAGGTCCCAACACGCGGTCCTTGCACCTACGAACTACGATCAGCTTGATTCCCGCTAGGGATACATAGGAATCCTTTCGCTAAGGGTCCAGCCAGCTGACCGCATGTCTCTTTCAAAGTAAGGCATCCCCTGATTTGGATCCTTATCTTTTTTCAACGACCCCACTTCCTTCGGAAGTGACTTCGCTGAGGGGCTAACTATAAGTACCCAAATCCGGATCGCCAAAATCCGTTAGAAGTTAACCGAAATCCGTTAACTGGACCGCTCCAGGTTAACCGGAACCCGTTAAGCTCCCCGTTGCCAAGCCAACGAGACGTCCCGGGACTGCCTCGTGTTCCCAACATCGAAGCGTACTCAACACACATCGTTGAACGTAAAAGTACGGCTTTTCCTGAAAAACGCACTTTCTGACACTTTCCGGGGGCATTTCAGATATTTTCCGGACTGTTATTTTAAAAATGGACAAAACCGGGGATAATGGCACGAACTCCCATGAACATGGTGAGTCATGGGACACGTGGCGTGCATGCCACAGCTCCCTCGTCAACATCAATCAAAAATCAGTGTTAAAAGACTAAAATACCCCTGGTATACAGTCTCAGTTCGGCCGGACTCATTTGCAGACAATCCAGAATTGCCAGCAAGTCCCTCCAATTTCCAAAGTTTCACAAAACCCCTTTGTTTTCACCCTCAGTCCGTTCGGACTCATGCTGAAATTTCACCTATAAATACAAAAGCTGTCAAAGCCATTTAGAACAACAAAATTTACTCCCTTTCACCCAAAAGGCACGGCCCAAACTGGTTCTCACCCTCCCGAGCCCCGGTTTTACCTCGTTTTGCGTGAAAACTCCGTATTTTGATCAAATACGACCCCCGCCACCTCGAAACACCGTTCCAAACACATTTTCGTATCCCGTATACGTCCCCCGAGCCAAAGGAGCCGACCCTAGCCATAGGTAGCTCCCTCTCTCTTTAAACTCTCGTTCCATCTCGGTTCACCCGCCAGTCGCTACAACCGTTTCAGACGACGTTGTTGAAATGTAGACGTCTCCGTCTAACGGGGTCCGATACGTTTTAGCCCCTAGATCCTCTTTTCTTCCCGTAAGAGAAGTAATCTCGGGTTAAAACAGCGTTCCGGCCCCGTTCCGTTTACTTTTATGTCATTTACCAATTCCGGATCGTTTGATCCGTCGATCGTCATTTAAATTCCTGTCATTTACAAATTTCGGACCGTTCGATCCATCGAACGTCATTTACATTTACGCAAATTTACAATTCCGAGCTGTTTGGCTCGTCGATCGTACTTTACAATTCCGGGTCATTTGATTCCGTCGATACCGCACTTTAAATACTGTCATTTACAAGTCTGAACCGTTTGGATCGTGATAGTATTTACTTTTCAAAGTCCGAGTCACAACCCGATTCGTTGATCGCATATCATTTAATACGTTTTTCCCGTAAAATCGTTAACAATGTAATGCCCGGTTCAAAACCGGAGTTCGACATTCGAACTCTCTTTCAAAACGTGCGAAATGACGTTTGGCATCCAAACGCTCATCTTCAAACTTAAAAGCCGCCATTTGTTAGTACCCGGTCCGAAAAAAGGTAGTCCAAATACCTGGCCCGGTTAATATTAATTAGAAACCCTAAAGCAACCCTAACCCTAATTCATTAATTCTTCCGTACCGGTCCGTCGCCCGCTTGGAAAGGACGCCAGTTGGAAGAGCCGATCGGCCCTTTGCCCGTGGTAGAGCCGATCGACCCTTTTATTTAGAGCCGATCGACCCTTCAATCCTAGAGCCGATCGACCCTTTAGAGGCCCAGCCCAGGTTCCGAGGTAGTATAAATAGGGGTGCCCGGCTCCCCATATTGACACACAATTTTCTCCGGGAGAAGCGAGACCATACTTGCTTTAACCCTCAGTTCTTCTTTTTCCTCTCGAATCACCAAGATTCGACCCCCAAGTCTTGCTACAATTGGTAAGACTCTCTTTTTAATATTCTTGTTCTTTATTATTGTCTTTATTATTATTGTTTGCATGCTTAGTATATTTTAATTGCTTTATTTCTTGCTTATGCCATATATGCTAGATTTAGGGTTGTTTTAATATATTTAATTGTTCATAGCCGAGGATGATCTAAGGTTTCGCCCTAAGAAACCCAATGGATCTAGGAACTATTTCTTTCCTTCCACCTTAGTTATAATTATCCCATGATCAACAATTCCCCAAGGATGAACGTTGATTAGTGCACCTTCCGAGGGCCTAACTCAAAGGTTCTAGGGTGTGATCATCAATTAATTCTTTCTCTCCTCCTCCTTATGCATGATCCCGCTTCTTCTATCTATTCCCGTAAACACCGCACACAACCAACACCCCACATGTTAGAAAGACCGATTCGTCGGGCAATAGGAGTGATAACGTTTCTTCTTGTTGTAACTTGACCCCGAACCCAATTAAGCTGTTTAGCCTTTTTCAAAGCTTTGGGGCTATATCAAAGTGGCGTGGCGACTCTCAAAATTTAAACTAATATTTTAATATGGTTTCAAGCGAGTGTCACTAGATGAATATCCCATTTTGGTCCAACATTTTCATGATTAATTATTTGAAACTTCCGAATGCGCGTTGCATCGGGACGGGGTATTCACGGTGGCGACTTCTGTGGGAATTTGTTTTGAAATCTTTTCAAACTAAGTGGGTCAGACTTTCGTTTTCTTGTATGGTGTTGTATTTTTACTTCCTTTTTCTTTTTCTCCTATTCTTAACTGTTGCATTGCATGCATGCATCTCATAAAAAAAATCTTTCTCTTTTTTCCTTAAAAAAAAAAGAATTAGACTTTTTACCTCACACTACCACTAGAGTCCGTGTCACACCGCACGCCTACCCCTTAACCCTTCGGAGAAGCCAAAGTGCGGGAAGTGTGGTGATCATGTTGCCTCCCTTCCGAGTCTCACTTGGTCATCCACTCATCAGTGCGCTTCGGCTGCACGGTGGGAGCCTGAAATCTAACCCTTGTGTCACCCACTTTGCTAGGAATACACTCCTTGTGACCGGTTGGTTTGACTAGCTTTTTCATGTAGACAATTAATAAGGTCTTTATGTTGAGTCACTACGAATCAGTGATAAGTCAAGATCTATAGAGAGAAAAGGGCACAAAAATTTGATTTCCTTTTTAAAAGGATGTGCCATGTAAGGTCGAGTGCTTGTTAAAAGATCTTGTCTTATCATAGGTCTGTGGTACTTCCCATAAATATCATCTTAAATGTCTATATGAGACGATTAGTCGTTAGGATCCACCACTTTAGGACATTTAGTTAGTTGCGAAAAAAGGGTATCCCTTCCAACCAAGAGTAGGGTCTATAAAATAGAGGGCTTTTTTGTAAATAAAGTGCTTAACTATCCCTCATTCCTAGGACCCTTCGAGGTCCGCTCCTCATTTTTAGGACCCTTCGAGGTCCGCTCCTCATTTCTAGGACCCTTCGAGGTCCGCTCTTCATTTCTAGGACCCTCCGAGGTCCGCTTTTCATTTCTAGGACCCTCCAAGGTTCGCTCCTCATTTCTAGGACCCTCCGAGGTCCGCTCTTCATTTCTAGGACCCTCCGAGGTCCGCTCCTCTATTCTAGGACCCTCCGAAGTCCGCTCCTCATTTCTAGGACCCTCCGAGGTCCGCTCCTCTATTCTAGGACCCTCCGAGGTCCGCTCCTCATTTCTAGGACCCTCCGAGGTCCGCTCCTCATTTCTAGGACCCTCCGAGGTCCGCTCCTCATTTCTAGGACCCTCCGAGGTCCGCTCTTCATTTCTAGGACCCTCCGAGGTCCGCTCCTCTATTCTAGGACCCTCCGAGGTTCGCTCCTCATTTCTAGGACCCTTCGAGGTCCGCTCCTCATTTCTAGGACCCTCCGAGGTCCGCTCTTCATTTCTAGGACCCTCCGAGGTCCGCTCCTCTATTCTAGGACCCTCCGAGGTCCGCTCCTCATTTCTAGGACCCTCCGAGGTCCGCTCCTCATTTCTAGGACCCTCCGAGGTCCGCTCCTCATTTCTAGGACCCTCCGAGGTCCGCTCCTCATTTCTAGGACCCTCCGAGGTCCGCTCCTCATTTCTAGGACCCTCCGAGGTCCGCTCCTCATTTCTAGGACCCTTCGAGGTCCGCTCCTCACTTCTTGGACCCTTCAAGGTCCACTCTCCATTTCTAGGACCCCCCGAGGTCCACTCTTTACTTCTTGGACCCTTCAAGGTCCACTCTCCATTTCTAGGACCCTCCGAGGTCCGCTCTTTACTCCTTGGACCCTTCAAGGTCCACTCTCCATTTCTAGGACCCTCCGAGGTCCGCTCTTTACTTCTTGGACCCTTCAAGGTCCACACCCTCTACTGCAGACCGCCCTAGGTCCAGTCTCTCTATCTTGGACCGTTCAAGGTCCACTCTTTGACCCTTCGTGGTGCTCTTCCTATACTATGTCCACTCTCCCAATCTTGGACCATTCAAGGTCCACTTCTCATATCTTGGACCGTTCAAGGTCCGCTCCTCTTCTCTTGGACCGTTCAAGGTCCGCTCCTCATATCTTGGACCGTTCAAGGTCCGCTCTTCTTCTCTTGGACCCTTCAAGGTCCGCTCCTCATATCTTGGACCGTTCAAGGTCCGCTCTTCTTCTCTTGGACCCTTCAAGGTCCGCTCCTCTTCTCTTGGACCCTTCAAGGTTCACTCCTCTTCTCTTGGACCCTTTAAACCGTTCAAGGTCCGCTCTTCTTCTCTTGGACCCTTCAAGGTCCACTTCTCATATCTTGGACCGTTCAAGGTCCGCTCCTCTTCTCTTGGACCGTTCAAGGTCCGCTCTTCTTCTCTTGGACCCTTCAAGGTCCACTTCTCATATCTTGGACCGTTCAAGGTCCGCTCCTCTTCTCTTGGGCCGTTCAAGGTCCGCTCCTCATATCTTGGACCGTTCAAGGTCCGCTTCTTCTTCTCTTGGACCCTTCAAGGTCCGCTCCTCATATCTTGGACCGTTCAAGGTCCGCTCTTCTTCTCTTGGACCCTTCAAGGTCCGCTCCTCTTCTCTTGGACCCTTCAAGGTTCACTCCTCTTCTCTTGGACCCTTTAAGGTCCACTCCTCTTATCTTGGACCGTTCAAGGTCCGCTCTTCTTCTCTTGGACCCTTCAAGGTCCACTCCTCAATTTAGGACCCTTCGAGATCCACTCTCTCTATCTAGGACCATTAAAGGTCCACCCTTCCACTCGAGACTCTTCGAGGTCCACCTCGTCTCTCTGGGACCATCCACGGTCCACTCCTCTACCTTAGACCCCCACGGTCTACAAGTTAGGACCCTTCAAAGTTCTACCTCGCGTCTCTTGAACCTTCCATAGTCTGCTCCCTTAGCCTTAAAACCATCCATAGTTTAGATCCTTTATCTCTAGCACCCTTCAGCCAAAGACCAACCAAGGCTAATCCTCACCCAAGACCAAATTAACTCACCTAGATCACCCTCATTTGACCAAGGATCGAGTCTTCTTCCTCTCCCTTTTTCACCAAACGGACTCTTTTACATTCATCCTCTCTCTTCTCTAAACTTAACCCCGGTTGTATCATCAATCGGCCCCCTCGAACTACGGTGACTCGAGACTCATACCTTAAATGGTAAGGGTTACGTAGGCAACTTCAGCCCGGTCAAACTCTCAAATTGTGGAGATCAAATATTTTCTCAAGGATGCCTTAAGATTAATTATGAATCTAATTCAACTCATTGGTTTGACTCCGCCGTATGTTCTTACAGAATTCCACATCATGTCTCTGGAGAAAAGCATTGAAGCCCTCAAAGAAGTCTCAAACATGAGGTTGGGAGTGATTAACCTCCTCAAAGACATGCATGCAATTGAGCAATACCATTTGTCCTACATCCAAGAATGCTTCGAGAAGAGTTCCTCCTCCTCGTTCAATTCCAGTGGTCCCTATCATCCACATGCTTATGGTCCCACTTATGGTTCAACACATCAGAATTTCTCATTCAGGATGCCTGCTGTGGCTACCAACCAACTAAAGGCATCAATACCCGAGAAGAAGATCAACAAGGAACATTTTGATGACTTAGGAATGCCTGTGGGTGAGTTCTTCGACGTTTTGGTGGGAAAGAATTTGATCGAGCCGCTCGAGAACTACAAGCCTATTAACCCAAAGGAAGACTTAGATACATCCAAGTTTTGCAGATACCACAAGTACGCCGGGCATACCACCGACAAATGTGTGCAATCAAACGCTCAATTCAAAAATTGATCAACCAAGGGAAGACCCAAGGCCTCATTGATGAAGGAACCCTCACCCTTCGAGGGAAGATTTAGATTCATTCAGTCTTGTAGGTTCTAGTGCGTCTTTTACGTCCATTTTGGGCATTGATATGTAATGTCCACTTTAGATTAGTTGCTTCAATAATAAAAGAGTCTTTCTTTCTTTTCTCTCTAGACTTGAGACATAATCTCGCATTACTTTCAAGAAGAATTGTTTTATTTATAATTATCACTTGGTTGCTAATCTCACTGATAAACTCACCGGCTAATAAAGTAAACACTGAATGAATGCTTTGATTGGAGTAAACAACTCACCGTTCCTTCTTCATATACACCATCTCTATACACCATCTCTATACACCATCTCCATACACCATCTCTATACACCATCTCTATACACCATCTCCATACACCATCTCCATACACCATCTCCATACACTCTCTCCATACTCCACCATACACTTCCCCAAATACACTCTTCCCCACTTGACCTCCTTTCCATATGGTCAAGACAAGCACAAAGACCGTTGTTGCTCATCATCAGAAAATAGCTGCTCACGCCACTGCAATTTAAAGAAGATGCAAGGAGTTGTTCCTATCCTTCACAAGTGCTGCATGAATATCAACTTGGGGCTCACCAACCCCCCAATCTCGCGTCTCCTCTGATTTTCCATTCGATCGATAAGCTTTCATTGAATATGCTCACATATCTTTCTTATGGTCCGAATATATTCTGCCTTACTTAATAAGTCGGTTAATTGAGTTTGCATTTATTTTAAATACTCTTTTGAGAATGCTATCCAGTAGCGATTGAAGCTTAAACCTCTCACCATAGGAAGCCATAACCTTATCCTCACTAAATAATACCCTTTCATTTCAAGATCGACAAGTTTTGAGACCCTAAGGAAGAAGCCCATACTAGGGGCTCCCTCGACTCACAAAGGAAGTAATCACCTCCAAGCTCAAGAAAGGCGGAATGCAAAAGAAACTCATACAAGGGGCTCCCTCGAAGGGACCACCTCCAAGCCCAAGAGGGAAAAGGTAAAACCATCCTAAGGCATACACTAGGGGCTATCGCGAGCAAACAAATCCAAAGGCTTTTCTCGATAAGAGGGTGTTTAAAAAAAAAAAAAAAAAAAAAAAAAAAACTTCATCACCCCGAAGTGAACCTCCCATCGCAAAGGTTGTGAAATGAGACGTCGAGTGAAGATCCTATCATGATCAAGTTACCTGCTGAAACCACAACAAACTCGCGAGAAGAAGCAACAAAGAGTCCCTCTTGGACAAATCCCATAAACCCATTCCAAAGTCCATCCTCTCACTTTTAGAGGATTCCATCACCACCCTTGACCTTGCCAAAATCAAAGTTAACCTCACTCTTAGAGGTCCTGAAGAGGCAACAACAAGAAAATCCCTTCACCTTAGAAATCCCAAACACATCCCTCAAACCAACCTCTCAAAGAAAGGCCCAACCGACCTCTCACTTTAAGAGGTCATGTTAATCATCACCTAATGATCGATCGCAATCCAAAGCCCAAATTTACAACCGCTACCGGATGGCATTCTCAAAAGATTATTTAAAAGAAACGCATATTCAGATTTTTGAGTCACTTGTTATCCTACGTGAGCATATTACATATTCTCTCAAAAGTTTGGGAACTTGTCCTATTCTTGAAATTCGTTCATTCGACTCTTCAAACACTCGTCTCGCAAAGTCTCACTGGGGCTTCGCATCCGTGCCTCTCGGCGGCACCCCGGTAAAAGCAAGGAGACACGCGCCCGGGGGACTACTCCCCGCTTGCAAGAACAAAGGAACAAAGAATCTTCACTCGAAGGAATGAAAAAATCTTTGGGTTATAATCAGTCAATTCCCACCTTTTCTTCCACCCCAATCTTTTTTCTATTTTTCATTCTTTCCCATGAAGGAGATCAATGCAACGGCAGCCCGTACCACAATTACCACCGAACGAGCAAAGAAGCAACAACGGAACATCCTTCTCCTTCTAAAGACAAGCCAGATTTCACCTTCAAATCAAAACATTCATTTGTTTACCTATATAATTGGAATTTGATAAACCAATCGGTTGAGGTCCATTCACGAGCAATCAAGATATAATTGGAATAAAATAATTCTTCAAATGTCTCGACAAGTCTTCTTTTTCTACATCATAGGAAAATAGAGCCAAACACTCGTCTTCGTCTCGCAGGGGCTTCCATACACTTTTCCACACCTTGTGATGCTTATACTCTCCCAAAAGAGTCAAACCCAAAAGCAAAGTGTCATACACGAACTCGGGATCCATTCCCACCTTCGAAAAAATGCGCCCCGCACATATACATTTCCGAGTCTTGCCCAAATGACCGATTGACCATTGTTCGAAACGAGGGTCGCCCCGTGGCCGCAAGATGACTCGTGCGCAAATAGGGATGCATTGAATCTCTCAAGCCGGGGCTTGTGTTAAGTTTGTTCTCTCGTGCTCTCTTCGAGGGTTTGCTGCATCATCAATCGGGCTTCGTCATTCCCTTCAGGTTTGCTTTGCATCATCAACTGGGGCTTCGCTATTCATCATCAATTGGGGCTTCGCCAAGGTTACTTCATCAAACATTGGGGCTCCCCTCAACAAAAATGGGTCGACTATGTGCTCTAACAAAAATCGGAGCTCCAATGAAGTCATATCTAGCATGAAGGGCATCCCTTGTCATCAAGATCAGCATGTGGCAAACTCTTTGAGTCAGTTAGAAATATAATTGATCATAAGGCCTCCTTATCAAAATAACATGCTTTCAAAATGCTATCCTCTTTGACACCTTGTTTACAAAATCACTCTTTGGTCTCCACAAATTTTCAAACTCTTCAAGTCTATCAAAGACGCCTTTCTCTCAAAATGACTCGGTCCTTATCTCTGGACATCAAAATCCCATCTTCTCGGCCTCGTCTAGTTTAAACCATAACCTTTCTGCACAAACTGCCTTGTTCAGACTTACCACAAATGTAAAACCCTAGCCCTAAGCCTAGGTAACAAAAATTTCTCTAAACCCTAGCCTCAAGCAAGCCTAGGTGACAAATACCTCTCTAAACCCTAGCCTCAAACCTAGGTGACAAATGCCTCTCTAAACCCTAGCCTCAAGCCTAGGTGACAAATATCTTTCTAAACCCTAGCCTCAAGCCTAGGTGACAAATACCTCTCTAAACCCTAGCCTCAAGCCTAGGTGACAAATACCTCTCTAAACCCTAGCCTCAAGCCTAGGTGACAAATATCTTTCTAAACCCTAGCCTCAAGCCTAGGTGACAAATATCTTTCTAAACCCTAGCCTCAAGCCTAGGTGACAAATATCTTTCTAAACCCTAGCCTCAAGCCTAGGTGACAAATACCTCTCTAAACCCTAGCCTCAAGCCTAGGTGACAAATATCTTTCTAAACCCTAGCCTCAAGCCTAGGTGACAAATACCTTTCTAAACCCTAGCCTCAAGCCTAGGTGACAAATATCTTTCTAAACCCTAGCCTCAAGCCTAGGTGACAAATATCTTTCTAAACCCTAGCCTCAAGCCTAGGTGACAAATACCTCTCTAAACCCTAGCCTTAAGCCTAGGTGACAAATGCCTCTCTAAAACCCTAGCCTTAAGCCTAGGAGACAAGACTCCTCTCTAAGCCTTAGCAATGATTATCCCGATCTTTTAATCGCTTGGTTCTTCGGCTCGGGAAGCCATAATAATCCCAATCAATTCACACAACTATTCTTCATCGCAAACTTGAGCCTAAGTCCTTTGGCAGGCTGGTTCCGCACCTTCAAAGGGTCCGTCCCGCATCTTCAAAGGGTCCGTCCCGCATCTTCAAAGGGTCCGTCCCGTACTTTCAAAGGGTCCGTCCCGCATCTTCAAAGGGTCCGTCCCGCAGAAGTCAAACTCTCACAAATCTTTGGGTGACTCCACAGGACGGTCCAATCTTTGGGTGACTCCCAGACAGTCAAATCTTTGGGTGACTCCCGTAGTCCAAATCTTTGGGTGACTCCTCAGACAAATCTTTGGGTGACTCCCCAGACAGTCAAATCTTTGGGTGACTCCCCGTACAGTCAAATCTTTGGGTGACTCCCCGTACAGTCAAATCTTTGGGTGACTCCCGGACATCAAATCTTTGGGTGACTCCTGACAGTCAAATCTTTGGGTGACTCCCCGTAGTCAAATCTTTGGGTGACTCCCGCAGTCAAATCTTTGGGTGACTCCGGACAGTCAAATCTTTGGGTGACTCCCGTGCAGTCAAATCTTTGGGTGACTCCCTGACAGTCAAATCTTTGGGTGACTCCCCGGACAATCAAATCTTTGGGTGACTCCCTGACAATCAAATCTTTGGGTGACTCCGGACAGTCAAATCTTTGGGTGACTCCCCGGACAGTCAAATCTTTGGGTGACTCCCCGACAGTCAAATCTTTGGGTGACTCCCTGGACGAGTCAAATCTTTGGGTGACTCCCGGACAGTCAAATCTTTGGGTGACTCTGACAATCAAATCTTTGGGTGACTCCCCGTACGATCAAATCTTTGGGTGACTGGACCTGACAAATCTTTGGGTGACTCCTGGACAGTCAAATCTTTGGGTGACTCTGACAGTCAAATCTTTTGGTGACTCCCGTGCAGGTAGCCACGTATCTCGACGCCACACATCCGCCATTCTCGGGTATTAAAAACGCCCACTCTTTTGAACTACGACTTGGCTTGATTCCTTTTTGGGATACGTAGGTAGCCCGACGTGGGTTCAGCCGTTTGACCTACCTGGTCATCTTTTTTGCGACTCAGCTCGAGTCCAATCCCTTGCATCCGCAAGATCACTCTTCTTACCTCCTGAAATCCCTTTTTTCAGGACGGATCCTATTCTTTTATCGTCGACCCCACTTGTCTTACAAGAAGCGTCGCCGAGGGCTACCGTTAGTACAGGTCCGAAAAGGTAGTCCAAATACCTGGCCGGTTAATATTAATTAGAAACCCTAAAGCAACCCTAACCCTAATTCATTAATTCTTCCGTACTAGCCAGTCGCCGTCGGCTTGAAAGGACGCCAGTTGGAAGAGCCGATCGGCCCTTTGCCCGTGGTAGAGCCGATCGACCCTTTTATTTAGAGCCGATCGACCCTTCAATCCTAGAGCCGATCGACCCTTTAGAGGCCCAGCCCAGGTTCCGAGGTAGTATAAATAGGGGTGCCCGGCTCCCCATATTCACACACAATTTTCTCCGGGAGAAGCGAGACCATACTTGCTTTAACCCTCAGTTCTTCTTTTTCCTCTCGAATCACCAAGATTCGACCCCCAAGTCTTGCTACAATTGGTAAGACTCTCTTTTAATATTCTTGTTCTTTATTATTGTCTTTATTATTATTGTTTGCATGCTTAGTATATTTTAATTGCTTTATTTCTTGCTTATGCCATATATGCTAGATTTAGGGTTGTTTTAATATATTTAATTGTTCATAGCCGAGGATGATCTAAGGTTTCGCCCTAAGAAACCCAATGGATCTAGGAACTATTTCTTTCCTTCCACCTTAGTTATAATTATCCCATGATCAACAATTCCCCAAGGATGAACGTTGATTAGTGCACCTTCCGAGGGCCTAACTCAAAGGTTCTAGGGTGTGATCATCAATTAATTCTTTCTCTCCCCTCCTCCTTATGCATGATCCCGCTTCTTCTATCTATTCCCGTAAACACCGCACACAACCAACACCCCACATGTTAGAAAGACCGATTCGTCGGGCAATAGGAGTGATAACGTTTCTTCTTCTGTTGTAACTTGCCCCCCGAACCCAATTAACTCGTTTAGCCTTTTTCAAAGCTTTGGGCTATATCAAAGTGGCGTGGCGACTCTCAAAATTTAAACTAATATTTTAATATGGTTTAAAGCGAGTGTCACTAGATGAATATCCCATTTCGGTCCAACATTTTCATGATTAATTATTTGAAACTTCCGAATGCGCGTTGCATCGGGACGGGGTATTCACACCATTTGACATTCAAAATCATTTAATACGTTTTTTTCGTAAAATCGTTAACAATGACACGCCCGGTTCAAAATCGGAGTTCGACATTCGAACTCTCTTTCAAAACGCGCGAAATGACGTTTGACATCCAAACGCTCATCTTCAAACTCAAAATCCGACATTTGACATTCAAACGCTCTTTTCTTAAAAGTCAACATTTGACACTTAAGATAAACAGTTAAAATCAGCATTCGCGCCACTTTTCCTAAAACTTCCAAAACCGACATTTGTCATTCAAACGCTCGCCTTTTCAAACAAGATCCCATAATCAACGTTTGACATTCAAACCAAGATTAAGCTTGTCATTCAAGCCCCCATTTTAAAATTCAAACACACACACACACGCACACATTTTCGAGAAAGGTAGAAAGACTCGTCATACGAGGCATTTCGGGTGATCTCAAAATACTCTTCCCGAAATGTAACGTGACCTCCGAACCTAACAATCTCTGGTCCTAAAAAGCTTTTTACTCGTTTTTGCTACTAATAAAAATGACTCCCCGTTTTCAAAGCCTTTTCCTAAGGTTTTGCTACTAATAAAAACGACACCATTTTCAACCAAAAATAGCCATTTCTCAACGTTTGGGCTCAAAATACAAAAACCGCGTGGCGACTCCTCTCCTTCCCAAAAAGCGAGGTCTCAGACACCAACCCCCTGCGAAAGACAACCGCCTTTCGCGTCCGCGCGAAATCTCGGATAATTTCAAGCAGCCTGGGAGGCCTTACCACGCCTCTCGGTGTGAGCACGGGACGACCCAAACAGCCATTGGTTTACCCTCGTGTCGACCCTGCACTTGTCCGTGACACACTTTTTCCGACACTCGATTGGTTTTTGGTCCGGTCCGTGTCAGACCATGTTAGTGCATGCCCCGTGTAGGTCAAACCCTAGTCAAAGTACCAAGTCAGGATCCCCCGCGGACCTAACTCAGTCGAAGTCATGAACTTTGACCCAATCTTGACTGGGGCTCGGACTTTGACTTTGATCTGCACGGCTCATACACCTGCTCCCGGTATGACACCGAGTCATCAAGGATTAACGCTCAATCCATGTCTAATTACTGCTTAACTAACGACGAGTCAAGATCCCTTGTGGACTATTATCAGTCGGAGTCATGCTAGTTTTCCGTCAGACACTTTGACTCGATCTTGACCCTCGACGCTGGCCTTGCCGGTAATTTACATCGAGTGCGCGTTAAGGCTTCATGATCCGCCAGACCTTAGGTTCGTTTTCCTTTTCGGTCGGTGGGACCCGCTTGATTGAGCCCCTACATCTCCGATCATCACTTGAGACGAGCATAAATGTCCCGACTAAGCTCAAATCATCTCAAGATGTAGGATTGATGGGCAAAGGTCCTTCCTTTCTAAAGAGTCTCATCCTTGGACTATAAAAAAAGGTGTCCCTATCTTGATCACATGTGACCCAAGGTCTCATAATGATGATCATAAGTCCAAGATGAGAACGGGACCAAAGTCCCGAACATATCAAAATCCAAGGAATCCCGAGCGATAACCAACTCATGGTTTATACGTCCGGAAGATTACTTGGCACATTCCCTCTTTTACCAAAACACATCCCATACACACGAAAACACAAAGGCAAGCATGAAAGTTAGATCTTGGAAGACTTGCTTCGGCAAGGCTCCTTGGGTGAACGACGATCCGTTCTTCCCAAGGGGTAACTTAACCTCCGGACCCAAATCCTTTTTTTCAAAGTTTTGAGGAAATCAAAATGGCGTGGTGACTCCATTTTTCAATTTAAACCGGATGTCTTCAAACCGAAGTGAGGCGGTGACCCCTTACACGAGAAAGCGGTTCAACAAAAAAAAAAAAATACGCCGCGATCTTGGGCACCACATTCACACCCGGCCGTCTTTGTAAGCCCGTCCTTTAACGAAAACTTAACGGAAGTCCATTCCCTTCCTCGTTTTCGACCCTGGCCGTCATTGTAAACCCGTTCATTTAACGAAACTTAACGGAAGTCCATTCCCTTCCTCATTTTCGACCCCGGCCGTCATCTTAAGCCCGTTCATTTGACGAAAACTTAACGAAAGTCCATTCCCTTCCTAGTTTTCAACCTTGGCCGTCATCGTAAGCCCGTTCTTTATAGAAAATTTAACGGAAGCCCATTCCCTTCCTAGTTTTCAACCCCGATCGTCATCGTAAGCCTGTCCTTTAACGAAAACTTAACGGAAGTCCTTTCTCATCCTCGTTTTCAACCCCAGCTGTCATCGTAAGCCCGTCCTTTAACGAAAACTTAACGAAAGTCCTTTTCCTTCCTCGTTTTCAACCCCGGCCGTCATCAAAAGCCCGTTCATTTAACGAAAACCTAACGGAAGCCCATTCCCTTCCTAGTTTTCAATCTCGGTCGTCATCGTAAGCCCGTTCTTTTACCGAAAACCTAACGGAAGCCCATTCCCTTCCTCGTTTTTAACCCCTGCCATCATTGTAAGCCCGTACCAAGAACACACATCCCCAGTAGTTTCTAAACTACGTCCAGGCTTGATTCCCATCCGGGAAACGTAGGTAGCCTACCATAGGTCCGGCCACTTGACTAATACGGTCACCCTTTTTCCCGGCAGTTATCGTAAGCCTGAATCTTCCCCAGCGAGAATGCTTTCAAATAGTCTCCCTCAGGTTCATACTCCTGAACCGAACCTCGACTTAAGTACATACTCCTGAACTAAGTCCCAATCTAAGTTCATATTCCTGAACCGAACCCCCATTTAGGTTCATACTCCTGAACCGAACTTCAACTTAAGTTCATACTCCTGAACTAAGTCCCAACTTAGGTTCATACTCTTGAACTGAGTCTCAATCTAGGTATAGACGCCTCCGCTAAGTCGAATCAGTCTTCGGCAACGCCTCCGCTAAGTCGAGTCTGTCTTCGGCAATGCTTCCGCTGAGTCGAGTCAGTCTTCGGCAACGCTTCCGCTAGGTCGAGTCTGTCTTTTACAAAACTTCCGCTAAGTCGAGTCAGTCTTCGGCGATGCCTCCGCTAAGTCGAGCCTGTCTTCGGCAAAGCTTCTGCTGAGTCGAGTCAGTCTTCGGCGACGCCTTCGCTAAGTCGAGTCTGTCTTCGGCAACGCTTCCGCTGAGTCGAGTCAGTCTTCGGCAACGCTTCCGCTAGGTCGAGTCTGTCTTCGGCAACGCTTCCGCTAAGTCGAGTCAGTCTTCGGCGATGCCTCCGCTAAGTCGAGTCTGTCTTCGGCAACGCCTCCGTTAAGACGAATCAATCTTCGGCAACGCCTCCGCTAAGTCAAGTCTGTCTTCGGCAACGCTTTCGCTAAGTCGAGTCAGTCTTCGGCGATGCCTCCGCTAAGTTGAGTCTGTCTTCGGCAACGCCTCCGTTAAGTCGAATCAGTCTTCGACAACGCCTCCGCTAAGTCGAGTATGTCTTCGGCAACGCTTCCTCTGAGTCGAGTCAGTCTTCGGCAACGCCTCCACCAAGTCAAATCAGTCTTCGGCAACGCCTCCGCTAAGTCGAGTCTGTCTTCGGCAATGCTTTCGCTAAGTCAAGTCTTCCTTCGACAACGCCTTCGTTAGTCGAATCTACCTTCGACAACGAAAATGCGGTGGGAGGTCCATTCGTTTGACCATTCCTTTCCCCCATAAAATGTGAACTACGACCGGCTTGATTCCCACATGGGATACGTGGGAATCCTTTCGTTAAGGGTCCAGCCATTCGACTGCCTCGGTCACCTCCTTGCCCATCTCGGCAACGTTTGCCAGATTGGGATCCTCACTTTGTCGACGACCCCACTTCCCCTGGAAGTACTGTAAATCCAGTTAACTTTCTGGAAATTACAGTGACTAAATCGGAAACTGTAAAAATATTGACATTGCAACCCTATCCGCGCGGATAAGATTGCATTGCAGTTTCGTCCACACGGATGACATTGTCATCTGGAAACAGTCCCTCAGTTTTTCTGTTATTTTCAGTTTAATCACTGTTTTCAAACTGTTTTTCAGTTCAATCCCTAAAATTTCAGTTATTTTAAGAAAAGTCCCTTTAAATACACACACACACATATACACAAAAGGTTTCAAGTGAGGAAGACTCGTCGTACGAGGCATTCCGGGTGAACACCAACGTTCTTCCCGGAGTGTAACGTGACCTTCAAACTCACTATCTCTAATATTGGGTATTTTTCAATGTTTTGGCCCTTAAACTAAAAACGGCGTGGCGACTCCGAAATGATTTTTTTTAAGTCCGATAAAGATTTTTTTTTTAAACTTTCAAAAAACAAACAAACAAAAATTTTGTCGGGCGGCCCAAGAAAAATCGCGGGATACACATCATCACAACTCTGAATATATAAATATATTAAAGCAAAGTCGTTTCTAATGTTGGCAATTTGGAGCCCAAAAATGTCACTATCAAGGGGCTGAAAATGAAAATTGATTCAACACATTGTTTTAGAAAATGGTTTTGGAACATGGGTGGAGAGAAAGTGGAAAAATGATCTATACTAACACTCTTTGAAAACTTTTGGAAATGTGCAATTTTTTTTTTCCTTTTTCATTAATTAATCAACACTAGGTGTCTAGACTAGTTTGCAATATTTGAACGTTTTCTAATTACTTTTTTAAAAAATAATTGTTTAATGAGTTTTAAAATTTATTTTTTTAATTCTGAAAAATTGAAAAAATACCTCATTTTTAGTCTAATAACTCATTAATCAGTTATAATCTAAATATATATTCTTAAATTTTAGACTAAATTTATTGTTTTATAATTATTAATTAATAACAATTTTTTTGTATTAACGATAATTTTTAAATTTAGATGTGGATATTTAATTTGTTTTTTTTTTCATTTTTAGTCTAAAATTTAAGAATATATATTTAGATTATAACTACATTTCTTATGTTTTTGAGATAAATGATCATTAGTTAGACATTTTTTTATTTACTTTTGTCAAAAAAAAAAAAAGAAGAAGAAGATTTTATTTAAAAAAAAAATTAAAGAATGTGGAGATAATATTGGTGACTATAGGGAGGGCCGAGGGAGGGGGGTAAGGGAAGTTTTGGAGGCAAAAATTGGGTACTTTTTGAGTTGTTCTTGTGTGAAACTAGTTCTAAGATAAGCTATCCTAGAACCTGTTTTGCGAAAGTGTCTTTTCTAGTACAATAAAGCGCCTGTTGCAATATAAACAAAGTGCCTGGTCTATTATGACACTAATAAACACATTTAAATCGGTTGTAATGTTAAATAATGCGGTGATATTGTTGAAAAATAGTGCATGTTGTAGTGTTAAAAAGTGTCTGTTATAGTATTGAAAAGTGCCTCTAGTAGTATTGAAAAATATCTGTTATAATATTGAAAAGTGTCAAGTGAATTAAAAAAAACATGCCTGTTGTAGTGTTAAAATATACCTCTTGTAGTATTCAGAAGTACCTTCTGCAGTATCAAAAACTGCCTTCTAAAGTGTCAAATGTTAAAATATGCCTCTTGTAGTATTCAGAAGTGCCTTCTGCAGTTGTTAGTACCCGGTCCGAAAAAAGTGTTTTAATGAGTACAGGGACTGAAGCGCAATTCGGGAAAATTTGGGACTAAATTGGAATTTGGAAGCTTTTTGGACCAAATTGGAATTTATGGAAAATTCAGGGACTAAACGGGAAATATGGAAATTTTGGACGAATTTGATATATAAAAATTCCTGGGATTAAATGAAAGATAAAATTCCAAAGAGCGAAGTGCAAAAGAAGTCATTTCAGTGGCCAAAGTGGACTTGGAAATAGCGGAGACGAAACGAATATTTATTAAATACAAAACTAGGCCACAGCTTTGGTATTTGGCCGGTGCACATTTGGGCCAAGAGAAATGGTGGCCGGCCAGGAGGGAAACAATTTGGGGCCACTTCTTGTGCAATGGCCGGCCAAGGAGAAAGAGTTAGGGCCATTTGGGCCAAGGTCAGCAATGCAATTTGGGCCAAGCTCAAAAAGGATTTGGCCGATCGACCCTTTCAGTTTTCCCACATCACTTTCGTAAACCGTTCCTCCCCAATTCCTTTCACTATATAAACCCCACTCCGCCTCACACTTTAAACACAGTATCATTCTACGGAAAACTCAAGACAAAACTTGAGACTTCCTCCATAGAAAACTTGAGACTAAACTCGAGTTTTCTAAGTCTAAATATTTTATCAAGAACGTTCTTCGAATCTTCATAGATTCGATTCAAAAGCCTTGCCATCATTAGGTAAGTCTTCTGTTTATTTTTCTGTCTTTATTATTATTGTCTTTATTATTATGCTAGATTTATTGTTTGCATGCTTAGTATATTTTAATTACTTTATTTCTTGCTTATGTCATATATGCTAGATTTAGGGTTGTTTTAATATATTTAAGTATGCATAGCCGAGGATGATCTAAGGTTTCGCCCAAGAAACCCAATGGATCTAGGAACTATTTCTTACCTTCCACCTTAGTAATAATTATCCCATGATCAACAATCCCCCAAGGATGAACGTTGATTAGTGCACCTTTCGAGGGCCTAACTCAAAGGTTCTAGGGTGTGATCATTAACTAATTCTTTCTCTCCCCTCCTCCTTATGCATGATCCCGCTTCTTCTATCTATTCCTGTAAACACCGCACACAACCAACACCCCACATGCTAGAAAGACCGATCCGTCGAACAATAGGAGTGATAGCATTTCTTCTTCTGTTGTAACTTGACCCCCGAACCCAATTACATGTTTAGCCTTTTTTCAAAGCTTTGGGCTATATCAAAGTGGCGTGGCGACTCTCAAAATTAAACTAATATTTTTAATATGGTTTAAAGCGGGTGTCACTAAATGAATATCCCATTTCGGTTCGACATTATATGATTATTTATTTCAAACTTCCGAATGCGCGTTGCATCGGGACGGGGTATTCACAGTGGCGACTACTGGGACTGTTTTGAAATTTTTTCAAACTAAGTGGGTCGACTTTCGTTTTCTTGTATGGTGTTGTATTTTACTTCCTTTTTCTTTTCTCCTATTCTTAAGCTGTTGCATTGCATGCATGCATCTCATAAAAAAAATAAATCTTTCTCTTTTTCCTTAAAAGAATTAGACTTTTACCTCACACTACCACTAGAGTCCGTGTCACACCGCACGCCTACCCCTTAACCCTTCGGAGAAGCCAAAGTGCGGAAAGTGTGGTGATCATGTTGCCTCCCTTCCGAGTCTCACTTGGCCATCCACTCATCGATGCGCTTCGGCCGCACGGTGGGAGCCCGAAATCTAACCCTTGTGTCACCCACTTTGCTAAGAATACACTCCTTGTGACCGGTTGGTTTGACTAGCTTTTCATGTAGACAATTAATAAGGTCTTTATGTTGAAGTCACTACGAATCGGTGATAAGTCAAGATCTATAGAGAGAAAAGAGCACAAAAATTTGATTTCCTTTTAAAGGATGTGCCATGTAAGGTCGAGTGCTTGTTAAAAGATCTTGTCTTATCATAGGTCTGTAGTACTTCCCATAAATATCATCTTAAATGTCTATATGAGACGATTAGTCGTTAGGATCCACCACTTTAGGACCTTTAGTTAGTTGCGAAAAAGGGGTGTCCCTTCCAACCAAGAGTAGGTTCTATAAAATAGAGGGCTTTTTTGTAAATAAAGTGCTTAACTATCCCTCATTTCTAGGACCCTCCGAGGTCCGCTCTTCATTTCTAGGACCCTCATTTCTAGGACCCTCCGAGGTCCGCTCTTCATTTCTAAGGACCCTCCGAGGTCCGCCCCTCATTTCTAGGACCCTCCGAGGTCCGCTCTTCATTTCTAGGACCCTCCGAGGTCCGCTCTTCATTTCTAGGACCCTCCGAGGTCCACTCTTCATTTCTAGGACCCTCCCAGGTCCGCTCTTCATTTCTAGGACCCTTCGAGGTCCGCTAGGACCCTTCGAGGTCCGCTAGGACCCTTCGAGGTCCACTCTTCATTTCTAGGACCCTTCGAGGTCCGCTAGGACCCTTCGAGGTCCGCTCTTCATTTCTAGGACCCTCCGAGGTCCGCTCTTCATTTCTAGGACCCTCCGAGGTCCACTCTTCATTTCTAGGACCCTCCCAGGTCCGCTCTTCATTTCTAGGACCCTTCGAGGTCCGCTAGGACCCTTCGAGGTCCGCTCTTCATTTCTAGGACCCTTCGAGGTCCGCTCTTCATTTCTAGGACCCTCTGAGGTCCGCTCTTCATTTCTAGGACCCTCCGAGGTCCGCTCCTCATTTCTAGGACCCTCCGAGGTCCGCTCCTCATTTCTAGGACCCTTCGAGGTCCGCTCCTCATTTCTAGGACCCTCCGAGGTCCGCTCCTCATTTCTAGGACCCTTCGAGGTCCACTCCTCATTTTTAGGACCCTCCGAGGTCCACTCCTTATTTCTAGGACCCTCCGAGGTCCGCTCCTCATTTCTAGGACCCTCTGAGGTCCGCTCCTCATTTCTAGGACACTCCGAGGTCCACTCCTCATTTCTAGGACCCTCTGAGGTCCGCTCTTCATTTCTAGGACCCTCCGAGGTCCACTCCTTATTTCTAGGACCCTCCGAGGTTCACTCCTCATTTCTAGGACCCTCCGAGGTCCACTCTCCATTTCTAGGACCCTCCGAGGTCCGCTCTTTACTTCTTGGACCCTTCAAGGTCCACACCCTCTACTACGGACCGCTCTAGGATCAGTCTCTCTATCTTGGACCGTTCAAGGTCCACTCTTTGACCCTTCGTGGTGCTCTTCCTATACTATGTCCACTCTCCCAATCTTGGACCATTCAAGGTCCACTTCTCATATCTTGGACCGTTCAAGGTCCACTCCTCATATCTTGGGCCGTTCAAGGTCCGCTCCTCATATCTTGGACCGTTCAAGGTCCACTCCTCTTCTCTTGGACCCTTTAAGGTCCACTCCTCTTCTCTTGGACCCTTTAAGGTCCACTCCTCTTCTCTTGGACCCTTTAAGATCCACTGCTCATCTCTTGGACCCTTCAAGGTCCACACTCCTCATATCTTGGACCGTTCAAGGTCCGCTCTTCTTCTCTTGGACCCTTCAAGGTCCACTCCTCAATTTAGGACCCTTCGAGGTCCACTCTCTCTATCTAGGACCATTAAAGGTCCACCTTTCCACCTGAGACTCTTCGAGGTCCACTCTCGTCTCTTGGACCATCCATGGTCCATTCCTCTACCTTTGACCACCCACGGTCTACATCCTTCAAGTTAGGACCCTTCAAAGTTCTACCTCTTATCTCTTGAACCATCCGCAGTTTGCTCCCTTAGCCTTAAAACCATCCATAGTTTAGATCCTTTATCTCTAGCACCCTTCAGCCCAAAGACCCACCTAGATCAAACCTCTCTCGACCCATATAGATCAAACCACCATCTAGGGCCTACCTAAGCCAACTTACCAAGTCCGATTAGCTCGTCTAGATCACCCTCACTTATATTTGACCAAGGATCGAGTCATCTTCCTCTCCTTTTTTCACCAAACGGACTCTTTTACATTCATCCTCTCTCTTTCTCTAAACTTAACCCTGGTTGTATCATCAATCGGGCCCCCTCGAACTACGGTGACTCCGAGACTCATACCTTAAATGGTAAGGGTTACGTAGGCAACTTCAGCCCGGTCAAAAATTGTGGAGATCAACTATTTTCTCGGAGATGCCTTAAGATTAATTGTGAGTCTAATTCAACTCATTGGTTTGACTCGCCGTATGTTCTGCTGCACTCGCATCATGTCTATGGAGAAAAGCATTGGAGCCCTTAAAGAAGTCTCGTACATGAGGTTGGGAGTGATCAACCTCCTCAAAGACATGCATGAAATTGAGCAATACCATTTGTCTTGCATTCACGAGTGCTTGAGAAGAGATCCTCCTCCCGTGCAATTCCGCAGTCCCTATCATCCACATGCTTATGGTCCCACTTATGGTCCAACACGTTAGAATGTCTCATTCAGATGCCCGCCGTGGCCACCAACCAACGAAAGGCACCAATACCCGAGAAGGAGATCAACAAGGAACATTTTGATGACTTAGGAATGCTCGTGGGTGAGTTCTTCGACATTTTGGTGGAAAAGAGTTTGATCAAGCCGCTCGAGAATTACAAGCCTATTAACTCGAGATCTAACTTGGATACATCCAAGTTTTGCAGATACCACAAGTACATTGGGCATACCACTCGACAACCGTAAGCGGCCGAAACGCTTGATTCAAAATTTGATCAACCAAGGCCTCATTAATGAAGAAGCCCTCGTACTTCAAGGAAGGATTTAGATTCATTCAGTCTTGTAGGTTCTAGTGTGTCTTTCTTACTTCCACTTTGGGCATTGATATGTAATGTCCACTTTAGATTAGTTGCTTCAATAATAAAAGAGTCTTTCTTTCTTTTCTCTCTAGACTTGAGACATAATCTCGCATTACTTTCAAGAAGAATTGTTTTATTTATAATTATCACTTGATTGCTAATCTCACCGATTAACTCCACCGGCTAATAAAGTAAACAATGAATGAATGCTTTGATTGGAGTAAACAACTCACCGTCCCTTC
The DNA here is from genome assembly GCA_022495995.1 of Adenophora triphylla var. japonica. NCBI lineage: Eukaryota > Viridiplantae > Streptophyta > Magnoliopsida > Asterales > Campanulaceae > Adenophora > Adenophora triphylla. The sequence goes on along the minus strand of JAFEMH010001422.1, from coordinate 359,700 downwards.
CTTATATACACCATCTCTATACATCCCTCTCTCATACACTCTTCCCATACTCCACCATATACTTTCCATACACTATCGCTGCACCCTCTCCTTGTACACTCCCCCTATGCTCCCTTGAGCCTACACTTCCCCAAATACACTCCCCCCCACTTGACCTCCTTTCCATATGGTCAAGACAAGCACAAAGACCGTTGTTGCTCATCATCGTAAAATAGCCGCTCACGCCACCGCAATTTAAAGAAGATGCAAGGAGTTGTTCCTATCCTTCACAAGTGCTGCATGAATATCAACTTGGGGCTCACCAACCCCCAATCTCGCGTCTCCTTCCGATTTTCCATTCGATCGATAAGCTTTCATTGAATATGCTCACATATCTTTCTTATGGTCCGAATATATTCTCGCCTTACTTAATAAGTCGGTTAATTGAGTTTGCATTTATTTTAAATACTCTTTTGAGAATGCTATCCAAAGAGCAATTGAAGCTTAAACCTCTCACCATAGGAAGCCATAACCTTATCCTCACTAAATAATACCCTTTCATTTCAAGATCGACAAGTTTTGAGACCCTAAGGAAGAAGCCCATACTAGGGGCTCCTCGACTCACAAAGGAAGTAATCACCTCCAAGCTCAAGAAAGGCGGAATGCAAAAGAAACTCATACAAGGGGCTCCCTCGAAGGGACCACCTCCAAACCCAAGAGGGAAAAGGTAAAACCATCCTAAGGCATACACTAGGGGCTATCGCGAGCAAACAAATCCGAAGGCTTTTCTCGATAAGAGGGTGTTTAAAAAAAAAAAAAAAAAAAAAAAAAAAAAAAACAACCTCCATCACTCCGAAGTGAACCTCCCATCTCAAAGGTTGTGAAAATGAGACGTCGAGTGAAGATCCTATCATGATCAAGTTACCCGCCGAAACCACAACAAACTCGCGAGAAGAAGCAACAAAGATTCCCTCTTGGACAAATCCCATAAACCCATTCCAAAGTCCATCCTCTCACTTTTAGAGGATTCCATCACCACCCTCGACCTTGCCAAAATCAAAGTTAACCTCACTCTTAGAGGTCCCGAAGAGGCAACAACAAGAAAATCCCTTCACCTTAGAAATCCCAAACACTCAAAGAAAAGGCCCAAATAGACCTCTCACTTTAAGAGGTCATGTTAATCATCACCTAATGATCGATCGCAATCCAAAGCCCAGCTACAACCGCTACCGGATGGCATTCTCAAAAGATTATTTAAAAGAAATGCATATTCAGATTTTTGAGTCACTTGTTATCCTACGTGAGCATATTACATATTCTCTCAAAAGTTTGGGAACTTGTCCTATTCTTGAAATTCGTTCATTCGACTCCTCAAACACCGGCTCGCAAAAGTCTCACTGGGCTTCGCATCCGTGCCTCTCGCCGGCACTCCGGTAAAAGCAAGGAGACACGCGCCGTGGACTACTCCCTCGGCTTGCGATAACAAAGGAACAAAGAATCTTCACTTGAAGGAATGAAAAAATCTTTGGGTTATAATCAGTCAATTCCCACCTTTTCTTCCACCCCAATCTTTTTTCTATTTTTTCATTCTTTCCCATGAAGGAGATCAATGCAACGGCAGCCCGCACCACAATTACCACCGAACAGAGCAGCAAGCAACAACGGAACATCCTTCTCCTTCTAAAGACAAGCCAGATTTCACCTTCAAATCAAAACATTCATTTGTTTACCTATATAATTGGAATTTGATAAACCGATCCTGAGGTCCATTCACGAGCAATCAAGATATAATTCGAATAAAATAATTCTTCAAATGTCTCGACAAGTCTTCTTTTTCTACATCATAGGAAAATAGAGCCAAACATCGTCTTTCCGTCTCGCAGGGGCTTCCATACACTTTTCCACACCTTGTGATGCTTATACTCTCCCAAAAGAGTCAAACCCAAAAGCGAAAGTGTCATACATTAACTCGGGATCCATTCCCACCTTCGAAAAAATGCGCCCCTGCACATATACATTTCCGAGTCTTGTCCAGCGACTGATTGACCATTGTTCGAAACGAGGGGTCGCCCCCGTGGCCGCAAGATGACTCTCGTCTCGCAAATAGGGATGCATTGAATCTCTCCAAGCCGGGGCTTTTGTTAAGCCGTTCTCTCAAAGCTCTCTTCAGGTTTGCTCGCATCATCAACTGGGCTTCGCCATTCCCTTCGTGTTTGCTTTGCATCATCAATCTGGGGCTTCGCCATTCATCATCAATCGGACTTCGCCAAGGTCACTTCATCAAACATTGGGGCTCCCCTCAACAAAAATGGGTCGACTATGTGCTCTAACAAAAATCGGAGCTCCAATGAAGTCATATCTAGCATGAAGGGCATCCCTTGTCATCAAGATCAGCATGTGGCAAACTCTTTGAGTTAGTTAGAAACATGATTAATCATAAGGCCTCTTTATCAAATAAACATGCTTTCAAAATACTGTCCTCCTTGGTACCTTGTTTACAAAAATCACTCTTTGGTCTCCACAAATTTTCAAACTCTTCAAATCTATCAAAAACGTATCTCTGTGACTCTCAAGATGACTCGGCCCTTATCTCTGGACATCAAACTTACCTAAACCCACCTTCTATCATCGACACTTACTCGGCCTCGCCTAGTTTAAATCAATAACCTTTCTGCTCAAACTGCCTTGTTTAGACTTACCGCAAATGTAAAACCCTAGCCTCAAGCCTAATACCCTTCTAAACCCTAGCCTCAAGCCTAGGTAACAAATATCTTTCTAAACCCTAGCCTCAAGCCTAGGTGACAAATACCTCTCTAAACCCTAGCCTCATGTCTAGGTGACAAATACCTCTCTAAACCCTAGCCTTAAGCCTAGGTGACAAATGCCTCTCTAAAACCCTAGCCTTAAGCCTAGGAGACAAGACTCCTCTCTAAGCCTTAGCAATGATTATCCCAATCTTTTAATCGCTTGGTTCTTCGGCTCGGGAAGCCATAATAATCCCAATCAATTCACACAACTATTCTTCATCAGCAAACAGTAGCCTAAGTCCTTTGGCGCCTAGCTTCCCGCATTTCGAGGTCTATCCTCCATTTCAAGGGTCCGTCCCGCATCTTCAAAAGGGTCCGCCCCGCATTTCGAGGTCTATCCTCCATTTCAAGGGTCCGTCCCGCATCTTCAAAGGGTCCGTCACTTTCAAAGGGTCCGCCCCGCATATCAAAGGGTCCGTCCCGCATTTCAGAGGTCTATCCTCCATTTCAAAGGGTCCGTCCCGCATATCAAAGGGTCCGTCCCGCATTTCAGAGGTCTATCCTCCATTTCAAAGGGTCCGTCCCGCATCTTCAAAGGGACCATCCCGCATTTCAGAGGTCTATCCTCCGTTTCAAGGGTCCGTCCCGCATCTTCAAAGGGTCCGTCCCGCATTTCAGAGGTCTATCCTCCATTTCAAAGGGTCCGTCCTGTATCTTCAAAGGGTCCGTCCCGCATTTCAGAGGTCTATCCTCCATTTCAAGGGTCCGTCCCGCATCTTCAAAGGGTCCGTCCCGTACTTTCAAAGGGTCCGTCCCGCATTTCAGAGGTCTATCCTCCATTTCAAGGGTCCGTCTCGCATCTTCAAAGGGTCCGTCCCGCATTACAGAGGTCTATCCTCCATTTCAAGGGTCCGTCCCGCATCTTCAAAGGGTCCGTCCCGCATTTCAGAGGTCTATCCTCCATTTCTAGGGTCCGTCCCGCATCTTCAAAGGGTCCGTCCCGCATTTCGAGGTCTATCCTCCATTTCAAGGGTCCGTCCCGCATCTTCAAAGGGTCCGTCCCCGTACTTTCAAAGGGTACGTCCCGCATATCAAAGGGTCCGTCCCGCATTTCAGAGGTCTATCCTTCATTTCAAAGGGTCCGTCCCGCATATCAAAGGGTCCGTCCCGCATTTCAGAGGTCTATCCTCTATTTCAAGGGTCCGTCCCGCATCTTCAAAGGGTCCGTCCCGCACCTTCAAAGGGTCCGTCCCGCATTTCAGAGGTCTATCCTCCACTTCAAGGGTCCGTCCCGTACTTTCAAAGGGTCCGTCCCGCATCTTCAAAGGGTCCGTCCCGCATCTTCAAAGGGTCCGTCCCGTACCTTCAAAAGGTCCGTCCTGTATCTCAAAGGGTCCGTCCCGCATCTTCAAAGGGTCCGTCCCGCATCTTCAAAGGGTCCGTCCCGTACCTTCAAAAGGTCCGTCCTGTATCTCAGAGGGTCCGTCCCGCACCTTCAAAGGGTCCGTCCCGCATTTCAAAGGGTCCGCCCCGCACCTCCTTTGAGTCCGTCTCACATATACCTTCTTTGGGTACGTCTTGCACGTTCTCACTTTTTCGAACTACGACTTGGCTTGATTCCTCTTGGGATACGTAGGTAGCCCGACGTGGGTTCAGCCGCTCGACCTACCTGGTCATCTTCCGTTTGCAACCCAGCTCGAGTCCAAACTTCACATCCGCAAGCTCACCATTTCACCTCCTGAAATCCCTTTTTTCAGGACGGATCCTATTTTTATCGTCGACCCTACTTGTCTTACAAGAAGCGTCGCCGAGGGGCTACTGTTAGTACCCGGTCCGAAAAAAGTGTTTTAATGAGTACAGGGACTGAAGCGCAATTCGAGAAAATTTGGGACTAAATTGGAATTTGGAAGCTTTTTGGACCAAATTGGAATTTATGGAAAATTCAGGGACTAAACGGGAAATATGGAAATTTTGGACGAATTTGATATATAAAAATTCCTGGGATTAAATGAAAGATAAAATTCCAAAGAGCGAAGTGCAAAAGAAGTCATTTCAGTGGCCAAAGTGGACTTGAAAATAGCGGAGACGAAACGAATATTTATTAAATACAAAACTAGGCCACAGCTTTGGTATTTGGCCGGTGCACATTTGGGCCAAGAGAAATGGTGGCCGGCCAGGAGGGAAACAATTTGGGGCCACTTCTTGTGCAATGGCCGGCCAAGGAGAAAGAGTTAGGGCCATTTGGGCCAAGGCTGGGGCAATGCAATTTGGGCCAAGCTCAAAAAGGATTTGGCCGATCGACCCTTTCAGTTTTCCCACATCACTTTCGTAAACCGTTCCTCCCCAATTCCTTTCACTATATAAACCCCACTCCACCTCACACTTTAAACACAGTATCATTCTACGGAAAACTCAAGACAAAACTTGAGACTTCCTCCATAGAAAACTTGAGACTAAACTCGAGTTTTCTAAGTCTAAATATTTTATCAAGAACGTTATTCGAATCTTCATAGATTCGATTCAAAAGCCTTGCCATCATTAGGTAAGTCTTCTGTTTATTTTTCTGTCTTTATTATTATTGTCTTTATTATTATGCTAGATTTATTGTTTGCATGCTTAGTATATTTTAATTACTTTATTTCTTGCTTATGTCATATATGCTAGATTTAGGGTTGTTTTAATATATTTAAGTATGCATAGCCGAGGATGATCTAAGGTTTCGCCCAAGAAACCCAATGGATCTAGGAACTATTTCTTACCTTCCACCTTAGTAATAATTATCCCATGATCAACAATCCCCAAGGATGAACGTTGATTAGTGCACCTTTCGAGGGCCTAACTCAAAGGTTCTAGGGTGTGATCATTAACTAATTCTTTCTCTCCCCTCCTCCTTATGCATGATCCCGCTTCTTCTATCTATTCCTGTAAACACCGCACACAACTAACACCCCACATGCTAGAAAGACCGATCCGTCGGACAATAGGAGTGATAGCATTTCTTCTTCTGTTGTAACTTGACCCCCGAACCCAATTACATGTTTAGCCTTTTTTCAAAGCTTTGGGCTATATCAAAGTGGCGTGGCGACTCTCAAAATTAAACTAATATTTTTAATATGGTTTAAAGCGGGTGTCACTAAATGAATATCCCATTTCGGTTCGACATTATATGATTATTTATTTCAAACTTCCGAATGCTCGTTGCATCGGGATGGGGTATTCACAGCAGTATCAAAAACTGCCTTCTAAAGTGTCAAAAATATATGCATGTTGTAGTGTTAAAATGTGCCTGTTGTTGTGTAGAAAACTGCCTCTTATAAGTTTCAATTATTTACAAAAATGCCACCGCACATTTTGAGAAGTTTTATTTATTTACAAAAATGTCACCGCGCCTATTTAAATACACGTTTTACGCTCAGACGAGCGTAGAACACGTTTTACAAGAGATTTTCACGTACTTTTTATTTAAAAAATAAATTCATTGTGTTATATAGTAATTACTATTAATGCATGTTTGTAGTCTTATAGATCCGGATTATTAGGCTTAATAGTTGAAAATCTCATTTTGCTTTAAAAAGAATACCGCTACTTCTATAAATAATAATTCTTTATTTTTTCAAAAAAAAAAAAAAACTATATGGATATTTACTTTCAAAAAATAAATATGAATGGTTGAAAAATAAAAGAAAATTGTTCATGATTTCAAATTGAAGCAAATAAGATGATTGAAATTTATTCATTTATTTATTTGTTTGAAGCAAGAATATAATTTAATTGAGAAAAAAAAGGTAAGGAGATAACTGTTCTTTTCAATAAAAGTCATACAACTAAAATGGTGATAAGTGTCTGCCTTAACCGTTTTCTAATATTATATTTCAAGAAATAAAAAATTTCTTCACATTTTTTTAATCAAAACCTTCTTACTTTGAAAATTATAAATTTCATTAAACGAACTTATTTCTGGAAATTGTCGAATTTCTAGGCTTAAAATTGGAAGTTACTTTTTTATTCTTTGAACTTAGCTACTTTATTTTGTGTTTTTTTTAAACAATTTTTAGCTATTTTGTTTAAAAAATAAAATTCTTTATTACTTGATCAGTATTTTTTAATTTATGATGACATATATTTTTTTATATAGAAATTGAGTATTTCGTTTTTTTATTTTGTAACTTCATTCAATGTTTTGTTATCATAAAATTAAATAAAATTTAAATATAGAATAATAATTTTTAAAATGGTGCATTAATTTTTTTAAATGGTTACTAATATAAATAATATTTTAAAGTAAAAAGTGATCTTTTTACTGTGAAAATCGATAAGCCGAGAAAACTAAATGGGGGGATGGAGCCATGACTCTGTTTTTTAGTTTATAGACATAATTTAGGGGTGATGGGCTGACTATGAGGAAGAAGTTAAATTTCTCTTTGTGTTAAAAGTAAAAAGTATCATTAAATGTGAAGATACTTTATTTGAAGCTGATTTAGGATTTTTGGGTAATAGATTGAAAGTTGTCCATAAAATCTTGCTAACGAAATTAATTGACGATATTTATGATAGCATCTGTAATGGACTTAATACACTCTAATTAAAAACAAAAAAAAATTATTACATTTACGATTTTGTAAGCAAATTTATGTAATTATTTTGTTTCCTTACTATTACCCAATTAGTATAGGGGAGAGAGAAAAATGTTGGTTAAAAAGAAAGTAAAAAAATATTTTAGAAAATTATAAAAGGTGATATGTGATTCAATTTTATAAGCTTCAATTTCTTCGAGTAAGTCTTTATTTTTACTCTCTCTATTTTAAAATAAATATAAAAAAATTAGATTTTCCCTTAATTAAATTGCAAATTTGAAAAATTATTGAACATTCATTTTAGAGATTTAAAAAGGTTTGCATGCATACTTTCGGAGAGAAAAGCCTACTATGTGGATTTTCTTTATTTTTTATTGAAAAATATCTTAAAAAATATTGATTCGAGTAGAAGTGAAACACTATTTAGTGAAAAAACTGTTGTCAGTGGAGATGATAGTTCTTCAAGTGCTAAATTTACTACGAATGTTTTGTTTCAGGAAGTATTTCGAAACGTTTAAGTAGTATTCACACTTTGGTATTTCGATTTACTATTTCAGTACATGCATGTCTATATATAATCGCCGTGCATCACACGGGTTTGCTGATAATAAGATATTAAAGAAAAGTCGATTACCTCAATATAGGGTTAAAGTTTTACACAGTAGCTCTGCTACTAGGTCTTTCACATTTTGCACCCTTTTTCATCTGCCCCATTTCGACAACTACACACCAACTGGAGCTTTGGTTTAGTTAAGTTGATAAATTCTTCTACATCAATCAGGCCATTGTTTGATATGTGTGGAACGCATGCCCACATTCTAGCCCTCCAATGTCTTCTCCATTATTCTCCATTATTGTATTCCTCCGAGTGAGACAGAGATAATGCATTTTACACTAATACATGCATTTGAAATACACATAGAGGTAGAGATCATTACCCCTGCAAATGGAGCAAGGTTCAGGATAAGGTTTTTTTGATTGCAAATGCCTTGCCCCTCCGGCCTACTCCCCTACGTACCCCTCAAGCTGTTATTTAGTTTCAGACCTCACTCACTCTTATACTTATTCAATTTCTAAACAGTAAGAGTCTGATTACGGTTATCATTTTCTGAGAATTAATCCACAAATATACACGCAAAAATATTCACATAACAATTAAAAGCCCTTATAACTGAATGCATATGTAGACAGAGGAAAAAATGAATGTTTACCCCAAATATGGTAACGATAATTAATGCTACTCCCTCCGTCCCAAAAGATATGTACAAACCTTTTTCAAATTTGTTTTTGATCAAGAACGCATTTGATTATATTTTTTTTTGGATATTTAAGGTGAGATCAAGCAATCTTTAACCTCATATGCATACTTAAGAAATGATCTCAGTATGAAAATTATCGATCAAAGAGATCAAGCAAGAAGGACCATTTATCAATTAGCATTGCTACGATTGAAGAAAGTTTACAGATAAAACCCCTAAATTGTAAGTTATAGATTTGAATTGGAGGTGGTAATACCTCATGTTCACGGTGGTTGTACTTGAAAGTGCAAGAGAAGTGACGAAAACGAATCCAAGGCTATCATTGGAAAGAAGCGACATGAGCATTGGTCTATTTTTGGGACCTTTCATTGTCTTCTCTGTGGGATTCTGAAAGGCCGGCTTTGGAGCCTGGAAGCTTTAGCCTTCGAGAGAGTAGAGCATAAGGGCAAGCGTGGGTAAGGTTGAGATAGGTTGGGTTAGAAACAAACAAAAAAATAAAAATTACAAAATAAGCTCCCAAATATTTACCAAAAAAAAAAATCAACAAAACACACACAAATTAAATACGCATAAATTTCTCTAAGTCGAAAAATAAGTCATAAATATAGTTTAAATCAAACTCCTTGAATCATTGAAAGATCAATTCAAAACCATGCCATAACTCCAAAAACTTACCAAACGGATAAAAACTACGATGTACACATAAAATTCACAATTCTCGGTTCTAAAACAGTTTAAATTAAGATACAAAGCGAGAAACAATTACAAACCTTAAAAAGTAAAACCGAGAAAGCAACTTATGTTTTGGCTTGGTGTCTCAGTCAAATCATCGGTTAATCCAAAATTTGAAAGCATAAAACCACAAAAAATAAGATATTGCAAACAAAATGCACCAAACAAATCACTAAAAATCCTAAAAACTCAAAACAACTTACTTCAGACATGCCTGAAATCATCAGTCAGTCAAACCCTAAAAGAAGAAGGTCAATTGCTTCGATATACTCCGGCAAAAAGATGAAGGGGGAGGAGTCCGTTTCTTAGCAGAGGAGAGTGCAGGAGGTTTGGATCGGACCATCGTCATTGAGAGAGCAGGAGTGGGAGAGAAGCATAGACGTGGGTAACTGTTAGGGCGTAAGGTGATTGTTCGAGCCTATGCTTGGGACGAAGGCTACTTCGTTTATTCTATTAATGGCATCGTTTCCATCTCTCTGTTTGTTCACTGCGTCAAAGGTCTTTGATTTTTCAAACAATCTTCAACTACGGAGGCTTCAAACGGTCTGTAATCTTCAATTGCTGAGGAGAGAGAGTAATTGAGATTGGCAATATTTCAACATGCAGTTAGGTTTAATTTTAGGGTTTAAATCTCAGCACTTCTTTGTCTTTTTTAAAATAAAATAAAATCTCAGTCACTCACTGTGTGGCGGTTAAAACCCACCTATATTGTAATATAGATTATATCTAAATATCTAGTTACTTCAAACCAATTAGAATAATAAATGTTGATATACGAAGTGTAAGGTAGTTAAAAATCATTTGACACATGCATGAATGCATCTAATTAATGGCAATAGAGTTACTAATATTAAGTGTAAGGCAGAATAATAAATGTTGAAATATGAAGTGTAAGGTAGTTAAACTTCCTTTGATAGATACATGCATAAATACACTTACAAATAAGATTTAAAAAGATGAAGATTTGTTTTTGAAAATTTAATGATCATGTGATATTATTCATTATTGCTTGACTCCACTAATTATAACTAAAAATGATATAATTTAATGTTTAAAAAGATGGAATTTGAAGATAAAATACATAAATTGTTTCTTGAAGATATATAATGAAATTAAAAAAAATTCTTTTTGTTGTTAATCACATTTTCATGGACTATTAGTTTCATAATAACATATGATTAATTTTGTTATTATGTCAATAATTGTTTTTTTAATTTCTTTTCTATTTCAATGTATTTCTGTATTTTTAAATTGTCTATTACTCTTCTTAATTAATATGTGTAATAGAATAATAGATAATTAATATCTACTGTTGTAAGAGTTATTCAGAAATTAAAAATTATTAAAAAAAATCAAAAATGAAAATCATATTTTTGTTCATATATACAGAGAGAGGGTGAAGGTAATTAACAATTGAATACTCAATTTGTAAAATATTTTACATTCTTTACATTCGACAACCTACATTACTGATCAAAGGAATTTTGAAAAATTTCTAATATCTTTAGAGTAAGCTATGTATTAAACTTCTCAAATTTATTTTTATCTCAAACAAAATACATTTTCCTATTTATATTATTTTTCATCAACGTAAAATAAAATCTTATTATCTTATATAAAAATCAAAATAAAAATCTAAGCTCAATCAATTAGTCAAAAAAGTAATCAATTAGTCAAAAAGTAACAAAAAAAGCTATCACGAATCTTCACCTAGTACCAATAATTATTGAATGCAATATATCTAGACGTGGATTTTTTTTTTCAAAATATTTCTTTTTAAAAATTTAAATATCAAAATAACATGGATGAAAAAGTATGCACAAAATCTGGGGAGAAACGCGTTTCTCCGTCGCTTATGGAGAAACGGGGCTTGTTATGTCGTGCGACATACCTAGCCACAAAAACTGGATATCACTTCATCAGCTTCTGGATATCCAGAAGCTTTGGAAAGGATATCCAGAAGCTTTGAAAAGGATAATGGAAGCTTTGAAAAGGATATCCGAAACCAAATATTTTTCCTGGATATCCTTTACAAAGCTACGGATATCCATTTCAAAGCTTCGGATATCCGAGTTGTAAAGGATATCCAGAAAAAATACTTGGTTTCTGGATATCCTTTACAAAGCTTCTGGCTATCCATTTCAAAGCTTCTGGATATCCAGAAGCTTTGTAAAGGATATCCAGAAACTGGCTACTTACGTCGCGCGACATAATAAGCCCCGTTTCTCCATACGCGATGGAGAAACGCGTTTCTCCCCAGACGCACTCAAAAGTATGTACCAAACTAACACTTTCAAGTGAATTTCGAAACTGATAATTCCGGAATAATGTAATCCGGAATTGCCAATTCCGAAATTCCTTTTTTTTTTTTTTCAAAATCGAATTAAAAAAATAATATTTTCGGAAAATTCAATTCCGAAATTGATAATTCCGGAATCCATGCGTTGTTGATTGTTGACTTTCGGTGAATTTGTGTTTGATTTGATTACATGCCGCCGTGCGCCGAGACATGGCCGAAATGGGCCTAGGCGTTTGTTTTTTGGCCGGCTGGTTTGGTGTCCTTCACCAAGCAAGGTTTTGGTCTTTTTGAAATCGTCCCGCATAAATACATACGTATACTCCCTCCGTCCCACGTGAATGTAAATTATTTTTTTTGGCACAATAATTAAGAATTATTATTAAGATAATGAAAATGTGTGGTAGGAAATGAAGAGAGAGAATGAGTGGAGTTAATAGTAGGTTGGTTGAATAAATTGTATGGTGAAAAATGAAGAGAGAGAATGAGTGGGTGGGGTAGAGTGAATATAAAATAATAAATTTGTTTTCATTTTGGGCAGTTTGCATTTACGTGGGACGGACCAAAATGGAAATAAGTTTGCATTCACGTGGGACGGAGGGAGTATTTCTTTCATTTCAAATATGAATATTTATTTCATTTCAAAAACAAATATTACTTTCGACTCAAAATGAATAATCAAAAAATAATACTACATTTTTTATCAAAAAAAATGAGCAATAGTTCTTTCGTCCCAATGAATATTTAAATAAATGAAGTAATATTTTATAAAATATTCTTTTTAAAAAATTAATGTTTATAATGTTAAGTGTCTTCAAATCAGAAATTGAATATTAATTTTCGAGACAAGTAAAGTAGTATTCTTTTTAAAAACGTTCATATTGAGACAAATGAAGCAATTTTTTAATAATGTTTATAGAAGTACATTTTTTAAAGTATTTATTTGAGATGGAAAAATAATATTTCCATTTAGTTTTCTTTATTAATACATAATTTTTGTATTATTATTTTGTAATTTAAAGTGAGACGGAGAAAAACGAACCTTTGGACCTTGGTAGGCCTGCTTTGCTGATATTATTGGTAATTTGAACTCGCTACTTGAAGTAGCGAGTTCAAATTTTAATTTTTTTTAATAGCATAAATATTAAAATAAAATTGAGCAAATATAAACTCACTACACCGTGTAGCGAGTTTAATCGGACAAAATTATATACTTACTACACCGTGTAGCGAGTTTCAAAAAATAGGTCATTTTGATCAATAGTTTGGAAGGGTTGTTATTTTGAGATATATTTGTTTAAAAGAAAATATTTTTAGAAAAAAATTGTTTCAAGTTTACCGTAATTCCAGATTTAAAAAAATATTAATCTTTATCTCTTGATTAAATATTCAAATTTCATTTTAAAAGTAACACTCTAAATAATTTGTGTTTTTGTATATTTTATACTCCCTCCGTCCCACTTCAAGGTTCTATGGGTGGGTTTACACGCTTCTTAAGAAAAGTTTTAAAAAATGAATAAAAGTTAAATGTGGTATATGGAATAGTTGTTAATGATTGTTTTTTTTTTTTTAAATATGTTAACTTTAGAAGGGTATAATGAATGATTTTTTTGTAATATGGAATAGGGAATAGTACTTAATGATTGATTTTTTAATAGGAGAGAGAATGAGTGGGAGGAATAGTAAGTTAATGATTGTTTTTTTATGTAAATATGTTAAAATTATAAGATAATAATGAATGATTTTTTTGTAAATATATGGAGACTCGTAAAAGCCCGTGTCAAAGGACACGTGGTATATATTTTTTTAATTAAAAGTGGGGGCAAAATGGGAAAGGGACAACTTAGTGAGGGTAAAATGGAAAAAAAAACTTTTGGCACTATTCATACAACTGTTCATCCCACTTTCCTCATTTATACTATAGAATTCAAATTTTAGGAAGGAAAAGTTATTTTGAAAATTAAGAATAAAACTGAAAATAAAGAACCTTGACAGAATTTGAGGGGCAAAATGGGAAAAATTAATCTGGCACTGTTCATAGAACTATTCATGGCATGGTGCCATTTATACTATAGATGATAAGGGTATAAATATATGAAAAACTTGTCATTTAAGAAAGAAAACCTTGAAGTGAAACAACCCAAAAAGAAAAGGTGAAACCTTGAAGTGAGACGGAGGGAGTATAAGAATCGAAAACATCACATGTACAAGGATAGGTTTCAAGTGTTCTAAATAATTTCATATTTATCGTACCAAAAGAAATAGAGTTGGTCTGGTGAAAAACGCGTTTCTCCATCTTTGTATGGAGAAACGGGTTTTTTAATATATTCAAAAACCGGGAACCGTTTGAATTAAACCGGTTCTATTGTCCAAAAACCTACACACACAGACACACTACAACGAAAAACGCGTTTCTCCATCTCTCGCTTACGGACAGCTTCAATGAAATTGAATATCAAGAAACAATACGTAAATCGATATTGATTAAATCGTAATATGAACCAAATCAACAACTCTTTGCTTTTTAATTTTAATCAACGTTTATTTTACTAAGGTCGATTGTTATTGTACATTTCCAGAGATTGTTCTACCAAATTTTGGGGATCTATCCATCAATAGCATAAATGGAAGCTCAATTACATGACAGATATTCGTAAATATCACAAATCGATATTCTCCAGGCTACACAAATCGATATTCTACAAAGGCTACAGTTTGATCTCAATATAACTTATTTTTTAATTTTAAATTGACAATGTACTAGGCAATCGGATATGGCCATGTGATATCCGTAAGTACCTAAAATGTATATCCGTAAATGTGTTATGTACATATCCGTAAATTTATATAAATGATATCCAGTATTACCAAAAATGTATATCCGTAAATGTGTTAGGAACATATCCGTAAACCTTCAAAATGAATATCCGTAAACATTCATTATATAGGTTGAGTACTTGAATCCGAGTCCAAAAAGTTGCTCAATGAATTCAATGCACTTACATTTATTACTCTTTGAATTCAATGAATTCAATGCACTTACCAACCGAACACATTTATTACTCTTTGAATTGTTTCCAAGGTATATGCACTATAAATAGGAAGGGGCTAGACACTTGCACTATACAACACATGAACTCGGAAATTTCAAAATTACATCTCTTCTTTCATTAAAATCAGTTCGCTTCTCTCATAATTTCAAGCAATATGTCCTCAAATGATGAGTATGACTCGATGAGAAAGAGTTTAGGAGTGCCTTTCGTGAAATGACAAAGAAACTCCACTTCGGTCATCTTCGTATCCCTCGATCGACCGGGACATCTCCAGCTAAGTTGTATGTATGCCCTCTACGGCCTTGTGCAGGCGTATGATACGTGAAAGGAACCAAACCGCAATGCTTCAAAGCATGCCTTTGATTCTTGTGCACCCACTTCCTCTTTCTCCAATGTTGCCAAAGCCGAGCACAAGGCTTTGGCAAAATACCTTAAGGAGTATTTGGAGTTGTTTGGACTGTGGAAATTCCTTCTTGCAAGAAGGACAAGGTCAAGAAGAAGCCCTTTGATAAAGGTGATGGAGGATGTGATGGAGTTTCGGTGTCAAGCCTTATGGGGGTTATGGGAAGGGAAAAATGTAATTTAAATTTTTTCAATTTAGTAAATTATTTATATAAATGATATCCGTAAGTATCTCGAATTTATATCCCGAAATGTGTTAGATACATATCCGTAAATTGCTTATGGCTTTGGTCAATTCTATGTCCAAACATACAAAATGATATCCGTAAACGTTCAAAATGAATATCCGTAAATTACCAAATTGAATATCCGTAACTACCAAATTGAATATCCAAAAACACACTATTGACCATGTCCAAAACAATAAAATGTATATCCGTAATGTACCTAATTCAATATCCGAGAAACTTTAAATTGACAATGTACTAGGCAAAGGGACATGGCCATGTCCTTGGCCAAGGCCAATGCTATATCCGTAAACTACAAAAATGAATATCCGTAAACATTCAAAATGTAATGTATATCCAAAACTTCCAAATTGAATATCATAAACACACTATTGACCATGTCCAAACAATAAAATGTATATCCGTAATGTACCTAATTCAATATCCGAAACTTTAAATTGACAATGTACTAGGCAAAGGGATATGGCCATGTCTTTGGCCAAGGCCAATGCTATATCCGTAAACATTCAAAATGAGTATCCGAAACTTTCAAATTGAATATCCAGAACTACCACATCGATATCCGTAAACACACAATTGACCATATCCGTAAAACAATAAAATTTATATCCGTAAAGTACCAAGTTGAATATCCGTAAACTTTAAACTCGGCAATGTACTAGGCCAAGGAATATCCGTAAAACCTTCAAAATGAATATCCGTAAACTAACTAACTACTGCCTTTTCTTGCGTTAATCATATTCTCCGATTGATTTAGAATCTCAAATTCAACAACCTACGATCCCGAACTCCGGGCTACAAATAGGTTTTCTCTCTTAACTTTATTGACATATTGATTTAGAATTACCGATTTCATATGACATTATTCTTTTTAAAATATTTTGTGTGTGCAAGAATCAGAATCGAGGACCCTAATATTGATATAAGCAAAAATTTGCTGGGAACAAAAGCAAAGACATGGGAGGAATTGTACAAACCGTATAAACTTCATGCAAATGCACTAGGATTTAGTATTAAGTTGTCAACAAATCATGTTTCAAAAAAGACTTCAAGGATATTAGACAAGCTATTCCGTTGCTCGTGTGAAGGAGTTACCAGATCAACCCAAGAGGTTAACATCGTTGTTCCATCACCCGCTTGATGTTAATGAAGTTCAAATTCCTTCACCATTGAACAACTCGATGTTACCAAAAAACAACAAAAGAGAAGGAGAAATTACATAAAGAGGACTCAATGTAAGGCTCTTTTTGAGGGCGAAATTGATAAAAGAGGAAGATATGTATATTGTTGACCGCCATGTTACAGAGCACAATCATCCAATGACAAGGACAGATTGGAACCATTTGAAGCGTAGTGAAAGGTGTATCTCGAAGATCAGTGGTGATATAATTGAAATAATGGAAGAAGCCGGTATAAGACCAACCGATGGATATAGTCTTTTGGTAAAAGCAATGGTGGAGAGGAACATGTTGGTCACACAAAGAAAGATCATGTCAATTTTGTTCGAAACTTAGAATGGAAAAATTGAAAATGGTGATGCTCAGAATGTTGTTGATAGGCTTTTTGAAATTTCACTGGAAGATCAAGGGTTCTATTTTAAAATCAAATTTGATGATGAAGGAAGACTTGGGGCTATATTTTGGAGAGATAGCATGATGAAGGAAGATTACAAGCTCTATGGAGATCTGGTTATATTTGACACAACTTATACTACAAATAGATACAATCTTATTTGTGCCCCAATAGTTGGCATTAATAATCATTGGAACACTGTCATGTTTGGTTGTGCTTTCATAGCAAATGAAAAAAAAGAAACATTTGTATGGTTGCTTAAGCAGTTTAGAAAATCAATGGGAGGCAAAGAACCAAAAACAATATTTACTGACCAAGACCAAGCAATGTCAAATGCAATTGAAGAGGTATGATTATAAAATTCCATAACCAGTTCTTTTATAATATTTCTTATCTAGTATTTTATTTGTGCTATATAGTTCTTCGGTTATTGAATTTGTAGTTTCTCGGATATTCTTTTGGTAGTTTCCTGGATATTCAATTGTTAGTTTCTGTACATGACAAAAAATTGGTCAATGAAAATTTATTGTATGTTAATATCCAGAAGCATATAATGTTAATATCCGTAAACTTTATTATAATACGTATTTGAAGGGCGGACGAGGCATAGGCTATGTTTATGGCACATCCAACAAAATGTCCGTATCCCACTTTGGACAATTGAAGACAAATGAAGATTTTAAAAAAGAATTTGATCATTGTTTAATGGGATGTACCAGTGAGGATGAATTTGAAAGATGTTGGGAGTCAATGCTTGTGAAATACAATCTCGTTGAAAATTCCTGGTTCAAGCGTCTATATGGACTACGGGAGAAATGGTGCACGGCTTTGAGCACAAATTTCTTCTCGGCTGGAATATTGTCATCCCAAAGAAGCGAGAGCACAAATCATGCCCTTTGTTTCAAAGCAAACAGAAACACATCCCTCACTCAGTTCTTTGACATATTCAATGAGACAGTTAAACGTTGGAGGAATACTGAACAGGAGAAGGAATTTCAAGCATCAATCTCAGTCCCTCAACCAGACATGTATGGTGGTATCATAAAACAAGCAAATCGGGTATACACACCACGTATATTCAAGTTCTTTGAGATTGAGGTAAAACGAGCTTTTCCTCGCCGTATATAAATTTGGAGATGAAAGTGATGAAGACTCGCAGATTCATACATGTTGCTCATGAGAAGTACCCAGATAAATATGAGAGTGTACTCTTTGTTAGGAGTGATGAAAGTGTAACGGTTGTATGCGGCTGCAATCGGTTTACTACGATCGGTTGGTTGTGCTTTCATTGCATAAAGGCGCCGAATTTGTCAAATGTCACAAGGATACCAGATATCTACATTGAAAAGGTGGACAAAGATGGCAAAAAAAGATGTATGGGACAAAGTCTATCAAGGAAAAGATAATACATCAACAGAGAAAAGTGAATTCATTCCTGGAAACAAAAGATGGCAATGAAATACCACAATCCGATGATGGCTTGTCAAGAAAACAGAGCTGCAAAAAGATACTGGAAGATGGGTTCAATAGAGACTCACTTCTTATACAACAATTGTTGTCGAAAATCAACAGGAATGTAGATCTACGACAAGTGTTAATGATAGCTTTGGTTCAGAAAGTATAACAAGTGCTCCACTGTGATGGATCCAATTCGTGCAAATACAAAGGGCGTAAAACGAAAACTAAAGACAAAGTTTGATAGAAGAAAGCCAATCACCGATGAAGTTTGGTTCAAAAACACCAAATGAACATTTGATTTAATAGTTTTATAGAATTGATAGTTTCGGTTATAGAGTTGATAGTTTCTGGTTATACTCATTGATAGTTTACGGATATACTTATTGATATTTTTCTCGATATATAATTTATAATTTACGGTTATACATTTTGATAGTTTCGGATATAGAATTGATAGTTTCTGGATATACTTTTAATGGTCAAAAAAGCATTCAAAATTACTATTGAATTCAAAGAGTAATAAATGTGTCCAGTTGGTAAGTGCATTGATATCCGTAAAGTCCAAGGCCAAGGCCATGGTCAAGGCCAAGGCCATGGTCAAGGCCAAGGCCATGGTCAAGGCCAAAGGCTAAGTTCAAGGCCAATTAAAGATTCTGGTTATTCATATTGAAGTTTCTGGTTATATATTTTTATAGTTTCTGGATATTCAAATTAATAGTTTCTGGTTATACATTTTGTCATTGGCCTTGGCCATGGCCAAGTCCAAGGCCATTGCCAATTATATATCCAGAAGTATGTGAATGTATATCCAGAAATGTGGTAGGTGCATATCCAGAAATTTTGTCATTGGCCTTGGCCATGGCCAAGCCTTGGACTTGGCCTTGGCCTTGGCCTTGGCCTTGGCCTTGGCCTTGGCCAAGCCTTGAACTTGGCCTTGGCCTTGGCCAAGCCTTGAACTTGGCCTTGGCCTTAGCCTAGGCCAAGTCCTTGAACTTGTCATGGATTTGGCCTTGGCATTGGCCTAGGCCTTGGTCATGGCATAGGCCTTGGCCTTGGCCTAGGCCTTGGTCATGGATATAACCAGAAATAACATAAAGTATATCCAGAAATACCATAAAGTATATCCAGAAATTACTTTGGCCATGGCATAGGCCTTGGCTATATTCAGAAATAACATAAAGTATATCCAGAAATACCATAAAGTATATCCAGAAATTACTTTGGCCATGGCCAGAAATATATCCATGGCAGTTAATTGATGATAGTTTCTGGATATACTTTTTGATAGTTTCTGGATATAGAATTGATAGTTTCTGGATATAGAATTGATAGTTTCTGGATATGGAATTGATAGTTTCTGGATATACTTTAATGATCAAAAAAGCATTCAAACTTACTATTGAATTCAAAGAGTAATAAATGTGTACAGTTGGCAAGTGCATTGAATTCATTGACCAACTTTTTTGACTGGTTTCAAGTACTCAGCCTATATAAATCTGTCCAAAGGCAAGCATATACATCAAGTTCAAGAAAGATTCTACCTTTAATAATTTTTCTAGTGATGAACAAAGGCAAGGGAAATTCTGGGGAGCCAACTTTGGGTGATTCAAATGATGACAAAAGTTGGAAAATATACATGGTTTGCTACCAAAAATTCCTCAATGGTCATCTTGTTGTTCGCAGCCTTCTTCGCAAATGGAACTCCCTCATTTCGTTGTCCACTGGAGCCATGTAATGGACACAATTGTAGGGATAAGGATTATGTGGGGATAGTCAATCATGCTCATGAGTTTGGGCAACGCTCACAACATTGATGAAGCTGCTAGGATTCACCACAAGGCTTTGGAAATGTATTTGGAATATATTTTGAATGAATATGATCCAAAAAACAAATTGAATGACAACGTAGGCGATGATGGAGCAGGTGGTAGTGGTAGTGTTTAATGGTGTTAAATTCTGTTTTTAATATCGTTGTGTTTGATGTATTTTGTAATATAGGTGATGTATTATGTTATCTAAATGTGCTTCAAATAAGTAATACTGGCAATTCAAACCAAACTAACTGGCACTTTAGATCTAAAGAAAATTATATTATACAGTAGATATTATTCATTAAAAAAAAAATCTACAAACAAACAAACCACACAATACATAACAAAATGAAGCTGTACTAGTTGGGATAACTATTGAATCCGTGACTGTTTTTGTTTTTTTATTACTCAGCTTGGAACACCTAACTTGGAACACTTGTCCAAAATCAAGTTCAAGGCCAATTTAAGTTTCTGGGTATTCAATACTCCCTCCGTCCCAGCGAAAGAGTCGGTAAATTTGTCCGACACGCAAAATAAGAAATGTGATGTAGGAAAGAGAAAAAGTTTAAATGTTGTGAGTATGAAAAATTAAATAGGAGAGAGAATGAGTGGGAGGTGATGTAAGAAAGATAATGTTGTGAGTGTAAAAGTAAAGTAGGAGAGAGAATGAGTGGAGAGAATAGTGATTTAAGGTTTCCTTTTTGGGAAAGTGGCTTTTTAAATGGGACGCCCAAAAAGGAAATAAATGGCTCTTTCGCTGGGACGGAGGGAGTATAGTAGTTTCTGGATATTAAAATTAAGAGTTTCTGGATATAAAATTGATAGTTTCTGGATATTCAAATTAGAGTTTCTGGATATAAAATTGATAGTTTCTGGATATACATTTGATTGTTTTCTGGTTATTCATTTGTATATCCAGAAACCATTAAAGTTTGCAAAGGACATTTTGTTTTGAAATGTGGTTAACTATTGAATCCGTGACTGGATAAGTTTCCTTGTCTTTAATGGTCAAAAAAGCATTCAAACTTATTATTGAATTCATTGAATTCAAAGAGTAATAAATGTGTTCAGTTGGTAAGTGCATTGAATTCATTGAATTCAAAAGAGTAATGAATGTAAGTGCATTAAATTCATTGAGAAACTTTTTGATCGGATTCAAGTACTCAGCCTATATAAATACAATACAACACCACTCCTACCATCACAACAAAAAAAAAAAAAAAATCAAATTTATCAAAATGAATAACAACAACAACAACCAAGCTCAAGGCAGGCGAAAGTTCTGATTCGATGTAGGGTTTCACTGAGGAGGTTGAATATGAGGATGTTCCGCCTAGTGTTCCTCCTAGTGGTTACAAGAGAATGGACCCTGGAGCAAAATTGCAAGTCACAAGCGATCAATCCAAAATGGGCGTTTTCCCCTCTATAATGGGGAAAATAAATTGCAATGCCCATTCTGCCACCCTCTGAGAATTCTAACAAAAACCTTGACTTGGGACCTACTCTTTGCGCATGCTATTCATTATGGATCTATTTCTTCGTATGGAGAAATTTCCATGGAACAAAGACATCGCACTAGAACAACATATGACGAAGTCAATGATGGGAATTAGGGATGTTGATGTTTGTTCTTGTTGCTGTTGTTGTTCTTGCTTCTCCCTTGTTGCGGTTGTTCTTTTTTTTTTTTTTTTTTTGTAATTATATTTAAAATAATTTACTTAGTTTGTTTTCTTTATACATTCGATACTTCTATCAATTCTATAACCAGTAAACTCTCAATTCTATAACCGTAAACTAATAATAAGTATATCCAGAAACTATCAAAATGTATATCCGTAACTACCAAATTGAATATCCAGAAACTACCAATTCAATAACCAGTAAACTCTTAAATTGAATAACCAGAAACAATCAATTCTATATCCGTAAACAACCATATTGAATACCCGTAAACTTTACAATGTACATTAATTACATCACTAAACCAGATTCCTAATTACATAATTACATTCATCTATGAATCTTGTTCATTACTTTGTTCTTCTGTTCTTTTTGTTTTTTTCTCTTTTTCAAAAGTGTTTGCGTTAATCATTAACCTATGCTTATCTTTGTTCAATTGACTAAGCAAAAGTGTTGAAAGAATTTCAGCTCGTAGACGGATCCTTTGTTTATCCTACAAATTAAAAAAAAAAAAAAATTGTTAAAACATATATATACAAACTCATATAATATAAATATGAATAAATAAACTTTAATAGTACCTGACATAACTCAGGGCATGAGTACATTGATCCTTGAAAATCATTCATCTCAGAAATCACATAAACTCCACAATCATGGTTAGCTTTATTTTCTTCAAGAACCCAATCACATTTCATGTATTCAAATTTATATGTTTTTTTGCCTTCAAAATCTTTATAACATCGATGACCAATCTTTTGCAAAAAAGCTTTCATAGGCACATACTGAAAAAAAAAAATTAAATATAAAATATTAGATAACCAATAAAAACAAAAATGAAAAATATAAAAACTGCTTTCGTGAGTTTCAAAACATATACCAATGCTTTCGTAAGTTTCACAACTTCAGCTTCTTTTGCATCATTCATTGCAAGGTTGTCAAAATATTGAATCTTTTTTGAAGCCATGTTATACACATATAGTGTAAAGTGCCCACCTTTACCGCTTCCCTTAAAGTATGGGATAAAAACTCGCAAAAAATATATTAGGTGACTATCCGTAAATAAAATAAAGTATATCCGTAGAATACCATAAAGTATATCCGTAAATACCATTTATTATATCCAGAATTACTATGGTTATGGCATAGGCCTTGGCCTTGGCCTAGGCCTTGGGTCATGGATATAACCGTAAATAACATAAAGTATATCCAGTATATACCATAAAGTATATCCAGAAATTACTTTGGCCACGGCATAGGCCTTGGCCTCGGCCTATGTCTTGGACATGGATATATCCGTAAATACCATAAAGTGTATCCGTAAATACAATTTATTATATCCAGAAATTACTATGGCCATGGCATAGGCCTTCGCCTTGGCCTAGGCCTTTGTCATGGATATAACCGTAAATAACATAAAGTATATCCGTAAATAACATAAAGTATATCCGTAAATACCATAAAGTATATCCAGTAAATTACTTTGGTTACGGCATAGGCCTCGCCTTGGCCTAGGCCTCAGGTTATGGATATATCCGTAAATACAATAAAGTATATCCGTAAATACCATAAAGTATATCCGTAAATTACTTTGGCCATGGCATAGGCATAGGCATTGGCCTCGCCTAGGCTCGCCTCGCCTAGGCCTTGGTCATGGATATATCCGTAAATACCATAAAAGTATATCCGTAAATTTTCAATATGATATCCTTAGAAATGTTTTGACAAATGAAAATACATACCGCATCTACTTCATTCAGCTCCATTAGATTCCCATCGACATTAACATCATTTTTCCAATACCAAAAAGCTTCGAGCCATTTCTTTAAAATTATTACGAGCATTTTGAGAACGTATCGCCCAAGTATCCTGTTAATATAAATGATAACAATATCTTAAAGAAAATTCATGGATATATACCCCGCAATCAATATCAAATATATACTTATAAGTTGTTGAAAAAGTAAACTTACGTAATGGTCAACACCAAACATAAATCTCTTCATTACACCCTTTTTATGCTCCAACTTGTTCAAAAACAATGCCCAAGCATTCACAATAACACCCGTGATATCTCGTGTTTTCTCTCATACTCGAATATCATCTCGTTCCACCCAAGGGCATCATTAAACCGAAAATAAACACTGAAAAAAATAATATTAGAATTTGAATACCATAATAAATTTCAACCGTAATAAAAATGGGATATTACTTTTGACTCGAAGAATCAATTTTGAGAAGCAATAATCAACCACTTCCATCTTCACTTTGGCATACCAATCATTACGCCCTTATTCTTCACCATAAATTCAGATGAAAGAATAATCTCACCATTCACAGTTCCAAATGCACATCATCTAACATCTTGTCAAACTTCTCACCATTAACACCATGTTGAATAATTTTATCAACCAAACTATCAATATCACCCAAAATTTGTGTAGAATATTCTTCTTCCACCTCGTAAACTTCCTTGATAACGTACATAGGCTCAATGGTCGGTTGTTTAAACAGATGGGAATCAAGCAACTTGATCCTCTCGTATTAAGCCTAGCAAATTGATCGGGCCCGGAGGTGGAATCAAGAACTTGATGCTCGCAAATTGATCTTCGCTGGTTGATCAACATTAACTTGATCCTCTCGTAACATCTTGATCCTCATAATGCTCATGCACATATCTATCATCAAAACTCGAAATTTTTCAACATTTTCATCGGCACCGTATGCTCGGATTCTTGACTCTGTGAAAGAATCCTAAATGTTGGCAAAGGTCCAACCTTCCCTTTCTCCTTCACTCATCTTTTGATGTTTTCAACTTATCAATAATATCATCAATGTAATCAAAACCCGACTTCCCCAAGGTTCACTATCACCAACCAAATCCTCCTCTTCAAAGCAGATCCTTTCTCAACATCATCTTTATTAACTTTTTCTTTCCCCTTCTCAATATTAGAAACCCTTGCAATGTGAGCATTGATAGCAACTTTAATATCATTTTGAAATATTTCCAAAGTGACTCTTTAACAAAATCCAAAACTTCGGAACATTTTCACTTGCAGGTATTTTTGTACGATGACTTACATCCTCAACAAAAGGAGCAAACTCTTCAATCAGCAATCCAATTTGTCCTTCATCTAAATCATCCTCATATCTCGAAATCGGATAAACATTATCCAAATAAAGAATCGTACCCCAACCAATCTTAGCTTCATTCCCACTCGACGTAAATTTTCTCTTGAGTCCAATGTTGAATCAAAGGACGTGCAGTTGGTTCATGTTTACTCAAATATGGAAATCTATGAAAGTAAGCTACTAAAAGAATTGCCACACAACCACTGCAACACCTGACTTTACTGCCAGAAGAAGCCTTAAACTTCCTAACACCATCAGATAACTTATTCAATACAAACTGGCACCAATCAAACTTTTTGATTTGAGTAACATCCTCAACCAATGCCAACAAAGAACAATAATAGCCTTTGTTACTACCGGTGCAAGAAAGAAACCCACAAAGAAACAAGACATAGAGGCGTTTAAACTCATCACCTCCATCGGTAGTTGTTTGATGCGTTCACCAAGCGCACGGGCCGGAATACCATCTTTAACTTTCCCAAAAGTATTTTTGTATCGTGCGCTCAACGTTTTGTCAATCCCTATTGAACTATTTATCTTCTCTTTTTTTAAGTTCCTAGGAAGACCAAGAATATCAAAAACATCATTTGTATTTATGTAATACTTGTTATTTTTGATTCTCTGAATAAAACTTCCCGAATCAAATCTTTCCACGAGATATTCCACAATTCCCCCTGTTGGCAATCTATTCATCTTAAGTTCTAATAGTCCACCAAAACCTATAGATTTAACATCTTCTTTCGAGAATCGGTTAAGTTAAGATCAATAAGCCTTTCTCGGGACACAACAATGTTCAAATGCCCGTTTCTTACCACTTTCAACCACATCCCCGTTGATTTCTTATTTGAGTTCTTCTTTTGTTTCTTAATACCTTCACCTTTATTTAAATCAGCCTACAAAACATAAAAAAAAAAAAAAATAAATAAAAAAAAAAAAAAAATCAAGAGGATATCCGTAAATAAATGAAATGAATATCCGTAATAATAAAGAAAGGATATCCGTAAACAAACAATTGAATATACGTAAACAAACAATTGCATATCCGTAAACAAACAATTGCATATCCGTAAACAAGTAAATGAATATCCGTAAAATATCCACAAATTGATATCTAGAAACAATTGAATATCCGTAAACAAACAATTGAATATCCAAAACTTTCAAAAGGATATTCAAAAATATCTACAAATAATTAAAAAGCTTCGATATTCTTTCAAAAGGTTCTGGATATCAATTAAAAAGCTTCTGGATATCAATTAATTTTGAAAGGATATCCTATCAAAAGCTTCGGATATCCTTTCAAAAGCTTCTCGGATATCCTTTCAAAAGGTTCTCGATATCAATTAAAAAGCTTCTGGATATCAATTAATTTTGAAAGGATATCCGTAACCTTTGAAAGGATATCCGTAAGCTATTTAATTGATATCCGTAACCTTTTTAATTATGAATTAAAAGCCAATAGACGTAAACAAACAATTGCATATCCGTAAACAAACAATTGCATATCCGTAAACAAGTAAATGAATATCCGTAAAATATCCACAAATTGATATCTAGAAACAATTGAATATCCGTAAACAAACAATTGAATATCCAAAACTTTCAAAAGGATATTCAAAAATATCTACAAATAATTAAAAAGCTTCGGATATTCTTTCAAAAGGTTCTGATATCAATTAAAAAGCTTCGGATATCAATTAATTTTGAAAGGATATCCTATCAAAAGCTTCGATATCCTTTCAAAAGCTTCCTGGATATCCTTTCAAAAGGTTCTCGATATCAATTAAAAAGCTTCGATATCAATTAATTTTGAAAGGATATCCGTAACCTTTTGAAAGGATATCCGTAAGCTATTTAATTGATATCCGTAACCTTTTTAATTATGAATTAAAAGCCAATAGACAATACTAAAACACATTGTTAAACATGACGAAAATTATGAATTAAAAGCCAAGAAACGACAATACTAAGTAGAATAGTAAATCGTTAAACATAAAACACAAAATCGATACACAAATTGAAAATTTCAAACTAAAACACATTGTTAAATTCATATACAGATGAGTATGCTTAATATATCCAGAAATTTATGAAAATGCGAACCAAAACAATAATAACATGTGAACTCACAATCGGATTTTCGCTTGGACCTGATTTCTTCAGCTGGTCGATTGCTCATGATTTCATCAACTGGATTTCCCATAATACCTTCGATTGCTACTGATTTCGCTTGCTACTGATTTCTGAATATAGTTTCTGGATATTCAACTGGGGTTCCCTTGCTACTGATATCGTATTGGTATTAAACTTAGGGCAAACATGTTTTAATTAAACCGGTTAAGAAACCGGTTCGTTTAACGTTCAATTAAAACAGTTAATAAACCGGTTAAGAAACACGTTTCTCCTTAGCGCTAAGGAGAAACGCGTTTCTCCTTAGATTTTACGAAAGAAATAATATAATTTCATAATTTTTTTTTCAAAAAAAAACTACTCTTTTCATCCTAATTGAATGTCCAAACATTAATTTTTGAGGCGAATGAAGCAATATTATTTTTTTGGACAAAAAATGTAGTATTATTTTTTTTGTTATTCATTTTGAGCCAAAAGTAATACTATTCATTTTTGAAATGAATGAAATATTCATATTTGAAAGCCAAAATCTTGAAAAAAACTAGTTTTTTCGTAACATAAAAAAAAATTAGTTTTAAAGCATTAAGTCTAACTAATAAGAGTGATGAACAATTTTGAAAATTAGTTTTTTTATAACATTTTAAAAAAAACTAATTTTTCACAAGAGTTATTCTATTGAAATGAAAGAAATATATGTATGTACTTATGATGCGGGACGATTCCAAAAGGACCAAAACCTTGCTTGGTGAAGGAAACCAAACCGGCCGGCCAAAAAACAAACGCCCAGGCCCATTTTGGACATGTCTCGGCCCACGGCATGTAATCAAATCAAACACAAATTCACCAAAAAAGTCAACAATCAACGCAGGTTTGGATTCCGGAATTACCAATTTCGAAATTGAATTTTTCAAAAATATTATTTTGTTAATTCGATTTTGTAAAAAAAATAAGGAATTCCAAATTACATTATTCTTGAATTATCAATTCCGAAATCCACTTGAAAGTGTTAGTTTGATACATACTTTTTCATTCATGTTAATTTGGTATTTAAATTTTTAAAAAGTAATATTTTGAAAAAAAAAAATATTTAGACGTGCATACACTGTGAAGGGTCAATTGACATTTTCGATGATGATTGTACTTTGATCAAACTTCACCTTTAATTATTCTTGTTTTGTTTAACAGTTTTAACTATTGTATTTTTGATGCATACTCCCTCTGTTTCAGCTCACTTGACACTTATTTTTATTTTGGGTCGTCCCAATTTACTTGACACTTCCAAAAAATAGTCTACTTTTTATATTTTTATATTAGATGGACCCCACCACTCATTCTCTCTCTTCATTTTTTACCATTCAATTTATTCAACCAACACTACTATTTACTCCACTCATTCTCTCTCTTCATTTTCTACCACACATTTTTTTATTTTATTCTTTTTTCTTAGTTCTTGTGCCCACCTCTTGGGTGTCAAGTGAGATGGGACGGAGGGAGTATTTATTTTCTCAAAAAAAAAAAAACTCAAATTTGATAATTAAAATATCTAAGAAAAATGCATTAACTTTCACTATTTTAAAGAATAATGAGTTTGTGTATTTAAATAGAATGATTAAAATTGCTTTTAAAAAAAAAAAGTTAAAATCAAAGCTTGTTCAAGGTTTTAAAATATCTGTAGGCCATTATGAAATTCCTTATTGCCAAAGCTAATATTATGAGGTATATAAGACCATTTACAATGGTAGAAAATTAGGGTGTTGAAAAAGTGTTTCAATAGTTGAATGTCTTGCAACGGAGTGTTGAATAATTTTTCAACTGTTGAAAATTTTGTATATTGTTGAGTTTATTCAACTGGTGTTGAATTTTTTTTTGGGCCCGTTCTTGACACGTGTCATCGTATGATTGAGCCGTAAAAGGCGCGTGGACTACACCGCCCGTTCAGGCGCGTGGAAGCGCTGAAGTTTTTCTTTTTTCCTGGTTGCACCACTTGTCATTTTCTGATTGGTCATTGTTTTTTTTTTCAAATTTCATCCAATTTTTTCAAAGACAATTACCTTATATAAAAAATAAAAAAAGAATAAAAAATTTGTACACCAAAATTCATAATTTTTTTTCTCTATAAATAGAGTCTTGTTTCATTTGATTTGGAGACAGAAAAAAACACCTTTTTTTTTCAATATAAATTTCTCAATTATATTGAAAAATGAGTTGGTCTTATAAAAAACTAGTTTTTTCTTAAGATATGAAAAAACGTGTTTTCAAATTAAGCGGTGGCAATTTTGTAATTACTGGCAACCATGTTAAAAATAAACGGTGGCATTTTTGTAATTACTGGTTTCCCCGTTTATGCCAAATGTCTGCTTAACAATGGCCAGATAAAGTGCCAGTCCATGTATCACAAAATGCCAGTGAAAAAAGTGCCAGTACCAATTTAACAAAGTGCCAGTGTAACTGGCACTGGCACTTTGTTAAACTGGCACTAGCACTGTGAGCACCCCAACCCGGGACCTAACACGTGTCCCGAGCTAGAGGAGCTCAAACTAAGAAAATTCATCTTCATTTTTAAAACATTTATTGGCCTTTAAAGGAATACCACTTTTCCAAACTTCCAAATTTAAAATCAAATTGTAAAATCTCTACTTAGAGGAAATCCAACCACAACTTTAATAAATCGATATCTAATCAATTACATTGGAAACCTTAATTAACATCTGTTTAACAAAAGGGTTTTCCAAACAAAATATAAAAGAGCAATACTTAACAAATACTCCTAACAGTCCACTCCTATACTTAACTTGTCAAGCCTCAAAATGCAAAAGTCCACAATGATACCCCGGCCTCACTGGTTCGGGTCACCTGTCTCTAATCTAAAACAAGAAAGGGAGAGGGGTGAGAATAAATCTCAATGAGCTATTATGCATGCAGCAATATGCCATATAAGATGCAACACATCAAAAGACATATCCATATAACCCAAGAGGCTCCCTGCCGCCAACCGTCCCATACCGGTTGGAAACAACGACCAGCTCAGCATGAATATATCACAACACATAGGTACGATAAAGTAACACTTAGAAGGATACTGAGCCAAGGTTTTATCTCCAAAAGGATATACACATCCTAGCAAAGAAGAACAGCTGATGAAGCGATTCCGAACCATGAACAATAACAAGACTGGGACTCCTGACACACGCCGTATCCCAGGTGAAAACTAGACCATCTACCTCAAAAGGAGATGCTAGCCCACAAATCCCACGCAAGGGGGACAAACTCGGCAATGTATGAATTATAATGAACTCGGCTCGGTGCCATTATAAATCCATAACATTGCCCAACAAACAAATAAATCAATACCGGCCGGATTTACATAACTAAGCACAGTAATAACATACTTGCTTAACCAAACATTGTATGATCCAAAGTAGGGATACATACCACGATAGAATATCATAAAGATAGCAATATAAATCCACAAAGGGGATAACAATAGCCACATGGTAGTATATACTCATGCCCAATCAATATCAAAGTGCCACAGCTTTATGAGCACACTAAACAACATCAACAACAATATATATAGGTAACACTAAGTAAGGGCACGAGGTATCATTAACCTACCCTACAATTTCCATATACAAGGGTACAAGGCCCCTATGAAGGTTCAAGTTCAATTACCAAGTAGCTTAATGGTGAGACCTATAGATTCTACACTAGCGCAAACTACTCACCAAAGATATGGGGTAAGTAAGGCCACTATGTATCATAACCATTCCTTCATATTTCTTATATAACATCGAATAACCTAAATGAAAGTTCAAGATCTATTTCCCAAGTTGGAACTATTTTGGTGAAGTCACAAATCAAGCCTCTCAACCATTTTCGAACAATGTTTAAACTACTTCCACAATTCCATTTTGATCACTTAAGATGTCCTTATGTAGCCAAAGTATTCTACTTTAATCTAGGTTAAAGAGATTTCATTTTGGTTCCGCTTTGGTTAGGTTTGAATAGCTATAAAGTTGAGGTGAGAAAATCGACTGTAGGGACGACTCGTCCCCTGTGGCACGACTCGTCCCCAAATTACCCCCACCGAACCTCGGCGTCCCCCCTTAGGTCACGACTTCCTTCGTCCAAGGGACGACTCGTCCTCGGCCCGTAATTTGCACAAACAAGAAGCTAGCCAACAACAAAGTCTCAAAATCCCAAAGTTCCAACCACATGTATTCTAAGTTATGAACCTAAAAGGGCATTTCCTACTTCATAGCTCTCATACTACATCCCTTTAAACTCCCAAAATGATATAAACCTAAACCATTTACTATTTGATTCCAACCCATTTAACTTCCACATTTCAAATTAACTCCTTTAAATCTAATCATTCCATTTTCTTACACTTTTAACACTTTCATAAATGACAACATTCTTCTAAAACATTAACCACTTCCTCAACCCAAGTAGATCTCACAAAGTATCAAATAATCATTTTACACTATAACAACCTTAAACAATCCATGAACATTTAAAGGAAAGGAAGGGTCATAATAACTCACCTTAGATTTTTAGAATAAAAGTTGATCTTCTTAGCTTGCCTTGCTCCTCTAGATGATCCAAACCCAAAAATGCCTTGAGACTTGAAAATGGTGTAGAATCTCTAGCTACAATGCTTGGGAATGAAGAAGCCTTCAATGGAGTTCCATGGAAGAGTGAAAGAAGAAAAGGAGGAAGAAGATGAAAGTATCTTGGTGAAGTATGAGGAGGTGAAGGGAGAAGTGATGGGTGTTGACTTGAGGGAGCTAGGATGAGGGGAGGGGGCCTGGATGAGAGGGAGTAAGAGGAGGGGTTAGGGAGGACACTTGAGGGATTCTAGAAGGAGTAGAAATGGTCCCCCTCCAACTAAGGCTTCCCACAATTCTAAATTAAATCCCTTTTTATTCCCATTATTTATTCTACACATTTTAACCTTCTCTTACTATTTATCAAATTTCCATTTTTATTATTTCCCCAAAATGCTTTATTAAATTTCTCTAGCAAATCCTAAGATTCTAGAATTATTTCCCAATCATCTTATCTTAAAATACGAATTTTAAAGACATAAATAAACACATAAAGTTAACATAAATATTAAAAGCACATAATAAAATGTTTAAAATTAGTGCCTGTGGGTTGGGGTCGTTACACTCACTCCTTAAAGAAAATTCGTCCCGAATTTAACCGTCACTTACCCTAAGGTCCAAATAGCAAAGGTTACCCTTCACACATTCTAACTTAACAATTTCATTTAGACTGCTTCAAAGGCATGATTCTACTATACATTTTCATAACCCGAATACTCTAGGATTTCACTTCCCAAGGTTCTAATTTCATTAATAACGTGATATTACAACTTAATAATCCAAACATACCATATGAATATCACTAACACGAATTTTCCGATCTCAATGAAAATATAAATAAATAAAGCATTACAACTTAGGTCACTAAATACATTACATTATCACATTAAAACCTTAGATACTCTATGAGCTTCTCCAAGCCGCCTATACGCCAAATCACCAACCCTTTCTAAAACTTCAAATGGATTAAAAATTTATACCTTAGGCCTCGCTTCTCTAATTTCACCCCAACAAATTGGAGATCGAAATATCTTCCCTAACAACGCCTCATACGGTTTTATCTTAATGCTAGAATGATAATCGTTATAATACGCAAAACCCGCTAAGGTTAATTAAACTTCTCAAGTCGAAGGAAAATCCGTCACACAACACAACCTATTCTTCCGTAATTTGGGAAATCTTCAAATCTCTTCCTTTCGACTAACTAAATCTTTCAACTCTTAGGATCGGTAACTAACCCTGTAAGGGAGCTTCAAAAGACAAGATTCCACTTAATCACACAACCAATTGTAACCACTCTCGATAAGAAATTTCCGCTTTATCTAATTAACTTCCTCGAAACCTACGCTATCACTTTCCCATTCCGTATAATATCAAATCAAATCTTCCTTTAATATACACTTAAAATTTCACAAGGTCCTCACATCCGCTAGGTAAGATAAGGATCGGGTTCAAAGCCAACCTATTCTCTATTACTAACAATGTGATTCATCCTCATCACATCCTACACCATTTATACGCCCTTTAGAGTCAACCAAAGCAACGACTTTTCCATTCTTAAGAATTCCTTAAATCTCTTCGACAAAGACTTGCCAACTCAAAGATCAAGGACTTAACCCTCGCAAAATCCATGGTAACATCCACGTTTAAGACTATAGAACCCAAAATTTGAAATCTTCTCGAGCCAACTCATACTAACCAAACTTTGCATGCAGGGACTCCTCATAAGGAATCATTAACCTAACTCTCAATTTATCCTCACGATCTTCCCGGAACTTTAATTAACAAGGATATCAGCAATCATAACTATCATAAGGCCATCAAAATAAGGATTACAATTCTGCTTATCCTACTCAGAGCCAACACATGAAATATATCGACGGGAGTTCATTTATCATTTACTCACAATTAGCACATAAAATTTTGAAAAGACTTCTTATGCGAGTCTAACATATACTAATTACCCTTCACATCTTGATGCAAAATTTTCACCTTAAATACCCATATATGACAAGAATTTTTTTTTTACATCTAGGTTCACCTATATCAAATACCAACATAAGCAATTTAGGCATGGAAAAGGAGACTCACTTATTATGATAGTCTACCATTTAAACAACAACTACCTAACCCTCCCGGTCAAGTATATTTCAAAATCGTAAATTAATAATCATACCAAACCAACTGGCAATACATGCTCAGCCATAACCACCTCACCATCGTGGTAAACCCAAGAAGGTTCGAGGTATCCTCTCATAAGAGCAGAATCCTCTAACAATAAAACAAATTTTCAAACAATGTTTGACACATAGAAATAAAACACTATGCCACACGTAATGGTATGAAACAGGATCTATAAAATGTGACCCCTAACTCCTGAGACAGAGAATTTACCTCTAGGGACCTCGGAGGGATCCATCTCTCCTGGATCCGAAACACACACTCGACCACAGACCCTCTCCTTCGGTTCTCCTTCGCTATCTCTTTTGGTACCATCTCTTCGTCGTTCACCTTGCTGACTGCTGCTTGAAGCTCGTCCCCGCTGCAACCTTGGGCAATTTCTCCTAAAGTGTCCCAATGCTCCACAACTTAAACACTTGCCTTGCTTACTCCAACATCGATCTTCGGTATGTCCAACCTTCTTGCAAAATCCACAAATCATCCCATACCGTTTGGGTACCGACCTAGACGAAGAAGCTACCCTAAGTTCCCCTCTCTTATTCCCCGAGGTCGAAGTCCTCGGTTGTCCTCTAGTGATTTTGGATCCTTGTCCTATATACTTTGGCTTGTTTCCAATCCCATCTTCCGATTTTCCACTATTTTCCCGATGTCCTTTTCAAACTTATATGCTCTATCTATGACTGTTTGGAAAGCGGTGAAATTATTAATCCATACTTTCTTCCTAAGCTCGCTCCTCAACCCGTTACAAACTTCGAACCCTTTTCACTTCATGCGATACCAAATGAGGGCAACACCTAGCTAATTCCTCAAACCGGATCGAATACTGATCTACCGTCATGTTCCCTTGTTTTAGTCTTATGAATTCAATCTCCTTTTTATCCCTTGTAACCATAGAAATGAAATAGTCCTCGAACTGTTGAGTGAAATTATCCCAAGTCTGGGGCGTATGATCCCGCTCCCAACTTCCCTTCAATATCTGCCACCACTGACCAGCTAAACCCTCAAGTTTGAACACGGCATACCTAACTTTCTCTTCGTTGGGACTTTCTATAACCTCAAGAATCCTATTCATTTCTGCTAACCAATTTTCTGCCCTGAACGGATTCGGATCTCCGTTAAAGCTCGGTGGGTTCATCTTCACAAATCTTTCTAATCCATTACCTTGATATCTCTCAGGTTGATTCGGAACTGATCCTCCAGTCTTAATACCTTGCACAAACGTCCTGAATAATTTCATCATCTCTTCATTCTGAATTCCACCTATACCCATATCTTCTTCATTTCCTAGAACCTTTCGCTGATCATCATTGCTTCCGGCCATTAGAACGAACTCCTGCATTAAACACTCGGCGTTAATTATCACACATTCCCACTTAGTCTAGACATCTACCCTTGACCTCTAAACTAAGCTCTGATACCAACTGTGAGCACCCCAACCCGGGACCTAACACGTGTCCCGAGCTAGAGGAGCTCAAACTAAGAAAATTCATCTTCATTTTTAAAACATTTATTGGCCTTTAAAGGAATACCACTTTTCCAAACTTCCAAATTTAAAATCAAATTGTAAAATCTCTACTTAGAGGAAATCCAACCACAACTTTAATAAACCGATATCTAATCAATTACATTGGAAACCTTAATTAACATCTGTTTAACAAAAGGGTTTTCCAAACAAAATATAAAAGAGCAATACTTAACAAATACTCCTAACAGTCCACTCCTATACTTAACTTGTCAAGCCTCAAAATGCAAAAGTCCACAATGATACCCCTACCACCGGGTTCGGGTCACCTGTCTCAATCTAAAACAAGAAAGGGAGAGGGGTGAGAATAAATCTCAATGAGCTATTATGCATGCAAAGAATATGCCATATAAGATGCAACACATCAAAAGACATATCCATATAACCCAAGAGGCTTTCGCCGCCAACCGTCCCATACCGGTTGGAAACAACGACCACTTTCAAAGCATGAATATATCACAACACATAGGTACGATAAAGTAACACTTAGAAGGATACCGAGCCAAGGTTTTATCTCCAAAAGGATATACACATCCTAGCAAAGAAGAATGCTGATGAAGCGATTCCGGAACCATGAACAATAACAAGACTGGGACTCGGACACACAGTCGTATCCCCGGTGAAAACTAGACCATCTACCTCAAAAGGAGATGCTAGCCCACAAATCCCACGCAAGGGGGACAAACTCGGCAATGTATGAATTATAATGAACTCGGCTCGGTGCCATTATAAATCCATAACATTGCCCAACAAACAAATAAATCGATACCTTTGGATTTACATAACTAAGCACGTAATAACATACTTGCTTAACCAAACATTGTATGATCCAAAGTAGGGATACATACCACGATAGAATATCATAAAGATAGCAATATAAATCCACAAAGGGGATAACAATAGCCACATGGTAGTATATACTCATGCCCAATCAATATCAAAGTGCCACAGCTTTATGAAAGCACACTAAACAACATCAACAACAATATATATAGGTAACACTAAGTAAGGGCACGAGGTATCATTAACCTACCCTACAATTTCCATATACAAGGGTACAAGGCCCCTATGAAGGTTCAAGTTCAATTACCAAGTAGCTTAATGGTGAAACCTATAGATTCTACACTAGTGCAAACTACTCACCAAAGATATGGGGTAAGTAAGGCCACTATGTATCATAACCATTCCTTCATATTTCTTATATAACATCGAATAACCTAAATGAAAGTTCAAGATCTATTTCCCAAGTTGGAACTATTTTGGTGAAGTCACAAATCAAGCCTCTCAACCATTTTCGGAACAATGTTTAAACTACTTCCACAATTCCATTTTGATCACTTAAGATGTCCTTATGTAGCCAAAGTATTCTACTTTAATCTAGGTTAAAGAGATTTCATTTTGGTTCCAGTTTGGTTAGGTTTGAATAGCTATAAAGTTGAGGTGAGAAATCGACTGTGGGACGACTCGTCCCCAGTGGCACGACTCGTCCCCAAATTACCCCCACCGAACCCGGCGTCCCCTTAGGTCACGACTTCCTTCGTCCAAGGGACGACTCGTCCCTCGGCCCGTAATTTGCACAAACAAAGCAGCTAGCCAACAACAAAGTCTCAAAATCCCAAAGTTCCAAACACATGTATTCTAAGTTATGAACCTAAAAGGGCATTTCCTACTTCATAGCTCTCATACTACATCCCTTTAAACTCCCAAAATGATATAAACCTAAACCATTTACTATTTGATTCCAACCCATTTAACTTCCACATTTCAAATTAACTCCTTTAAATCTAATCATTCCATTTTCTTACACTTTTAACACTTTCATAAATGACAACATTCTTCTAAAACATTAACCACTTCCTCAACCCAAGTAGATCTCACAAAGTATCAAATAATCATTTTACACTATAACAACCTTAAACAATCCATGAACATTTAAAGGAAAGGAAGGGTCATAATAACTCACCTTAGATTTTTAGAATAAAAGTTGATCTTCTTAGCTTGCCTTGCTCCTCTAGATGATCCAAACCCAAAAATGCCTTGAGACTTGAAAATGGTGTAGAATCTCTAGCTACAATGCTTGGGAATGAAGAAGCCTTCAATGGAGTTCCATGGAAGAGTGAAAGAAGAAAAGGAGGAAGAAGATGAAAGTATCTTGGTGAAGTATGAGGAGGTGAAGGGAGAAGTGATGGGTGTTGACTTGAGGGAGCTAGGATGAGGGGGAGGGGGCCGGATGAGAGGGAGTAAGAGGAGGGGTTAGGGAGGACACTTGGAGGGATTCTAGAAGGAGTAGAAATGGTCCCCCCTCCAACTAAGGCTTCCCACAATTCTAAATTAAATCCCTTTTTTATTCCCATTATTTATTCTACACATTTTAACCTTCTCTTACTATTTATCAAATTTCCATTTTTATTATTTCCCCAAAATGCTTTATTAAATTTCTCTAGCAAATCCTAAGATTCTAGAATTATTTCCCAATCATCTTATCTTAAAATACGAATTTTAAAGACATAAATAAACACATAAAGTTAACATAAATATTAAAAGCACATAATAAAATGTTTAAAATTAGTGCCTAGGGTTGGGGTCGTTACAAGCACTTTTATACGGGCACTTTTATATACATGAACGGGCACTCTTCACACTGGCACTCTGTTACACTAACACTGGCACTTTGTTACACTAATATTTTTGCTGGCTCTCAAAAACACAAGCACTGGCATTCAAAAAAACATGGACTGGCATTCAAAATCACGTACACTGGCACTCAAATACACATACACTGGCACTCAAAAACACTGATAATCATTTTTGCTGGCATTCAAAAAACATAGACTGGCATTCCAAAAAACATGTACTGGCATTCACAAAAATATGGACTGGCATTCAAAATCAATAATAATTATTGGTGCATTCAAAAAAACATTAACTGGCATTCATGAAAACGTGTACTGGCATTCAAAAATAAACAAACTGGCATTACTTTACACTAGACCTAAGACATCAAATACCAAAGCATCCTTCAGATTCCCAAGAACAAAACCAAAATTGCTTCTCATTCATGGCCGCACGGAGGCGGTTAAGTGCCTCTTCCAAGCCGGCGCACCCTCGACGCTTTCTCTCCTTCCAATCTCCCTGTCGGAGACTTTTCCATTGATTCCGGTCACTAGGAAGCCTTCAACCTTCGTCTCATGCTGCTGATTCGTTCTCATTCCTGGCATCATACATCAATGAGTATCTCTAATTCTCTCTAATTGATTTGATTGAGGTCGCCGATTGATTGGGAAGCTTGATTGGAATGGAATTGGGTGAAGGTTTGGCCGGAGAAGGGAAGCTTGGTGATGGGCGATTGCCGGAGACGAAGAACGCGATCTTCCCTTTGCGTATAGAGAGAGAGAGGAGAGAGAGAGGTTACGTTGTGCGTTGTTATTAGGAAGAGGTAAAACACGTTTTTTGTTAAGTTAACAAAAAACGCGTTTTTTATAAGTTTTTGGCTTGAAAAATAAGGAATAAAAAATAAAATAAAATAAGTATGAAGTAATTTTTTTAATTATAAATGATAATAATAATAATTTTTTAATTAATAATAACTATTATTTTACTAATTATAAAAATAAAGAATATAAAATAAAATAAAAGTGGTGGGGTATAGGATGATGAGTTGGAAGGGTGTTGAAAAAATAAGGGTGTTGAAACCATTGTAGGGGTTAAAAATTGAATGGGGTGTTGAATAATTAGGTGGAGAAAAGTGAAGATGATGTGTCGTGTTTTAAAGGGTGTTGTAAAAATGAGGGTGTTGAAACGATTGTAAATGGTCTAAGACCACTTACAATGGACATGTTGAAAAAAAATTCAGCAGTTGAATCCCTTCCAATGGTTTGTTGAAACATTTTTCAACAGTTGAAAAAAATTGGTTTTGTTGAATTTATTCAACGGGTGTTGAAAAAAAAATTGGGCCCCGCTTTGCCACGTGTCGCAACCCCATTGGGTCGGAAAAGGCGCGTGTAGCCCACCTTCTTCCCAGGCGCGTTTGCGCTGCACTTTTGCCTTTTATTTCTTTTTTCCTGAGATGCCACTTGTCGATTTATGATTGGTCAAAAAAATTTTTTTTGCTAAAATCATCCGAATTTTTCAAAGGCAATTATCTTATATAAAAAAATATTTTTTACCAAAATTCATAATTTTTTTTATCTATAAATAGAGTCTTGTTTAATTTAATTTGGATACAGAAAAAAAAACACTATTTTTTCAATATAAATTAATTATATTGAAAAATAAATAAAATAAAATAAGTATGTATTTTTTAAATTATAAATGATAATAATGATTATTATTATTATTATCATTAATAATAATAATAATTTTAATTAATAATAATAATTATTATTTTACTAATCATAAAAATAAAGAATATAAATTAAATAAAAGTGATGGGATATAGAATGATGAGTTGAAAGGGTATTGAAAAAATAAGGGTGTTGAAATCATTGTAGGGGTTAAAAATTGAATGTGGTGTTAAATAATTAGGTAAATAAGAGAGAAACTTATGTGTCATATTTTAAAAGGAGTTAAAAAAAATTAGAATGTTTAAACGAATGTAGATAGATGCCAAAGAGAAAGAAAGGAGAAAAAGGACATTTGTGTATGATTTCAGCATTTGTGTTCGCTAATGGAAAATTGTAGAGAAAGCCAATT
This sequence comes from Adenophora triphylla var. japonica, assembly GCA_022495995.1. Classification (NCBI taxonomy): domain Eukaryota; kingdom Viridiplantae; phylum Streptophyta; class Magnoliopsida; order Asterales; family Campanulaceae; genus Adenophora; species Adenophora triphylla. The sequence continues at coordinate 319,622 of JAFEMH010001422.1, read as the reverse complement.
ATAGGTACATACGTGGCATAGTGAGTGTTTTGTTTTGTTTAGTTTTGTTTAGATTTTATAGTATACCTAAACTTAAATATTTATAACTAAGTTTACCACTTATTTTAATATTTGAAAGCAATAAATAATACTCCTTCCCTATCATATTTGTAAACAGTATAACGCATATCGTCCCATCAGAGTGAGACTTGGACGACACTTCTACTACTTCGGGACGATATGCGTTATACTGTTTACAACATCAAGGTACTTTCTCTCTTTACTTATTTGTAATGAATTTTTTTGTTAATAGCGGTCCTATTTTTGTAATCGTTTTGCAACATCAGTTTCCTTGACCCAAATCGTCCTATTTTAGTAATCGTTCTTCAATTCGTCCTATTTTTGTAAAAAGCGGTCCATATGCTTGCGTTGTATGCTTAGTGTGTTGAACAGTGTTTTCGCATAGACCCTTAATGTTATAATTTCAGAATGTTAAAAGCAGATGAAACTGTAAAATTAGTGTAATGGCTTTAACAGAATGTCATTGTGCAACTAACCTGACCACATATTGCAAGGCTTCTGCTAATGAGTTGGGAGATTTTGGGTAGAATTCCACATATTGCAAGGCTTCTGCAAGTCAGGGGGCAGTCTAAGGTCATATGAACGGGTCGTTTCCAAATTGTCTCTATCAAAAGGAAGTCGGTACTCTTAAATTGGTTTTCATGCTTAGTTTTTATTAGTTCACAAGTGACTGTAATAAGTAAATGTTTGGAAAACATGCGTTTCGTTATGTCGTTTGAAACTCTGGGATTTCGTTTCGTTTTTCTATGCTATCAGGATGCTATGTAAAAGTTTGTCTCCCCCCCCCTCCTCCTTCCAAGTTATATGAACTTAAACTTGCCTTGAATAAAAATAATATGCCGCTTAAGAAAGATGTTCTGTGTGGAGTTGGTGTTTCCGGAAAAAAAAATTGAAGTTATTTCCCCTCCATCCCATAATAAGTGTCGTCCCATAATAAGTGTCGCAGGTTATTTGGGTTCAGGATGTTCTGTGCTGGTGTTTCAGGATTTTTTTTTTTTGAAGTTTTTCCCTCCGTCCCTCTGTCCCATAATAATGTCACAACAGGTGATTTGTCAATTTTATTTTTTAATGAAGGTGCTTTATTTGTTTGCACAATTGTACCATTGTGAATTGTACTAAAACAGTTTATTATTTAAAAATGCAACACTTAATTTAATTATTTTATGTCAGGAAAAAAAGAGAAGAAGAAAGACATCACTTGTTATTATGTGAGGAACATTAGCTAACACTCATTTACTTAAGTATAGCTAACACTCATGTTATACCACAACTCGAGTTCCACCATTGAAGCTGCAGTTGTGGGCTTCTTTTTCAGAGCCACAAGTGTATGGTGGATAAGACCTGATAATACTATTCATCATCTTTGTATGGCGGATATTGGTCTTCCCAAAATGTTGTCGAGACATGCCACTATGCTCTGCAACCAATCAATAAATTTAATTAGATTCACAATTTAATCAGATAGGACTGGTGATATTAGGCAGAATTGTCTCAAAACCAAGAGCTACAACAGTATAATCAAATAGTGTATCATATTTGGAAAAAAAAAAAAAGAGGAATAGGAATAGTAATCACTCAGAAAATAGATGAAAATTATTTCTTTATTTTCTCATAACTTTTCCAAATTAGAGGTACTGCTTTTAACAATGTTAACAATTCGTAAACCTTTCTCAAGATGAGCATTATATTAACCAATGTGTAAAACTTTTTAATGCAGCTCCGTCCCAAAATAATGTTCTCATTTGACTATTCAAAGTTTGTAGTGATGTGTTTACTTTTCTAAGATTCCCTTGATGAAAGTAAATATTAAACTCACAACTGTAGTATTTAAAGAGTACACATTTATATCACATGAGTGGAAGATTGTTGCTGCAGATCTATTTACTTTTCATATAGAAAGATTTATATATTTTCTTGTTTTTGAGTTTGTGTTGATTTGGAAATCATCAGCCTTTAGATTATTAGGTTTCCATTCAAAGTATGTTTTGCGTAGGCATGTTATATACTAAGAAAGTACTTGATTTACTTATAACTTTCAAAGTGATTAATATTATGTGTTTGTATATGTTAACAGTTCATTAAAGTAGTTATGGATAAGACTTGGATTGCATTACGAAATCGGACTTCAAAGTCATATAAAGATGGGGTTGATGCTTTCCTAAGCTTTGCGTTTAGGGAGAAAGATATCGCGAGAGACGTGATTTACTGCCCGTGTAGCAAGTGTCGGAATCGTTATTACCGAAACCTTGAGATGGTAAAGATACATATAGAGATGCACGGCTTTGATAAACATTACACAAATTGGGATCATCATGGGGAGAACTTTTCACATGAATTGAATAGAAATTCTCATATTTCAGAGAAGGACATGTTAGATGCTGCTACAAGACTTGTCTATAACATATAAGGATCCTAAGTTACTGTCCATGACACCAATTGATTTTAAAATAGAACCTCAAATTTCATCATGATAATATTTAGGTGTAACTCTCTCTTATATAGCTAGTAGGACTCTTGTAAGCATCACATCTATATATTGAATAACACATAAAGAAAATCCCAAGTTGGGATTTTTATTTCACAAGCTTTACTGTTGTCGTGTGTAGGGCTGTTACACGAAACGAGCCGGCTAGAGCTCGGCTCGTAAAAAGCTCGAGTTCGAGTGGGCTCGAGGTGAACTCGAACTCGAGCTCGAACAGATATTCAAGCTCGTCTTTTTTTTCGAGCCGACTCGTGTTCGGCTCGTATGTTCGACGATAGCTCTGTTCGAGATCGACTCGATTGAGCTCGGCTCGTGAAAAACTCGTAAGAATTTTATCTTTTTAGTCGAATTCTTTTGCTTACCTTGAAGCCTCATTATATACAAAGGCCAATGCCATTTTACATTGGTTTTCTTTCGACGTGGGAACTCAGCCTTGGCTGGGTTGCCTCGGCCGGCCTTGGCATTTATCCCACATGAAAAGAATATAAAAGTAAAATGGGTTGCCTTGGTATATAATAGCCTCGTTATATATAATGGCCAAGACCATTTTACATTGCTTTTCTTTCGATGTGGGAAATCAGCCTTGGCCTTGGCTGGGTTGCCTTGGCTCGGCTGGCGCCATTTTACATTGGTTTTCTTTCGATGTGGGAAATCAGCCTTGGCTGGGTTGCCTTGGCCGGCCTTGGCCTTGGCTGTGTGCCTCGGCCGGCCTGGGCCTTGGCTGGGTTGCCTCGGCCGGCCTTGGCATTTATCCCACATGGAAAGAAAACAAAAGTAAAATGGGTTGCCTTGGTATATAATAGCCTCGTTATATATAATGGCGAAGGCCATTTTACATTGCTTTTCTTTCTATGTGGGAAATCAGCCTTGGCCTTGGCTGGGTTGCCTTGGCTCGGCCGGCCTTGGCCTTGACCTTGGCATTTATCCCACATGGAAAGAAAACAAAAGAAAAATGGGTTGCCTTGGTATATAAGGAGGCTGAAGCCAAGGAGAGTATGCATGATTCATTCCGTGGCATTGTCAATGGCCGGCCGTGGCCTTGGACGTGTCTTAGGATTTTTTCAAAAAATAAGTCGAAGCTCGAGCTCGGCTCGTTAATATTCGAGTTCGAACAGCTCCAGAAAAGCTCGCGAGCAAGCTCACGAAAAGCTCGAAACTTGATTCGATCTGAGCTCAAACAGGCATTTTTGGGATCGAGTTCCAGCTCGAGAAAAGCTCGAGCTCGTTTAAGTGTTAACGAGCTCGAGCTCGAAACTTCAAAAGCTCGACTCGGCTCGGCTCGTTTACAGCCCTTGTCGTGTGCCTTTCCCTTCTTCATTATTCTTCTCTTCTTCTCCCATATAATATATGAATCCTTCTTGTCTAATGTCTAATATGGTATGAAAGATACCGATCTATGATGGTCTGATTACTTTGCTTTCACTTTATTTCATTAACGTTTTATTTTTCTTAATCTACTCTATTTTTCTTCTTATTAAAAATTATTTTTTGTTTTCTTACATTTTTTTTTCTTTTCTAAAATCAATGGATGATTTTTGGTACGATCTTGTTTGCTTTGATAGGTTATCCTCATCCTATGTTGTTTGTAAATTATTTAACAAACCTTGTTATACCGCAATCAAGTGTTTGCGTCAAAATGAATAAAGTAATAACAACGATGCTTTTTCTTCCTTCTCATCATCGGATTGGTATTATCTGGAACATAACGAATTGATGGATTCCAATGACTATTTCTCTTCTTCTTTTTCTACTTCGGATTGATATTATCCGGAGCATAATGAAACCAGGGGCGGACCCAGGGTCAAAATGGAGGGAATTCACAAATTACATTATCCAAAAACTTCAAAAAAATAATTATTTTTTTACATGACTACCTACATCGATTAAACAAAAAACATACAAAATTTGTCCCTTCCACGTTTTCATACTATGAAAACGTTTAATTACATCATCATTTGTAACGCTTCAAAACAATAACACCATTAATCAAAAATACTCCCTCCGTCCCAGATCAAGGGTCCTGGGGTTGGATTTCACGCTTCTTAAGAAAATTTTTAAAAAATGAATAAAGAATTGTAAATGGGTAGAAGATTAGAGGAGAGAGAATGTAAAAATTAAATGTGGGGTAGGGAATAGTAGTTAATGATTGATTTTTTTGTAAATATGTTAACATTATAAGGGTATAATGAATGATTTTTTGTAAATATATTTAAATTATAAGGGTATAAATGTCCGAAATATTGTTCAAAACTTGCCATTTATGGAAGGGACTCTTGAAGTGCGACGGATCAAAAGGAAAAGTAGGACCCTTGAAGTGAGACGGAGGGAGTAGCTAATTTATTCATGTGAAATCTCATTTCGAAAAACCCTAATTCTAAAACCCCAAATTGATTAATAAATCAATAATATGAACCCTAAATGAAATCATAAATTGAAATCTAAAGAGAAAACCCTAAATAAGAAATTCCAAATTACTCAGCAATAAAACCCTAAATTGAAATGCCAAAAATGAAAACTTACTAGAAGCAGTGATTAAGATCGAAGGTGAGGCGAAGATGGATTGGTGGAGGCGGAGGTCAAGATGGCTGTCCAGCGTCGGCGGACGAGGTGGCGACTGGAATCCCCGATGCGTCGGCACCATCGTTTTTCTTTTTTCTCTCGCTTTTTGTTTCTCTCATGTCTCCTTCTGTAGTTTTAATTTAAGCGTCCTTTTAATTTTTTAACAGTGTCTTCTTTTTTTGTCAGGGGAGTGGGCTGAGCTGGTAAGTGAGGAGTGCACTTAGTACTTAATATTATTTTTTATTTTTTTTACATGTCAACATTAATTTTAGGGGGTTCACAGCCATCTCTTTGGATGTTCATGTGTCCGCCCCTGAATGAAATTAAAGATGTCATAGGTTCTTATATATTCTTCTTTCATCATAAAAGAACCGATGATTGACATTAATGTTTCATCTCAGTCCCGATCATCATGACATAAGACAAGTGAGGCCATGATCTAGGCCACAAAAAATGGCTATATTTTAGAGGCTCCAAAATTTATTTTCTTTATAATTATAATAAACAATGCAGATATTAAAGCAGAAAAATGTTACTCCCTCCGTCCCAGAAAGATTGTCCCATTTGCCATTTTGACTTGTCCCAAAAAGTATATCCCATTTTTAAACTTAGGCATGAATGTTAGTGCAAATCTACTACTACAAGAAAAATAGGTTTTGGCGACGGAAAAATTCGTCGCTAAAAGCCAAAAATCCGTCGCTAAAGGCATTTAGCGACGGATTAGCGACGAAAAAAATCTATTGCTAAAACCCTTGTCGCTAAATATTAACGACAGATTTTGGGCTGTCGTTAAAGTAACAATGGATTATTCCGTAAAAAAATTCCGTCGCTAATTTTGAGAAGTAGGCGACATTTTTTTCTTTCACACGACAAATTTAGCGACGAATTTAGCGACCAATATTTCCGTCACTATTTTTATTAACCATTGTTAATACTTTTTAGTTTTTTATTAAATAAAAATTGAGGACTTTAGCGACGGACAATTCCGTCGCTAAATTTACATTTTAAATTAAAAAATATATATATATATATATATATATATATATATATATATATATATATATATATATATATATATGTATATATATATATATATATATATATATATATATATGTATATATATATATATATATATATATATATATATACATATATATATATATATATATATATATATATATATATATATATATATAATTATTTTTAAATATGTATATATATATATATATATATATATATATATATATATGTATATATATATATATATATATATATATATATATATATATATATATATATATATATATATATATATGTATATATATATATATATATATATATTGTAAATATTTTTAATATATATATATATATATGTATATATATATATATATATTGTATATATTTTTAAATCAGTTCCTTAAGTTCTATTATCCTCAAATCAGTCCCTTAAATTTTATTTTTCTCAAATCAGTCCATTAAATTTTATTTTTCTCAAATCAGTTCATGAGATATTATTTTCCTCAAATCAGTCCCTTAAATTTTATTTTCCTCAAATCAGTCCTTGATATTTCCTAGAGTCACACTTTAGTCCCCTAAACTTCTCTTATACCACAACCACCACCTGCCACCATCAACCACCCTTCACCACCACCACCATCCATCCACCGTCACCATCATCAAATGTATACCGACAAGAGATTTTTTTTTAAAAATCAAAAAATGAAAAACTTCTGAAGAAACAATCATCCCAAAATGCAAGAAGCATAGAACTCTATGCAATTTGAAAATAATATCAGGTAGATCCTCAAAACAGAATTAGCCAAAACGTTTAGTCAATTGCTTCAAACTTCCAGGACAATATCACCTTGTTGGAAACAAAGAATCTCATGTATAAACCACAGAAGAAGACGGCGTTGGGGGTGGCCCTCGCCGGAGACGATGAAGAAGAGAGAAGAAGACGGCGTTGGGGAGAGAGAGAAGAAGACGACGTTGGGGAGAGAGAGAAGAAGACGTTGGAGGGGAGCCGACGAATCCAGGGGTTGGGGACGGCCGATGACTCGACGGATCCACCGTTGCCATCGCCGTCCCCGGAGACGATGAAGGGTAGTGGGTAGATGCTTTAGTTTGTCGGAACCCATGGAATATGGCGACGGCGACGATGAAGGGGAAGTTGGAAAAAAGGTTGGGAGACGGGTAGGTGTGGGTTGTTTGACAAAGAGAGAGAAGAATGAGAGAGAGAAGAAGACGATTGGGGAGAAGAGTAAGAGAGAGAAGAATGAGAGTTGTTTGAGAGGTGGGTAGGGTTTTGTTTAGTGAAAGTGAGTGAATTAGGATCATTAGATTTGAAAATGATTAATGGTGTAGATTGATTTATTGATAATCCATGTGAATATTAGAGGGCCAATCAAATGAAAGTGTGTTTTTGTTTTTATGGAATGAATTTGGACCATTGGATGTGATGCATTTAATGGTGAAGATGTTGCTTGGATAATGATCCATGTGAATACTTGTATTTCTTCATGATTATAATAATTAATAAAAATAATTAATAATAATAATAATTTAAACTATAAAATAATATTATGCCTAATATCAATAATAATAATATTTATTAATGAATTATTAATTATATAATGGATTAATTAATTAATATTAATTATATAAATAGTAATAATATTAATAAATAATAATTAGTAATTTTTATTATTTTTTATTTAATAGGAAAAAATATTTTAGACTTTTTTTATTACTGAAATTTGCAAAAAGTTATCTAAAATATTTACATGCTTTTATTTTATTTATCCAAAATTTTAGTTAAAGTAGTATGTCTAATATCAATTTTTTTAAATAATTTTTTTTAAAAATAATTTTTTTGAATAAAGCTTTCTTACTAAAAAAAGTCTAAAACATTTATCTCTATTCAAAAAAATAATTTAAAAAAAAAATACTCATAGTGAAGGATATTGTTTGTCACTCATTTATTTAGTTAATTTCTAACTTAGTTTATATAATTTTTTTTTAAAAATTCCTTACCAAAAAAAGTCTAAAACATTTATCTCAGTTCAAAAATAAATTTAATAAATAATTATACTTTTAAAATATTAATAATACTTATTAATATGCCCTAAACCCTAAACCTCATATACCCTCATACCCTAAACCTCATATACCCTCATACCCTAAACCCTAAACCTCACATATACCCTAAACCCTAAATCTCATATACCCTAAACCCTAAACCCTATACTCTATACCCTATACCCTAAACTCTAAACCCTAAACCCTATATCCAATACTATATACCCTATATACTATATCCTATACCATATACCCTATACCCAATACCCTATATCCTATATCCTATACCCTATACTCTATACTCTATATCCTATACCATATACCCTATACCCTATGCCCTATACTCTATGCTCTATATCCTATACTCTATACCCTATACCCTATTCTCCTATACCTTATACCATATACCTTATATAGGGTATAGGGTATAGGGGTATATGGTATAGAGTATATGGTGTAGGGTATAAGGTATATGATATTGGGTATAGGGTATACGATATAGAGTATAGGGTATAGGTATAGGGTATAGGGTATAGATTATAGAGTATAGGGTATAAGGTATAGGGTATAGGGCATAAGGCATAGATTATAGGGCATAGGGTATAGGGAATAGAGTATAGGGTATAGGGCATATGGTATAGGGTATAGGGCATAGAATATAGGGCATAGGGTATAGGGTATAAGGTATAGGGTATAGTATATAGAGTATATGGTATAGGGTATAGGGTATAGGATATAGGGTATAGGGTATAGGGTATAGGGGTATAGGGTATAGGGTATAGGATATAGGGTATAGAGTATAGAGTATAGGGCATAAGGTATAGGGCATAGGGTATAGGGTATATGATATATTATATAGGATATAGGGTATAGGGTATAGGGATATAGGGGTATAGGATATTGGGCATAGGGTATAGGATATAGAGTATAAAATATAGGATATAGAGCATAGGGTATAGGGCATAGGGTATAGGGTATAAGGTATATGCTATGGAGTATAGGGTATAGAGTATAGGATATAGGATATAGGATATTGGGTATAGGGTATATGATATAGAGTATAGTATATAGGATATAGATTACAGGGTATATGGTATAGAATATAGGGTATAGGGATAGGGTATAGGAAATAGAGTATTGGGTATAGGGTATATGGTATAGGGTATTGTATATAGGGTATATAGTATAGGATATAGGGTATATGGTATAGGGTATAGGGTATAGGGTATAGTTTATAGGGTATATGGTATATGATATAGTATATAGGGTATAGAGTATAGGGTATAGGGTATAGGGTTTAGGGTATAGAGTATAGAGACGAGTAAAATTCTTTAATTTTTATTTATAAATGTATAGTTTTTTTTTTTTTATGAATATAAATAAATATTTTGGACATTTTTAGTATTGAAGTTTTTTTCAAAAAGTTATATAAAAAAAGGTAGAAAAAAAATAACAAATGAAAGTATAATAAAGAAATCAGGGACGGGTAAAATTTTTTAATTTTTATTTATAAATGTATAGTTTTTTTTTATGAATATAAATTAATATTTTGGACATTTTTAGTATTTATGTTTTTTTCAAAAAGTTATATAAAAAATTTAGAAAAAAATACACAAATGAAAGTATAGTAAAGAAATCAGGACGGGTAAAATTCTTTAATTTTTATTTATAAATGTATAGTTTTTTTATTTTTTATGAATATAAATAAATATTTCAGACATTTTTAAGTATTGAAGTTTTTTTCAAAAAGTTATATAAAAAACGTTAGAAAAATAATAAACAAATGAAAGTATAATAAAGAAATTAGGGACGGGTAAAATTATTTAATTTTTATTTATAAATGTATAATTTTTTTTTATTTTTTATGAATATAAATAAATATTTTGGACATTTTTTAGTATTGAAGTTTTTTTTAAAAAAGTTATATAAAAAAAGTTAGAAAAAAAATAAAAAATGAAAGTATAATAAAGAAACCAGGGACGGGTAAAATTCTTTAATTTTTATTTATAAATGTATAGTTTTTTTTATTTTTTATGAATATAAATAAATATTTTAGATATTTTTTAGTATTGAAGTTTTTTTTCAAAAAGTTATATAAAAAAAGTTAGAAAAAAAATAAACAAATGAAAAAAGTTAATTTAAAAAAAAACAATTTCCGTCGCTATTCTGACGGTATTTTAAAAAGAGAAATATTTTTTTATTTTTTATTATTTAGCGACAAAATATATCCGTCGGTAATTTATTTTTGTAAAATCCGTCGCTAAATCCATCGGTATTTTAAAAAGAAAAATATTTTTTTTATTTTATATTATTTAGTGACAGAATATATTCGTCGGTAATTTATTTTTGTTAATTTTGTCTCTAATTTTAAAAAGAAAAAATATTTATTTAATTTTTATTTATATAGCGACAGAAAAAATTCGTCGTTAAATTTTTTTGTAATCCGTCGTTATTCTGTCGCTAAATCCGTCGCTAAAATGGGCGGTCTTTTTTGGTACCACTATTGTGACGGATTAGTGGCAGATTCATGTCTGTCGCTAAAATTCGTCGGTAGCTGTTTTTTCGTTTTATTTTTCTTCCGTCGTTATTCCGTCACTAATAGCAACAAAATTTGATCCGTCGCTAATATTCGTCGCTATTTGACAGTTTTCTTGTAGTGTACTAAGGTACAAGAAGGTGAAGCTCTTCCTTAATAATTGCAAAATGTACAACTGGACAATCTTTTAGGGACGAAAGGAGTATGTGTCAGTGGTCCAGTGGTGCAGAAATAGGTTTTGTTTGTGCGCTGTGTTCTCCTAGGATTGGCTTAAGAGTCTTTTTCTTTCTCAGTAGTGCCTCCCTTTCTTTTTTTTTTCTTTCTCCTATAGTCCCTCGGTCCCTTTTTTCTTTTTCTCCTATAGTCCCTTGTCTCTTTATTTTTACTTTCCCCTAAAGTCTCATTGTCATAATTTTTTCTCAAATAATTTCAATTAAAAATCTAAATTCCAAAATAACACACATTTCAAACTATTTTTTAAAATAACCAAGTTTTTAGAAATCGCTACATGGTGTGACTTCCAAATCATATTGTGACCGATCTAAGCCATCTTTTTATATAATTCATCAATCAATTCATTGTATCTCCATCGACAATTAGCCCTAATTGCACATTTTGGCCCTTTTTGAAAATGAGGACCATCAAATGGTTGTTCATCGTCACCTCCCCAATAGCACATGAAAATGATTGAGTCTCCGTTCATCTTTAATCCTACATTACGAAATCAAAGTGTTAAAACCTACATAACAAAATCCTAACATTTATATATATAATATACTAAAACACAGTTAAAAACTTAAATTTTATATCTAAACACAAGTGAAAACAATGATTAAGATGATGTTAATTTACCTCGATTCTTGGTCTTCAACGATTCTGACGAAATTAAATGATTGATATGAAGAATGGGGGTTTTTTATTTGAAAGAAAGGATGAGAGGATATGAGAATGAGAATTAATCTGAATGTGAAAACTTATCTATTGGAAAAATGTCTTTGTAAACTCGCTACACCATGTAGCTAGTTATGTGTCAGCCTTAAACTCGCTACATGGTGTAGCGAGTTCTCATTTGTTAATTATAGTTGCTTAATTCAAACGCCAAAATCCTAATTTAACTGAACTTGCTACATGGTGTAGCGAGTTTCAACGGTAACATGTTAAACTCGAAAATAGACACCTTAGATAGAAATAACAACGAGAGACAAAACGACAAAGAGAGAAATAAAATTAGAAAATGATACTACATATTTGTCGATAGAAAAATTTGAGGGCCTCAATCAAATAATTTGCCTAGGGCCCCATAATTCATGGGACCGACCCTGCTTCATCTCCTTCCCTCCTCTTTTCAACTTTTAATTGGTACATTGATCATCTCTTAGATCAACTCCACTCTCTTAAAAAACTTTCGTTTCAATTTTTGACAAATTATTTTTCTGAAGCAAAATCAATTTCTTATGCTCTTTCTAGGACTGAGAGTCCAATCTCTGAAATCGAGTTTATTGATTTTTTTGTCAATAGACTTGATCCATTATATAATAAGTTTGTTAAATATTATCATTTTCGAAAACCACTAACCTCTTTAAATTTTCTTCTTGATTACCTTATTGATGAATGAAGAAAAACGTTGTAAATCATCCCTTTTAAAGACATCGGATAATAAGAGCCAAAGTAATGTTTTATCAAATTCGATCCCCAATTTAAATCAAAGAATGGGACTCCTATTGACTTGATGTCGGCAAACCTAAGATAGATGACACGTATACTTGATGTCGGCCATATCATAATCAATTGTCATTTAGAAAATGCTTTTTGTTGAGAATCAAACCCCAAATGCACCTTTTTTTTATACACGTTTAGATTTATTACATTTGGCCATGGCTTACTGTATTTTTTTTCTTATAATCTGAGATTTCTTATTAATTAATTACTTAATCCATTATAAAAATGTCAATTAGAAAGCCCATTTGACGGAGATCGAACTCTGAATTAACATATATAAATAAAACTGAATGTCGCTTGACAGAAATCTTTTAAGTTAAAAAAATACTGTAGAATTCCGTTAATACATAATTAATCTAAGTAAATTTTAATTAGGTAACTTCATATTTTATTGGCTAGGATTTTGTTTCAACTAGCTTCATATTTGAATAAATTGACCATTTCCTTCTTACATCTTTTTACGTACTATAATCTATGGTATAGAAAGTGATAACATAATTAATATAAGTAAATTTGAATTAGTTAACTCTGAATTAACATTTATGTTTAGATAATCTATGGTATAGTAAGTGATAACATTCCAATTCTCCTATAAATTCAATGATCTCTCCACCTCTTAATTACAATTATCCTTCTCACTTGACAACCAAAAAAAAAAATGAGACATTGTGTATACGTTCTTGTTTCTTTAGTCTCTCTTTTATTTGGGGCCTCCGCGGAGCAATGTGGCTCCCAGGCTGGGGGTGCGCTGTGCCCCGAAGGCTTTGGTTGTAGCAAATTTGGGGATGTGGCCAACCTTATTCCCAAATCCTTATTTGAAAAAATGTTATTGCACCGTAACGATAATGCTTGCCCAGCCAGGGGATTCTACACTTACGAGGGTTTTATTGCTGCCACCAAGGCATTTCCAAAATTTGCTTCTGTTGGTGATACTGCTACACGCAAACGTGAGATTGCAGCTTTTTTGGCTCAAACTTCACATGAAACTACCGGTAATTTTTCATATTAATTAGTTTAGTTTTTATGTGCTTCGGCAAGATCACAAGCACGACCTTTCTATTGAACTCTGTGTATGTGTGTTTATACATGTATAAATGATTTGCAGGTGGTTGGGCTAGTGCACCCGATGGTCCATATTCTTGGGGATATTGCTATCTTGAAGAATCTGGGAAACCTCCAAACTACTGTACACCAAGTGCCCAATGGCCATGTGCCCCTGGTAAGAGCTACCACGGCCGAGGCCCCATTCAAATATCCTAGTAAGTACTCCTTCACTCCACCCGTCACAGTAACATTTTATAAATAAAAAGATAATTTTTTTATTAATGAATGACTTATTCTATTACAAGAGAAAGTGCATTTAGTGGGGGGGTTAGAGTCTGACCTTTCATGTGGAAAATAATAACGGATGTCGCTAGACTTAGAGCTCTTTGGCATAATAAATGTCCTACTTTTCTTTTTGGTTTGTGCGTAAATAATAATCTCATTTCTACAAAAAATGTTCCTAATTCAATTTTAAAATGTCATGATCGGAGATTATTCAAGCACTGTGTATTAATCATTTGTTATATTGGAAAAATCATATCTTTCAAGATTTGAACCAGCCATGACCCAGAAATGCTTTTGTATTTCAGCAACTATAACTATGGACAAGCAGGAAAAGCCATTTCGGTGGATCTCCTAAACAACCCTGATTTAGTGGCTCGAAACCCAACAATCTCATTCGATACAGCCTTTTGGTTTTGGATGACCCCTCAGGCACCAAAGCCTTCATGCCACGGCGTTATAACTGGAATCTGGAAGCCATCTAGCGCAGATACTTCAGCAAACCGGCTTCCTGGATATGGGGTAACAACAAACATTATTAACGGAGGGCTTGAATGTGGACATGGGTCGGATCCACGGGTCCAAAGTCGCATTGGGTTTTACAAGAGGTATTGTGACTTACTAGGCGTGAGCTATGGAAACAATCTTGACTGTGGGAACCAAAGGGCTTTTGGTTCTGGTTTTGCTTCTGGACTCACTTTACAGAAGATTTAAGCCTTTCTTTGTGCGTTTTATTTTTATGGTGTGCTTCTTGTTTTCTCTTTCACTTGTCTAGCAAGACGACTGTGTAATAAAACAAATAAATTGAGTTTTAATAAGGTTACCGCTCAGAGCTCTTTGGTTGTAAATATACCCCATACAGGGAGGATGTAATAAACCGATGTATTGTTTCCATGCATATGCTTTGAATAATTCTATTTTCTAGTTAAATATAGCAGGGTGCTAGCCGCCCATGTTGCCTTTTAAAATTAAATCATGATTAAAAATATACGATGATGATGTCAAAATCGTCAAATCAGCCCAAATCCAAGTGATCGTTTGCTCCGGCGATTGCTTAACCTGAAAATAAGACAAAACACGTAAACTAAGCCGGGGCTTCACCGGCAAAGGCCCTCCGGCGTGAGAATAAGTTCACGGTTTTGTGGTGAGAAATTAAATTGAGTTTCGGAATATAAAAAGTAACGTACCAAATAATGTGATATATGACTTGTATTTATAGGGATGGATTGACAGAATCCATGTTGAACTTGGACTGTAAAGAGATACGGTATAATCCTAAGAGAATTATATCTGTTAAGGAGTCCTTATTTGATCTGTATTGTAGGAGGTATTTACAATTCTGATAAGATTGTAACTGCTGAATCCTTGTTTGACTAGGAATGTTGTAACTGCTCGCCGATAAGCCGAGGAGAGTAATTTCCTTATCTCGTCATTAGCAATTTGCAGGTAGGCCGAGATGCATGAATTTGTCTCCTCGTCATACAAAGCTCTGTCGGCTTGTAGAAATGCCGAGGTGCGAACTTTTCTCTCCTCGTCATTCATGACCTCTCGGTCCATGATGAGCCGGGGAGGAAATAAGAATATAGAGAGCCCGTTGACAACGTTAAGGCCGAGGAAGGCACCTCGTCCTCTATGGAGATGATCTCAGCATACGAGGGAGGTCTCCTCGGCATTCATAGTTGGGGCACATTCTGCTTGCTTGTTGGGCCTAGATTGGCCTTATTGATGACGAGGTACGAGACCGAAGAAAGCTCATTGTTGTCTCTCGTAACTCAGAGATGGATTATGTTTAGGGCCCAATCCACTTGGGCCTGACCCGGATAAGCCCATGTTCGTATCTCGGTTTATACTGTTCAGTGGCCCCCGACTTTCTAGCTCGGCCTAGGACGAGGAGAAAGTCATCTCGTCCTCGGCTATGAGAATACGAACAGGTTGCCACGTGTCGGAGTCGCTTCAATTGGGCGCCGTTCCATTATCCGCCGGTTATTGACATGATGATGAGATGTGGGCCCCCAGGCCTGACACGCCTTGAAAGTTGTTAGAGGCATTTAATTTTTGGGGCACCATACCCATTAACCCTTTTCGATTTTGGGTTTGATCTGTTTTGGGCGAGTATAAAAACAGAAATCCCTTTTCATTTTAACATTATAGCATTCGTGTTATTTGAGAGCAAAGGCAAGAAACGTTAAACCCTCCGGCGAACTCTTGAGCTTTCGAACCCAGTTACCGGCGACGCTTGTTTTTCCGGCGTTCTTGACTTCGCCACTTGATTCCGACCACATTTTCTGCAATCAGGTATACATTTATTCCCTTTTGTTGCTTTTCGTAAGCAGTTCTGCAATTTCTAGGGTTTTGGTAAGAATTTAGATTTCAAAAATCTCCATTGTTGAGCTGTTGAAGCTTATTTCCGAAAAGTTTAATTCTTGAATCTTCTTAAGGTTTTTGATTTTCTTGCATATTTGTTTGAACTCCCCTATTGACCATTCGTTCCCCCTTAGAAAATGGCTCGTTCTTGAGACCATTCCCCTCGATTCATTTACTAATACCACAAAGGCAACCTGAGAGTTTATCAGAGAGAGAGAGGACCATGGTTGTTGGTGACCTTGGCGGAAATAGGAAAAATGTTGACGAAGTACGGACGCACGAGATTATACATTCAATACCCAGATACTACGAGGATAGATAGAATTGATTCAGAATCCCTCAATGTTGTCTTGTTCGAGGATAGGGCCGAGATGATAGAGCACACCAATTTGTTCTACCCGTCTTCGGATCATATAGCTCGTGAGCGTCTGAGTGGTAAGGCTCCCTCCTCGGCCTAACTGTAATGACGAGGAGAGGCATCCCTCTTCCCCGTCTTAAGCCCAGCCTTGGACGATGACTAACTTTGGATCCTTAGCATTTGCAGATATGACGGGAAGAGGGGGTGAAGCCTCCTCGTCTACCAAAATAGTTGACGCCTTCGTGGAGGGCGAGCAAGTTGAAGGAAAGGGAGGCCGAGGAAGGGGAGGCCGAGGAAGAGGAGGATGAGGCCGAGATAGACCTCCTAAGGCCAGAGATCCCATGCTGGAGCAATTGTATACGAGATACGGGGTAGACAGGAACGAGTTTCAGCTAACTTATATCGGCAAACCCACCTTCGCAACTGATGCCGAGGAGAATAGTTTTTACTATAACGACAACCACGTCCACTTCTACTTCAAGCAATTTCAACAGGGACTTCGTCTCCCTTTGGACCCCTTTATCAACGAATTTCTGGGTGACGTGAAGGCTATCCCGACCATGCTGAGAGCTAACGGGACTGGGGTCCTCGTCAGTTTCATAGTTTTGTGCCGTAGCTTAGGTTACGAGCCTACCCAAGCCGCTTTCCGTCACTTTTTCTCTATTGGATATATGAAGGGAACTCGTCTCCTCGTCTTACGGAGTGAGTCTAGGAAACCGAAAATTATCCTCCCTATGTCCACCCAGGTGGGAGGCTGGGAGAATCATGTGATTAGGGTAGAGAGCCGACGAGGCTGGGAGTTCCCCTCTCCTTCTGACGTGCCGTCTGCGTCTAGTCAAGTGCAGAAGTTTGGGTGGACTAAGGACTTAATCAAGCGCCTCAAGGAATTTTCTGAAGTCGGGTTCCTTGACTGGGCTGCCCTGGAAGCTGATGAGCGCTATTATGTCCAAGCTGGATTGATGCCGAGGCCGAAGGACGGGGTAGAACCCCTCATTGTCGTTAAAAGGGGAAGAGGGTTTAACGACTGGAGGACCCATCCTGGCCTCGTGTTCCATGTTGAATGTGCGAGATGCAAGCTCACTCCTAAGGATCAGTGCCTTAGAGAGACTGATGTCGTAGGATGTAATTTCTTTATCCTTGCCTTTGACACTTGTGTTTTTTACTGTCTGTTTTAATCTATTTCATAATGTGACCATCTCTTCCTCGTATTTACAGATTTATCCCCTGAGCTGGAGGTAGAGTTATCAATGGAAAGCTTGAGTGCCATTGATCTGATAAAAAAGAGACGACATATGGCCAAGATCTCGGCCTTAACTGATAGGAAGGACGAAGCCACCCATCGCAACCTTCTTCTAAATGCCAAGGGAGATCAACCTCTCCCCGTCAAGTTACGAGGGGAAGTTGTTGATGCCGAGGAAGGGGACTCCGAAGGCCAAGATAACCCGTCAACTGTAGAGGGGCATAGCCCCCATGTTGATGCGACTGAGTTGGAGACCGACATCCTGTCTGACGAGGCAACTGATCTCGTTCAACGGCGTTCGGGTAATAAGAGGCCCCCAGGAGCTACTGCCGAGGAGCCCCAAACCAAATGGACAGCTGTTGATACCTCAAATCCCCAAGCTCCTCCATCTCTCACCGTCCAAACCATCAAGAATTGTGATGATGCTGAGGAGCTTCCCCGGCGAATGGTGGCTAATGTTCCCGCTCTGAGGGGCATCCCTTTGCAGACAAGGGAGGGTGCTCTTGTGAGATTGGGCCGAGCTGCTGTTCAAAGGGCCTTGGACCAGGAGGCTTTTGAGAAGCTTGTTCGAGACAAGCCGAGCAAGGAGAACTTGCTAGGCCGTAAAGGACTTCTGATCTCCAAGGTGACTATCTCGTAACTTTAACCTCATATTTTTAGTACTTGTATCATTTCTGACTTTTCACCATGTTGCAGTTTGCAACTATCTCGGCTTATGAGAATGTTCTGGCCAAGACCGCGGATAAACAACTGTTCGAGCTGAAGGTCGCCCAGAAGAAGGGTGAGACCGAGAAAGCAGCGTTGGCCAAACTGTTGAAGGTCAAAGAGACTGAGATGGAGGCTGCCAAGGCCAAGGTGGAGGCCGAGGTGAAGAGAGCCGAGGAAACTCATCTGAAAGTCGAGGAAGTTCTCCGGCTAAAGAATGCTGAGTTGGCTGAGATGGAGAGACTCAAAGCCGAGGTCCAGGTGAGGGCCGAGGAGGCTGAGGCCAAGTGCCGGGGTCTGGAAGCCTCCCTTCCTTCAAGGGAAGAGGAGGCCGTTGCCCGTTTCAAGGCCAGTCAGGCTTTCAAAGATGTAGTGGATGAAAAGACGGCCACGATGTTTGAGGACGGCTACCTACATCTGGCTCGTCGTCTTTTGGCCGATTCCTCCATTGGTCTGGATGTGAATACCATTGCTCGGCTGATCAGCCGGGATCAATTTGACAAGGACGCTAGGGCCCTCCATCATCTTGTCCCTTTCTTCGAGTACAACTTGGGCATTATGGCCAGGGAGGATGCTCGGGCCGGTTGAGAGGCTTGGGTTCCCCCGTCTGTTGATCCTGGCAATCTCCAAGCCTTGGTGGAGATGATTGAGGACGAGGAGATGGAAGATGAGGCCGGGGGTGGTGCTACCGAGGAGGCTCATGCAAATATACAAACTGAGCAGACCACCCCTCCGGCCACTAATGCCGCCACCGAGGAGTTTTTGGAAAAGCCCTTTGAAGATGTACAGACTTAGGATTTTCCTTTTATTTTGTTGTAATAGGGCTAGGACTTGTAATTTTCACTAAATATTAATGAAGAAGTCCTTTTGTTTCAATTCATGTCGTATTGATAGTTATGAATTGTTTGACTGCTTGTTTGTGGGCTATGCACAAGCACAAGTCTTGTTTTTAGGAGGAAGTAGAGGAAGGTTCCTCGTTCCTTGCTTAAAAGACGAGTCATTAGGCTGAGGTGTGGTTCCTCGGTCTTGACTGAACCTCAAGTCATTAGGTCGAGGAAGACTCCTTGGTCTTGACTGTTGGTTGTTTTCTTCTTTTCAGTCTCATTATGCCGAGGAAGATGACTTGTGCACAGGTTTTAGACGTGTGATGCCTGTAGTCATTGTGACAAGGTGTTTCCTTGTCTTAACGTAAAGCAAGTCAATAGGCCAAGGAGAGGTCCTCGGTCTTGACTGTTAAAACCTGTAGTCGTTGAGTCGAGGTGGGACCTCGTCAAGACGTAAGGTGAGCCAGTAGGCCGAGAAAGGGTCCTCGGTCTTGGCAGTTAGAGCTTGTTAGTCATTGAGTCGAGGTGGGCCCTCGTCAAGACTTGTGAAGAACCAGTAGGCCGAGGAAGGTTCCTCGGTCTTGGTCGTCTGAATGTTAAATGTTGGTCAGGTAGTCGTTTTGACTTTGAAATGTTTGTAAGTCGAGGATGATGTCCTCATTGTTCCGTGTGTAAGAGTCGGGGATAAGATCCTTGTCTTCCCGTGTGCTAGTAGTGGTGGTTGTTTTGCATGTTTGAAGAAGTAGATTCCATAAACTGAACTTTGATTACATCGAACTGCAATCCTACCATACTAAAAAAGTAAAAGACTGAAAGCTGAAAACTAATCTATTACAAAAAATAGACTAACATTAATGATAGTATTTTTGAAGGTTGTCGGAATGCCATGGATGCTTGAGCTCCTTCCCCTCCTTAGTCTTCAATCTGTAGGTCCCTTGAATGACTTGAGTGATGATATAGGGACCTTTCCAATTTGGGGAGAGCTTGTTTTGTTCTGCCTTCCGACTAGTGGCCTCAATTTTTCTAAGTACCCAATCGCCTACTTGGAATACTCTTCTGATGACCCTCTTGTCATGGTATGCCTTGGTCCTTTGTTTGTAGTTTACCATCCTCATCTGTGCATCTAGTCGCTTTTCATCTATCAGGTCTAGGTATAGGAGCCTATTAACCTTGTTGACTTGCTCATCATAATGGGAGTTTCTCACAGTAGGGATGGCCATCTCAGCTGGTGCCATAGCCTCAGAACCGAAGGTTAGTGTGAATGGGGTTTCCCCGGTTGGCCCCCGGGTGGTTGTGCGAACAGCCCACAAGGCTAGGGGAAGTTCGTCCAACCATTTGCCCTCGCGTCCTTCAAGGTTCTTAGTAAGGGCTGTTAGGACCAATTTGTTGGCAGCCTCTGCTTGACCATTGCCTTGGGGTCTGCTTACGGATGACTTTGCGTGGCGGACTTTGACTCTTTCCAACTCTGTTGTAAATGCCGCAGAAAATTGGAGTCCATGATCAGAAACAATTGTGTGAGGGAGTTCGAATCGACACCAGATGTGGTCGTGGACGAAGTTGATCGCGTTCTCTTCTGTTATCTTGGCCAATGCTTTCGCTTCTATCCACTTGAAAAAGTAATCAACAGCTACTATCACGTACTTGCAATTGCCTCGGGCGGGTGGGAAGGGTCCGATGATGTCGATCCCCCACATATCAAATGGCCACGTAGGTATTACAAGTGTTTGCTCGACTGCCAGTAGTCTAGGAATGTCGGAGAATCTCTGGCACTTATCACATTTTCTAATATAGGCGTGCGCGTCCTCCCTCAGGTTTGGCCAATAATAACCTAGCGAGATGATCTTGTCAGCTAAGGTTCTGGCCCCCAGGTGTCCGCCGCAAACACCTTCATGTACTTCCGCCAAGAGGTTCTCAATTTCCTTGGGGTAGACACACCTCATCAGGGGTTTAGTGAAAGATCTTCGGTAGAGGACTCCATTCATCACAACGAACCTTGGGGAACTCTTCTTGATAAGTTTAGCTTGTGCTTCATCTTCCAGGAGTTGGCTCTTCTTGATGTAGTCTATGATGTCATCGACCCAGCATCTCTCCTCTCCATTTGGGAGCATGACTTGTAGCCTTTCATACGCGGGTTCTTCAGCAAAAACTACGTATGGATTGGAGTCAGACTCAGACACATCCATAGTCGCTAGTTTAGATAGAACGTCCGCGATTTGGTTATCTTCCCTTCCTATTTGCTTGATTTTAAAAAATTCCATCTTCTTCGTCATGTCTAGGATAAGGTCTCGATATTTGGTAAGGGTGGGATTTTGGGTGTTATACTCTCCCTTCACTTGTTTGACAACAAGTTGGGAGTAGGGGTGTAAACGAATCGAATCGAATCGAATATCATCGTATTCGATTCGTATTCGATTTGTATTCGAATATTAAAATCGATTCGTATTCGTATTCGATTCGTACTCGAATGTAAAAATTGATTCGTATTCGATTCGAAATTGATATTCGAATTATTCGATTCGATTCGAGTATTCGATTTGAAGCCCAATACCCAGCCCAATACCGAGCCCAGCCCAATATCCGGCCCAGCCCAATATCCGGCCCAACATAATATTCGGCCCAGCCCAAACCTTGGCCTTGTGTGCAGCCAATGATGCAGTCGCCTGGGACTCTGGGAGTGGTAATATGGATTAAACAAGCAGTACTATTAAAAAAAAATCTTAAAATCAGTAACAACCACCCAACATAATTTTTAAATACAATCATCCAAATCCAAGCAACTAACACTGTTTTAAATACATTCATCCAAGCAGTTTCATTACAAAAAAAAACTCAAAAGACAAATATTCAAGAATCAAAGAAGAAGAGCAAAGAAGGCCAAGGCATAACAGAAACAAGGTCAAGGCATAACAGCAACAAGAACAAGGCATAACAAAGAACAAAAAACCAAGGCACCAAGCAGAACCATCAAGAAAGGCAAAGAAGAAGCAAGGAAGCAAAGACTTCAACAACACTTCAGCAGCAAGGCATCAGATTCGTAATAAGACTTGAATCGGCTCTTCCTCCTCCTAAATAAAAATAAAATAAATTAGATATCAATTTTATTGTCATAATCATGAAAACATGCAAATATCTCAAATGAATTTTAAAAAATAGAACTCACATGTGACATAAGCGGCTTTTTGATCCCATGAAGTTGGCGAACCCAATCTGCTCCACAAATCAAAACTTGTACCATATCAGAAGTTAATCTTGAACGATAAGGATCCAACACTCGAGTTCCTGCACTAAAAGTGGCCTCTGATGCCACACTACTAATAGGAATAGCTAAAACATCACGAGCTAACTTGGATAAAATATTAAACTTTAATTCTTGAGATTTCCACCAAGCTAAGGCATCAAACTCAGCATCCCCATTTGAATGTCTAAAAATCCCTTCCTCCAAATAAATATCCAACTCTGATTTTATAGGAGCAACATCTTCAACAGTGTTCAAATACTCATCAAACATAGATAAACCAGAAGGCACTATTTTTCCTTTAGATGTGGAGTCATCAGTACAAGTAGAAGATTTTGAAGTAGAAGAACTACCCTTTCGCGACTTTGCCTGATCAATTTCAACATACTCAAAGAACAAGTCATATAATGCATCTCGAACCTTCATCACATTTGTACGTGAAGTTGAGGTGTTTGCTCTATTGCATTTGAGCTATCCATTCTCTACATGAACAATTAACATACAACAAATAATTAGAAATGGAGGTGGGACTGAAGTTGAATAAACAAAAATCCACATTCAGTAAGGTGCTGCAAATTGATACAAATGACACTTGTACTGTTCTTTTAGCCTCAATATCAAGTGTATTCACTTTTAAAATCAGCCTCAAATGACAACAACACAGGACAGATCTCACGTCAAATGCATCCTAGTAGAAGCAACCATGAATTAAAAAGTGACAGATTGGACTATGGAGTTTTTCTATGGCAACAACCACAAAGATAGATAAGATTCCAAACGAAGGTATCTCACATAGCAGCAGAAGGATCCATTTGGAGCCATTTGAATTTTAGAATTATATCCAAAATAATAGATTATTTTCAGGTTTAAGAAATGTATTTATGAGCTATCTACAACAATTTAGTCTAAAGGGTTATAAAGAAAATAGAAAATTGAATTTACAGATGGATTGACAAGGCTATGGACCCAAAGAGAAAGAAAAGAATCAAACTGCAGAAATATTCAATCAACACTTTCCATCTAAAGCTCACTCCAAACATATTTCCTTCAATGGGTTATGCAGGCACATCATTTCAGTATTTTCAGAACATAAAGCTCACTGCAAATTGATACAACCCCACTGTCATTGATTCCGAAATTGAATAAAAAAGCAAGATTAATGAATCATAGCAAGATTAATGAAACTAATCTAAGATTTATTAATGAGAGACAGAGAGAAAGGCGAGAGGTAGGGTTACCGGCGAGAGGATTTCAGTTGCTGGTAGAGGTGACGGCTGACGCGAACGGGGAGAGGGACTGAAGGGAAGTCACCGGAATCCAAGAAGAGCAGCCAGGCGAGCGAGGCGCCGGCGAGGTGAGGCAGCGCCGGCGAGGTGAGGCGACCGGAAAGGATCGGTCAGTGTGATGAGGGAGCGCCGTCGTTCGTTCCTCTTCTACTTCTCTTCTCTCTGCTCAGTGCTCTCTAGGTTAGGGTTAGAAAATAGATTTGATTATATATATATATAATTATTAATTAATATATATATATATATATATATATATATATATATATATATATATATATATATATATTATTCGAATAATATTCGCGAATACTCGAATCGAATATCGTGATATATTATTCGTATTCGTTTACTAATCGAATCAATATAAAGATTCGAATTCGAATTCGAATTCGAAATTTTCGAATACGAATACCGAATACTCGAATCGAATATCGAATCGAATCAAAAAAGTTCGATTCGTTTACAACACTAGTTGGGAGTCACAGAATGCCGCCACCTTTGTTTCTCCATAATAGGAGGCCAACTTGATACTAAATATTAGAGCTTCATATTCAGCTTGATTATTGGAGGCAGGGAACTTGAATCAGATGATGTCTTGCATGGTGTACTCTCCTTTCGGACTTGCTAGTACAACTCCAGCTCCGCTTCTTTCCTTTGTAGCCGATCCATCCGTGTACAAGATCCAACAGTTGGATGGGAGTTCGATGGGAGACCCTTCCTCTTCCGCAGTGTTTTGCTTGCGGGAAGTGGGGAGGTGTTCACCCACGAAGGCGGTCTCAACCATGAAGTCAACCAAAGTCTATGCCAGGAGGGTCTTCCTTGGTTGGTAAGTGATGTCAAACTCAGTAAGAGCGATAGACCAATTCAAGAGACGTCCGGAGCCGTCCAACTTGTGCAGGATCTTCTTCAATGGTTCATTGGTGTATACATTGATAGGATGTGCAGAAAAGTAGGCACGTAGTTTCCTTGAGGCAATAACTAGTGCGTACGCTATCTTTTCCACGTTGAAATATCTGCTCTCCACGTCTGACAATGCCTTAGAGACATAGCAGACAGGCTTCTGCGTTCCTTCTTCATTTCGAACTAGAACAGCTGCGACTGCATGATCAGTGGCGGCTAGGAATACATACAGCATCTCACCGGTAATCGGAATGATAAGCAAGGGAGGGGAACCCAAGTACTCCTTCAACCGGAGGAATGCTTCGGAGCATTCGGGAGTCCAGGATAAGCTCTTGGTACCCTTCAATACCTTGAAGAATGGCAGTGATTTTTCGGCGGATTTAGCTATGAATCTTCCAAGTGCCGCTATTCTTCCGTTTAGTCTTTGAACCTCCTTGATGCTAGTAGGTTCCTTCATGTCGATTAGGGCTTTGATCTTCTCAGGGTTCGCCTCTATCCCCCTTTGTGACACCATGAAGCCCAAGAACTTTCCAGCTGTCACCCCAAATACACATTTACTTGGGTTTAGATTCATGTTGTTGGCTCGGAGGTTGTTTATTGTCTCTTCCAAGTCAGGGGTATGACTGCCCTCCTTGGTCTTAATGACCATGTCATCAATGTAGGCCTCCATGTTTCGGCCTATTTGTGCACCAAATACCTCATTCACCATACGTTGGTACGTGGCACCCGCATTCTTGAGCCCAAAGGGCATCATAACGTAGCAATAATTTCCCCCAGGTGTTTGGAAGTTCGTCTTCTCGATGTCCTCTTCCGCCATTTTGATCTGATGATAGCCTGAATAGGCATCTAGGAAACTGAGTTTTGGTGTCCAGCAATGGAGTCAACCAACTCATCGATTCTGGGGAGAGGATAACTGTCTTTAGGGCAGGCCTTGTTAAGATCAGTGAAATCTATGCACATTCGCCACTTCCCATTTTGCTTCTTTACCATTACCACGTTGGCCAACCAAACGGGGTACTTTATTTCTCGAATAATTCCGGCGCTAAGTAACTTTTTCACCTCTTCTTTGATAGCTTCCTCCTTGTCCCTTGCAAAATGTCTCCTTGTTTGTGAGATGGTTTTTGCCAATGGATCAACTTCCAAGCGGTGGAGGGATACTTCTTCATTGATCCCCCTTATGTCTTCGACTCTCCAAGCGAAGACGTCGAGACTGTTTTTCAAGAGGGAGATGATTTTTTCCTTCTCTTCCGGAGATAGCAGGCCCCCAAGTTTAATTTTTTGTTCCGGATAGTCAGGATTGATGACTACCTCCTCCAGCTTGTCCACAGGCTCCATTTCAGGACCGTCTCGAAATTCCAGAGACTCGATGATGATTTTTCTAATTATCCTACCCTCATTGTCATTCATGTTGAGTCCCTCTTCTTCCATTAGTTCATCAATGTCGGGCACATCAACCATCCTCAAGTCAGGGTTGGCCCCCGAGTTCTGGCTGTTGACGAGAACAGGATCTGCCTCAGAGATGGACGAAACTATGCCCTGGTCAGCTGCAATTTCTAGGACCATAGGCTCTTCATCTAGTACCTCACAGATATAGCTCACCCTATAGCTGGTATGGGCAGTTTTCAGAGATTTAGAGATCTTGATATTGTCTTCGGGGGTATCTATCTCTACGCTTTTGGATTTCTTCCGGCTCTGCACGACATGCTCCAAGAAGTCCTTGGCGGTCGCCCTCACGCATCCAATCCCAGAACGAGTAGGAAATTTGACCCGTTGGTGAGGAAGGGAGGCGACCAACCCAAGTTTTGCTTGACTTGGAATGCCCAGGATAGAATGGTAATCACTTGTTAAACATGACTACGAAAGTGACAGTAGCCGTGGATCGGAAGGGATGTTCGCCAATTTCAAGTTCCAGCTCAACAGTTCCCTTGGCACCAACTTTATGGTTGGTGAAACCTTCAAACCTTCCATGATAAGGCTCCAGTATGGTGTCCTTTAAGCCCATCTGTTGGAAGGCAGAGTAATACAAAATATCACGGGAGACCCCTGTGTCAACAAGCAGTCTTTCGGATTCCACATTATCAATTCGACCCTTTATCACCAAGGGTTGTTCACGGGCAACACGACTCCCTGCCAATTCATTAGGAGAAAAGCTAATGACCTCTTCCGCTTTATAAACCCAAGCAGGAACATGTTATACCTTGCTTAGTTCATGGATTTGGTTCCTTAGCTGTTTAGTAGAGACTATCTCTTCCCGGATCACATGCAGCTTGGCCCTAGGAGGCCTCTGTTCTCCATCCTCTCTCTTATCGTCGTCTTCACTTTCCTCTTCCTTCCGTTTTCGCTTGCCATATTTCTTCATGACATAGCGATCTAGCTTTCCCTCGTCGACCCACCTTTGGATCATACGCTTGAGGGCGATGCACCTCTCGGTGTTGTGACCATGGTCCTTGTGGAAATCACAGAATTTAGAAGTGTCGCGAGGGAATTTTGGTTTGTCGCTCAGCGGGCGAGGTGGTGGAAGGTTTACTAGCTACATGATTTCAGTGATGGGCTTGGTAAGAGGGGTAAATATTTCCGGCTTTTCAGTACTTCTCGTTCTATTCTTCCCCTTGGATCCCTTACTATTCCCATTGTCATTGGAAGAGTGGCGAGTGCCAGCCGCTTCTGGTCCCGCCTTGTCAGATCCCCTTTTCTTGCTCTTATCCTCAGTCATGGCAATTGCATAAGCCACATTGTACAAATCGACCTTGGACTTAGGTTCTCGGGCGGAGAGTTCATAAATGAGGGGACTGGATCTCAATCCGGAATTAAAACAAAAAATAACCTCCCTGTCAGTGAGGCTTTCTTCCACTTGTTCCGCCATGGTACGAAATCGATTATAATAGCTGATGGTGGATTCATTCTTTCCTTGCTCGATATTGGCAAGGTCGGTCAACCTTTTTTTCCTCCTTCCAGCAGTGGCAAAGTGATCCAAGAACATTCTCCTCATGCCTCTCCATCTATTGATGCAACCTTTTTTCAGTTCACGGAACCAGGTCAAGGCTGTTCCGGAGAAGGTGCTTGCGAAAGCTTTACAGAGCATGTCATCAGCTTTGGTGAGGAGGTTCATGGTTTGTTCAAAACTTTGCACGTGGTCCTTCGCGTCTTGAGTTCCGTTATATTTTTCAAAGCTCGGGACCTTAAAGTGAGGATTTGGTTGTGCATCAGTTATCCTCTGGGAGAACGGACGGGTGGACCAATCATAGTCGTCACTATCAACCTTTTTCCCATTTCCATGTCGTCAAGCCATTGTTTCAAGAGTTCCCATTGTCTGGCTTCCACTCCCTTATCAGTGCTAGAGTGAGTGTTGCGTTGGGAGCTACGGGTTGACTTATCTCTAGGGCGGCCATTCATCCTACTATGCTCCTCGTCGTTTCGATGGCTGTCCCGTCGTCTAGATGGTGCTTTATCTTGACTTGGCTCTAACTCGTGGCCACTAAGTACCATTCTGTATGGCTGGGGAGTTCTCGGCCGTACAAACTCACGAGGACGAGGACGGGGAGAGTCTCGTCGAGGTCGAGGAGAATCTTGACGAGGTCGACGTGGTCGAGTTGAGTCGGGACGACGAGGGGCCATGACGAGACGAGGAGGGGATAACCATTTGGACAGACTGAGCCTCATCCTCAGGTCTCTCGAGTCTACCTCTTGGTCCTTGGAATGCAATTGGCTCCTTAGGTCTATCACCTTGTCGACTTTTGATTGTGAGGCCGAGGACGAGGAGCGTCTCGGAGGGCCTGCTTAGGTGGTACAGCAGGATCAAGGGGAGGACCTCGTCGCTCACCCTGTTCCCTTCCACGAGAGTTCCTCGTCGAAGGCAGAATGAATTCAACCATGGAGTTGTCTGGATCCAATTGCAAGAGAGCAGCCTGCGTCTCGTAAATCCTTTGCAACGTCTCCATTTGTCTATGCAACAAAGTACGTCGGTCGACGGGCTGGGTGCTTTCAGCTCGGCCGACGTCGACGTTCTTTGTCATCTTCCTCCCCGTTCGTTTCCCTCGAGGACGAGTGATACGAGGAGGGTTGGCACCTGCCCCCTCGGCAGCTGGCTGTCCCATGGAACGGAGAGTCATGGCGAGGAGAGGTGGTCCTTCGGGCAGAGGTAGAGGAGGAAGCACCTCGGTGTTAGGGGGGACCTCGTTTGTTTGTGTCTGCTCCTCGGCGGTAACACTTGTAAATCATCCATCTTCCATTGCAAATCAGCAAATGTAAACAACAAATTATTAAACGGCAAATTTCCCAACAGAACAAGATTTCCAGCCAAAATTTGGGACAGATTCTGAACGCCAACACAAGATTTCAATTTGCGATTTAAATGACCCCAAAATTTCCGGCTAAAACGTTTGCTTCAGACGAAAAATTGCAGATTCCGGCCGAATTAAGAACAGAGCAAGGCGGAATAACAATTTCCGTTCAAATCAAGATTCAATTCGTCAAGAAAACTTGCTTCAAGCGAGCTTTTTCCAGGCCAAAGAAAGGGCGTTTGAGTCGATTCCCGGCAATGGAACCAATTGATGATGCCAAAATCGTCAAATCAGCCCAAATCCAAGCGATCGTTTGCTCCGACGATTGCTTAACCTGAAAATAAGACAAAACACGTAAACTAAGCCGGGGCTTCACCGGCGAAGGCCCTTCGGCGTGAGAATAAGTTCACGATTTTTGTGGTGAGAAACTAAATTGACAGAGTTTCGGAATATAAAAAGTAACTTACCAAATGATGTGATATATGGCTTGTATTTATAGGGATGGATTGACAGAATCCATGTTGAACTTGGACTGTAAAGAGATACGGTATAATCCTAAGAGGATTATATCTGCTAAGGAGTCCTTATTTGATCTGTATTGTAGGAGGTAGTTACAATTCTGATAAGATTGTAACTGCTGAATCCTTGTTTGACTAGGATTGTTGTAACTGCTCGCCGGTAAGCCGAGGAGAATAATTTCCTTATCTCGTCATTTGCAGGTAGGCCGAGATGCATGAATTTGTCTCTTCGTCATACAAAGCTCTGTCGACTAGAAGAAATGCCGAGGTGAATGATTTTGTCTCCTCGTCATATGGAGATATGACGAGGTGCGAACTTTTCTTTCCTCGTCATTCATGACCTCTCGGTCCATGTTGAGCCGGAGAGGAAATAAGAATATAGAGAGCCTGTTGACAACGTTAAGGCCGAGGAAGGCACCTCGTCCTCTATGAAGATGATCTCGGCATACGAGGGAGGTCTCCTCGACATTCATAGTTGGGGCACATTGTGCTTGCTTGTTGGGCCTGAATTGGCCTTATTGATGACGAGGTACGAGACCGAAGAAAGCTCATTGTTGTCTCTCGTAATTCAGAGATGGATTATGTTTAGGGCCTAATCCACTTGAGCCTGATCCGAACAAGTCCATATTTGTATCTCGATTTATACTGTTCATACGATAACATATCAAAATGTATAATCATTAGCCTTTATATATACAGTAAATGATAAGATTAAATGAAGCAAATCCATTTAGTAATGATGTTCACTTTAATTATTTCTAGAAATTTAAACTTTTATTACAAAATACTGTATGTCGGCCCAGATTATTGTGTACAACTAAGCAGAAAAAACTCTGTTGCACTAATAACCCTTCCCATAAAACATGCAAAATGGTTCAGAATGAAATAGCCGGGGGTAGAATCATCAATTTAGGATCGTCATGTCGAGACGTTCTGTCCCATCATATAAATGGGACGGGACGAGATAGTATATGATGACGCCAAGCTTTACAGGGTCAGAAGCGGTTCAAGGATATCTGGCTAGGATATTTTTGGTGTATTGATGTACCTAGATCACAACACAAATGAGCACCGTTAAGGTCAAAGTTGGATGTTACTCCAACTCAGGCCCTCGGGTGTGAGAGTAAGAATACTGAGATAATAAGGCTTTGAATACCTTGGAGTGTATGTGTGTGTTTAGGGTTTAAGAGTAATAGGGCTTACTCAATATATTTGGAACTTACCTTGCCCAAGGGGGTAAAGGCCTTCTATTTATAAGGCGGCCTTGATGGTGCTTGTTGAGGTAAGCACGAGATCGGCCCTAGGGGGCACTTTGGTATTTGACCGCTACACGTGTCCGCATCTAATTGGTTCTGTCGAAGGGAACATTGGTATCCGGGGGACAGAGCTGAAA
Organism: Adenophora triphylla var. japonica; assembly: GCA_022495995.1. Classification (NCBI taxonomy): domain Eukaryota; kingdom Viridiplantae; phylum Streptophyta; class Magnoliopsida; order Asterales; family Campanulaceae; genus Adenophora; species Adenophora triphylla. Next base: position 288,758 of record JAFEMH010001422.1, on the reverse strand, counting down.
GGGACATGAGCCGTGTAGCCGGCTTGGAGCATTAAATGGAATAGTAGGCGCTGGCCAGGCCGCATTAAATGCGTGATGGGGGAGCCGGCAAGTGGCCTGTCAGAGCCAGTAAGCTAACTTGCTCAGTAAGGCTTGACATTAACCGGAAAGCAGACATGTGCCCGCGGTCAACGTTGTGGCCGCAGTCAAAGGTATATGACGCGAGCACGGTTGATGCGGTCATGCCTACTGCGGGCATGGACCCAACGGTCACAGGTCGTGCAGGCACGAATATAGCGGTCAGGATCCTTCCGGCCTTTGATAGGATTAATGCGGGGAGGGACGCGGTCTTGACCTCAAGGGCCTATCTGTCCGCGGTCTTCCCCCCCCCCCAGCGGTCTAGGAACTGCCACATCACTGGTTCCTTGGACCAGACCGAGCGCGGGCCCGGTCCAGTAGATCCAGGCTCATCAATGGCCCCTAGCTCCGAGTGTGATTATTTATGATCTGAGCGAGGAGGTACTAGAAGCTCAGTAGGATTGGATCGCCGCTTTGGCAAGCACCAGTGTTAGCGTTTTTGTTGGTTGTTGCTTGGCCCCATGGGCCTATGGGAACGTTCGGGAGGCACCAGTGAGTGACACGTGGCCCCTTGCATGGTATGCCTCCCGGTTAACAGGTGGGCCCCTTGGCAGATGAAAAGACGGGTTAGTGGTACGTACAGGGGTACGTGTCGCTCATCTAAGAGGGGCAATAAATGCAAAATGTCTTTAATTTTCGAATTTTCAAACGTTGGAGACGGTTCAGGGTCCGAGGCGTGGTTTGTGGGCTAATTAATACGGGTTAACGGGTTAACCCGTATAGGTAGGCCTTATAAATACCAAACCCTTAAACCTCAAACCCTTTTTACCATTTCCAAACCTTCAAAGAGCTTTAGAGAGAGAAATTTCTTGCTGCGAACTTCGTGCTACCGTTTTCCGACTCCCACTCTCAAGCTTTCCTTCGTAAGTAATTTTTAGGGTGTTTCTCTTCTTCGTCCCCTTCTGTTTTTATTTTTCTGGGTTTTGAAAGATGACCACCCGTGAATTTGGACCCCGCCGTCCCATAGAATTAGGAGATGGAGCCACCCCCGATATCTTTGCTGTCTGTAAACGGACTGGGGGGATTTTTAGGAAGGTAGGTTTGGGGTGGCTAAGGCTATCCTTGCCAAGATTCCTATATTTTTGTAAGAGAGATGATTGGGGGCCTTTCGTCCCACCCCAGTTGTGGGAGGCCAAGAGGAAGTACATCTACAATCGTAATGTACTGGTGTTGGGGGATCACCGTAGGCTAAGAAATTTTGTAATGGGGGTTTTGTGCAGGTTTCCCCGCGAGAGAGATCAGGCTCTGAACGCCGTTGAACTAGTGAGGAGAGCGATTCGTGTCCCCGAACAAATAACTGACTGGGAGAAGTGTGAGCTAATGGATCCCGATCAGATCAATGCTCCGCGGGCACCGGGCACGGACCTGAATGACCCTTTGGATGTTCTGCCCCTGAGGACGGTATTCCCCAATGTGGTGTCCGTGGCCCCTGGTGCTAACCCAATTGAACTGAGTAGTAGTGAGGAGCTGGAGCCTCTGAACTTTGAGACTACTGGAGGCGGGGAGGATGAGGATGAAGTAACCTCTGCCCGCGGTGATGCCACCGGTCTCTTTGGCTCGTCGAGCTCGGAGACCGAGGAGGATGACCGCGAGGTTGAGGATAGGAGGGCCGCGGGGACCTCCAAGAGGTCTAATGAGATGACGAACATAGTCGATGCCTTTTCTGACCCTGACTCCGAGGAGGAGGAGATAGTGGTGGCCTCTACTCGGAATAAAGGCAAGAGGCCAGCAGCTGAGGTGAACCCTGGTCCTGGCCGTGGCCGCGGTAATATGAAAGCCAAGGAGGTGGCTACTATTGATTGGGAGGAGGATATTTATGAGGTCTACAATGTTGACCGCAACGCCTTCCGTGTCCGCACCCTTGGGCACGTTCATTTGAAGGACAAGGACAAGCTGCGGCCAGAAACAGTAGCAGATGTCCGCGAGGACAATAGGGCCTGCATTTTTTACGGTGCCCAATTTGAGAATGGCCTGAGATTGCCCCTGGACCCCTTCTTCTATTTTTTCTTGGAGTTCAACGGCTGCCTCCCCATGCACCTGACTCCCAATGCCATTAGGGCTATAGTTTCCTTCATCGCGGTTTGCAGATTCCATGGTTATGAACCTACCCTGGCCGGGCTTTATGCTTATTATCAGAACCAGATCAGCCGTAGTATTCTGAGTTTGAAGGCTAGGAATTACTCTACCCGGACCTTCTCTCCTCCATCAAACAAATTTGACCAATGGAACCAGAAGGATATCTTGGTCATTGAGTCTAGGTTTGGCTGGCCCTTCTCCAAACCCTCAAATCCAGTCCCGATGAAGGTGGCCGCTAGTAGCTATCCAGACCCCTCCTCTGCTGATGCCATGCGCTGTGCCTTAGAGAAATATCTGGCCAACTATCTAGACAGCGGGGAGGAGCCCGTGTATGATGTGGGCGCCATAGTTGAGGATGAGCCACTCTTGATCTACTCAGGGGTGGCTCCTCGCAGGGAGGGCGCCCCATATGCCCCCAGAGTAGAAATAGAGCCTTTGCCCCGTGACCCTGATTGGAGGGTACACGAGCACTACCAATTCGAGGCTGATTGTAGGACCTGTATGCTGGGCGCAGAATGCGATCCCCCCGAACTTATCGGTCTCTGATTTTTTCATACAACTGTTGCCCATTTATTTTGCTTTTGAATTTTTGAACTGCATTCTAACCATTTTTCTTTCCCTCTAGAGTAGATCCAGAAGAATATAATTTCTGATGGCCCCTATGAATGCCGCTCAGTTGAAGGCCAAAAATATGAAGGCCAATAGGGATGCTGCTGCGAAGAGGCAGGCTGAATTGGGGGGAGCCCCAACCAAGGATAAGACTATTCCTGTGGTTAGCAGGAAAACAGGGGAGCCTCTGACCAGCTCCAAAACTATCCTTACTACAGGGAACCTGCCTCCACCCCCAGGGGTCCTCCTCCGGCCAATGCTCTCCGAGCTACCTCTCCAGGCCTGTAAGTACCCAAATCTGGCTCATGCCTTCCGGTTAATTTTCCCGACATTTCGGTAAATTTCCCGGTAATTCCCCGGACCTTCCTAGTGTTCCGGAAATGTCCCAGAGCAGTCCCAAATTAAAATTAGGGCTGTAAGGAGCCTTCCTAATTAAGAAAACACGTTTTTCTTAATTAGGGAGAAGCTTCTAGAATAATGCCACCTTGCATGGTTCTAGAATGCTGAGTCATAATGGATAAGACCGCACGGCCTCATTTGCAAAGGGCCTGCAGCCGCACGGCTTCATTAGCCTTATCCAGACTGCCTATAAATAGAGCCCTCCTCTACCCATTTCAACACACAACACACAACAACAACACAAACAATCAAACACACACACTCCATAGCAGTCCAGACGTGAAGAAAACCCTTGAAGGCTCAAGAAGGCGAAGAAGAAGCTCAAGAAGCCATCTCCCTCCTCCTTGAAGACCCAAGAAGAACCTCTCCTCCTAGCTCCGTCCGAAGAAGCGAAGGAAACGATTGGTAACCTCGCACGCCCTAACCTTGCATTTTAATTGATATACTTGCTCATTGCATTCATATATCTTGCTTGGGACTTGGCATTTATTCATAAAGATCATATCTTTATCACCCCCTTCCCCCTTTGCATGCATTAAGACCTCATTTGTCATAAAAATGTAGTCTTTTTCATAAAGGTGCATCCTTTGCACCTAAAATCCCTATTTTCCCAATAAAAATGTTATCTTTAGGCATCATTTGCATATAAAGATCAAATCTTTTTCAATAAAAATGCATCCTTTGCATCAAAACCCCTTTTTCAATGCATCATTTGCATAAAAATGAAATCTTTATGCATCATTTGCATAAAGATCATTTCTTTCAATCAAAAAAGCATCATTTGCTATAACCAAAATGTCATCTTTTCATTAAAGAGTCATTTTTATCATGCATTTCCCCTTTTCCCCTAACCTTGGAACGGACCGGTGTAAAAGTTCTCATCTTTGCATCGTTCCTTCCATTAAAGGTTCATGATTTCTTTAGGAAAAGGATAACCTTGAACCCTATATCTCCAATTATCGCTTAAGAATGAGTATGAAGCCTCTATACGAGCTCGACCGTCTTAAAGCGTAGGATTGATGGGCTAAGGACATTCCTTCCTAAAGAACCTCATCTTTGACCAAAAGAGAGTCATTCTCTCGATCACGCAAGTCCCGAGGGTCCCGAGGTTTAAAATGCGATGATCATAAGTCATAAGATGAGGACGGGATCATAATCCCAAATACATAAATTCCAAGGAATCCCGAGCGACAACCAACAAATGGTTTGTACGTCCGGAAGATAACTTGGGACATTCCCCCCCCCCTTATTTTCAAACACATGCACACAAAGAAAGCACGCAAGCAAACACGATTAATGAAATCTAGGGAGACTTGCCCTGGCAAGGCACCTTGGGTGAACGCCAAACGTTCTTCCCGAGGGTAACTTAACCTCCGAACCCATAAAACCTTTTTTTCAAAGTTTTGAGGTAATCAAAATGGCGTGGCGACTCCGTTTTTCAAATAACTCGGATGTCTTCAAACTCGCGTGAATTCCAATAAACAAAAAATTTGGGGCACACATTCACAGTTTGGCGACTCCGCTGGGGATCATCCCAAAGGAGAAAAGCTTTATTTTCAAAACAAAAGTCGATACTTGGTATATAGGTGGACCCCACTTACCCTTCCTGTATCGCTCCCTAACCCGGGGCTTGGGATAACAAGGTGGTTTAACAATCCCACGTACCAGTATCCCTTTTCGAAAAAATTTTGAAAAAAAAATAGAAGAAAGCTTTTCCCTTTAAGCGGGTTAGACTCCCATCGCCGATTTCATTAATCATGCTTGCTTTCTTTACCATGCATTGCATCATTTGCATCTTGGAATCTGTGCATACTTTGAACGGGAAACAACCCGAAAAATAGCAAAAGGAGTGGAACACGGAAAATTGATCCATGCGGTCGTACGGCTAATCCTCATAGGATTCGACCATACGACCTCGGTGGCAATTCCACCGGGAAAAATCATGGTTAATCGACGGTCCTAGCGGCTTGGGGCTACTCGGCTCCATGGTAGGCCCAGGGCTCCCGAGAAAAATTTACGTGCTTATGTGTTGCATTTTCCCCGTCCCGAAAATCATTCCTTTAAAACACATTTATGAAAATCTCTGTTTTAACTCAAAAGGAACATTTTTAGGAGACCGCACACTACGCGCACCTCGATATATCTGTACACTTTTGCACGCACGTCCTTCAAACCCGAGGGTGGTTCAGTGCGATCACGGACAGCCTTACGATGCTCCGGGCGCGCACGGAATCATCCCAACCTCCCCATGGCGGCCGGTGTCGACCAATGCACGATCCAGGTGTCACACGTTTCAAAACCGTGACTTTTGGTTGGTTTTTGGTCTAGTCCGTGTCATATAGCCCGGTTGCATACCCACGTAAAGGTCAAGCCTTAGCTCATAACGGAAACCAAGATTTTCGCTCAAGCGAAATGCGAAATTCCGACAAGGAAAAATCGGTGGGATCTTGACTCCGACATTGACTATTGACCTTGACCCGCACGGAATGCGTAAGAGTCAAGACCGAGTCTTTGCCAAAAATCAAAAGATCTTTCGCTCAAGCGAAGCTCTGCCAAAATTCCGACAAGGAAAAAATTGGCAAGATCTTGACCGGCATTGACTTCGATTCCGACTCGCGCACTGCATATGCAACGAAGTTCAATGTGACACTGTGTCATCCGGCTTTTGCCGCCCGACCCATGCCTATTATATTCTCGGACATTACCGAAAGTCAAAAACCGTCATTCGCTCAAGCGAAACTCTGTCAAAGATCCGTCAAGGCAGAGAGACGAGACTTTCCCGGTATTGCCTTGACTATAATCCGCATCGCTCGTGCGTTGAAAGGTCCTATGACCCGCTAGACCCGATAGGAGCGTTCTTTACTCTCGGTCGGTGGGATCCGCGTGCCACTATAGGACCCTCGCCCGGGCATCCACCCCGGGAGGTCGAAATACGGGTGGAATACGAGGGGCTTATAGACGTAGTGACGGAACCCGGCTGATCCAGGATCTAGAGTAGTTGTGAAAAAAGAAGGGCGAACCCCTTTTCCAACCAAATAGATATTAATAAAAGACATTGTTTTAAGTAAACTTGAAGATTCTAATTTGCATATTGCCCGAGCCTTCGGCTAAACACCTACCCCGAGTCTAAACCTTTCCTATCCCTTTCCCGCAGCGAGAAAGAAGTGGGTGAGAACACCGGGTCGGCGACTTGTTAGCGCGAGAATCCTCGGAGCGGTTCGCGAGAATCCTCGGTTTCATCGGTTCGAGAGTCGAGAATGACCGATTTGATGAACTTGATCTTGGTTTGGGTAACCGAGATGACTAGGGAAGAAGAGCTAACCTTAGCCCTGGAAAACGATCGTAAGACCCATGAGGAACAGCAAGCCACGCTCATTGAAGCGCTTCGTCGTCATGGAGTTCAAATAGTGGTCGAGCCCGATGGTTCCTTGGTGATGATAGAAGATGAGCCTCGAAGCGGCCATCTCGGCTCCATCAACCTATAACCAATGCCCTCCTCCATCCTCATACGATCCCTTATCCAGGATTACCCCTCTTGAGTCCTTTCCAACATCTCAAGCCATCGGGATCCCAACACCCTCACCTCCTCAAATAAGACCTAGCTTTGTCCCCTACCAACGAAAGCAAACGCCTCGGCTATCCCGGTTACGCGGCCTCTGCATTACCCCATGGGATTCACTCCCTCTCCTCGGTATGGGCCATCCCGGGCATTCCCTAGGCCTCAAAATCAGCTCAATGACCCTCTCAATTCATGTCACGCCACGGCGGATCTTCCACCTCCAACTTTGCCCGGGACCCCGGGAGGTTCCATATCCTTTTCCTACTTCGGAAATTATGAGCCTAATTCCTATGCCTCAGGCCGATCTCACGGGAACACGGGACTGGTCAAGTTTACACTTACTTCCCCTCAAAGATCCCCAAGCCTTGGTACCGGCTACCACTGTGCCACCCAGCTGTCCTTCCACCCAAGTCGAGATAAGCCTTCTCCGGAATCGAGCAATCCTAAACCATCCCCCGACTACGACATGGCTTGGCTAAGGGAACAAGTTAGGTCCATGCAAGAGAAGTTTGGGGAAATAGACACCAAGAGGACAAAGATACCGGATCACGATCCCAACAAAGTTGTCCCTCTCCCTCCAAAATTCCGAATGCCGAGAAATTGAAAAGTTCAACGGCACCGATTGTCCGGACTCACATTGAAAGCTACATTCTTGCCATGAGAGCCAAAGATTGTACACGACAACAAATGGCCGATCATTTTCGGTTATCATTAAAAGGTTCGGCTCTTAGGTGGTTCTGCATGTGAAACCGAGAGGCCCGAGCTACTTGGGACCAGATCAAAGAAGCGTTCCTAGAAAAGTATAAGGCGATTTGAATTGGGAAACCAGTGGAATGACCTACGGGGTACCCTACAACGTTCGAGATGAGCCGGTAAGTGAATTCTACAAGAGATGGAATTGGAAGCTCGGTGAAATGATGACCCCACTTAATGAAGAGGAACAGATGGAGATCTTCCAATCTTGCACGAAACCTCAACTAAGAGTTCAAATTGGCAATTACTACTATCGACCTTCGGGCAATGGTAAATGCCGGCACCAAGTTTGAGAATGCCTTCAATATGGCCGGCCACGAGGCAGCCAGTTCTTATCGCTACAAAGCACCGGTGTCAAATGCCCCATTTGTCACCATAAAAGGAAAAAGAAGTAATTGGCGCTGTTAATTACATTCGAGAATGAGAAAGCGGGACGGAATGCGAGGCCAAGGCTGCTGCAAAGCCAAAGCTCCCTTTCTATACGGCGAAGATTTGGAATGCCACTAGAAAAAGGTCTTCGACGGTTTGGTAGCCCAAGGACTCATCGGACCTTTGGAAAGCTGGAAACCCGAAACCCCGGTATCGACGAATGGACGAGACCAAACAACGTCGCTTTCACAATTATCATGGCCATAACACTAATGATTGCACCTACGAAGCTCACGATCTCTCGCCTAGTTGAAGAAGGCAAGTTAGAACCACCTCGGGGTCCCAATGTGGTCAAGAATCCTCTTCACCGCTAACAACCGAGTCAACATGATCGAGTTCGGAGGAACAAATGGAAATGGTTTTGGAAATCCATGTCATAGATATCCTGAAATTCAATGTTCCTTATCTTTGAATTACAAGGGAAATGGAAAGATCGATTAATGCCGCCGCCATGGAGGGACGGTTTGGACCCATAGTCGGAGCTGATTTCGTTAATGTTGTCGAGCTCGGCCTCTTTTCTACGACATCGAACCGGTAACCATGGTCAAGGTTACGAGAAGAAAGGCTCACTTATGAAGGCTGCGAGTTTGAAGTAAAACAAGCCATGATAATGAAAGTCTCTCGAGAACCCTTCATTACCCATGACGAGCATAATGTGTTTGTAATGGCTCTTACTACTCCCGAGGATCATTCCCAACCCCTGTTTGGGAAAAGGTAGAGAGAGAAGAGTGAACAAGCCGGAAGACTTGTGGGATGAAGAGAGCTGTATCTCGGATCTTGAAAGCACCACCGGTCCCTCTTGCCGGAAGTACAAATGGATGAAGTTAAGATCGAAAGGAGATTACGCCGGATCGCCCGAGTACTTCCTATGGAATTGGTGTCAACAAAGGCAATAATGATCCGCGAGTGCACAATCAAATGACAACGGCGGCAAGGCTGCTACTTCCCGGGGCAACGGCAAGAAGGAGTGAGATCCGGTCCAACCCTTGTCAAGTCCCCCTCGAGTCAATAAGTAGTGTAGGGTCCAGAGTCGGTGTTGTCTTTTCGGTTGAGTCGGGAATCTTCGAATTCCGGTCCTCGAGAGTCATCAGAAGGCCTCACGCTGAGGATTATGAAAATGTAATCGATGTCATCTTTCCCCTTATCTTGAATGAAATGACAAATCTTTACGATTATCCTCTTATTGCCAACTTAACAAATGATAAATTAACTCAAAACTTAACAACAGTTAATAATGAATCATTTGAACAAGATGCAAACACACTAAACGAACAATACATTAAAGAAATCTTTAAGCGGGTTTCGGAAAAAGAGGAAAACCGGGCCCAGCTGCCGAGGAGATTTTGATAAGTGTGAACTTGGGTACTATTGAGGAACCTAAAGAGACACAGATTGGAAGCTTCTTCCGGGGGTTGAAAGGGACAGACTAATCGAGCTGCTCGAGAGAATACGTCGACGTGTTTGCATGGTCATACAAGGATATGCCGGGGCTAGACAGTTCGATAGTAGAGCACGAATCCCTCTAGCACCGGATGCTAAGCCGGTAAAGCGGCGAGAAAGATCAAGCCGGAATGGTCTCTACGGTCAAAGAAGAAATTGAGAAGCTACTGCGGGTAGGGTTCATCGAGTCATTGAATACAGACATGGTTGTCCAACATCGTGGCCGTAACCAAGGCCGATGGGAAGGTGCGGCGCTTTGTGTGGATTTAGAGATGCGAACAAGGCCGGCCCAAAGACGACTACCCTACGCCCAAAGCATAGACATCCTGGTGGACTCCACTTTGCCAACTACGAAGTCAAATCCTTCGTTGATGGTTTTGCGAGCTACAACCGGATCAAGATGGCCGAGGAAGACCAAGAAAAGACGGCCTTCACCACACCGTGGGAACCTCTTTATACGGTAATGCCATTCGGGCTCAAGAATCTTGGGGCTACTTACGAAGGGCGGCGACCGCACTTTTTCATGACATGATCCACAAGGAGATTGAGGTCTACGTAGACGACATGATAATCCACTCCAAAGGAGAAGGTGGGCGGCACTTTGTTGACCTACGAAAATTCTTTGAGAGGTGAGACGGCATTCCATGAGACTAAACCTGCTAAATGCACCTTCGGAGTGACAAGGGGAAAAGTGCTCGGGTACATGGTCACGGAGCGAGGTATAGAAGTTGACCCCAGAAAGATCAAAGCTATCATGGATATGAGGCCACCTCAAACCAGGACGAAGTCAAAAGCTTCATGGGTAAATTGCAGTACATTAGCCGTTTCGTCAATCGGTTGACCACTATGTGCGAGCCCATCTTCAAGCTCATGAAGAAGAATGTGGACACGAGAATGGACCGAAGAATGCCAAGATGCCTTTGACCGAGATCAAGGCATACTTAGTACATCCCGGTACTATGCCCCCACATAGACGAAGCCTCTTACGCTCTATCTCATTATCATGAACACGGCGGTTGGGGCTATGCTTGCTCGGGAGAAGAAAGACTCTCGGGTAGAAAATGCCATTTACTTTGTCGGCCGGAAGCTACGGGGAGTGAGCTCAATTACTCGGCGTGTGAAAAGACTTGTGCGGGAGTGCAGGTAGTCGGCAAGTTGAAGCATTATATGCGAAGCCCGCCTGTGAACTTGGTCTCGAAAATGGACCCCATCAAGTACATCTTTGACAAGCCTTCCCTCTCGATGCGTTTAGCGAAGTGGTCCTTCTTCTTGGCGAGAATACGACATCAACTATGTGACCGGAAAGGCCATCAAGGGTCAAGCATTGTCGAGATCACTGGCGAATTTCCCCGATAATGAAGACAAAGGGCACGAACCCCAATTTCCGAGATGAAGGGATCTTTGCGGTTGAGCACGAAAATAGATGGCAATTGTTCTTTGACGGAGCCGCTAACAAAAGAGGAAATGGTGTAGGAATGCTATTGGTCGATCCGAAAGATGAGCATACCCCCATAGCCCTCAAGTTGAACTTTCTGCCACGAGCAATGCGTAGAGTATGAAGCTTTGCATTCTTTGGTTTGGAGAGTTTGCCTTAGAAAGAAATGTCAAGGAGCTCGAAGTTTACGGAGACTCGGCCACGATCATCAACCAAGTCTCCAACAAGTGGAAGGCTGTGGACCCTAATCTACAACGGTATCATGCCCGTATGGAGGAGTTGAGTTTGGACGGTTCGGAGAAGTGACTTTCCACTACTTGCAGGGAAAAGAAACGGTTCGCGAGATGCCCTAGCTACTCTAGCCTCATTGGTAGAGATCCCAGGAAAAGCCATAAAGCCCTTCGAGAGTGGGTAGAAGAGAAGCCCCGACTTTACATTTGTGAAGTGGACACAGGACCCGAGCCTATAAAGGAACCTTGGTACAATCAGTTACCAATTCCTCAAAGACGGAGAGTCGGCTTTCGAGAGACGAAGAAGGTAGACCAAAAGAAGGTATCGAGCCAAGAGCTTACAAGCCACGAAAAGGTTGGCTTCTCATTATGTCATTCTAGGAGGCAACCTATACAAGAAGCGGTATCAAGGACCACTCCTCTTATGTGTCACTCAAGAAAGAGCCGGAGAGTTGATGACCGAAGTCCACAATGGTCCTGCGGTCCTCACATGAATGCAGAGCCACGATGCAAGTGATCCTCGAGAATGGGTTACTCTTGGATCTCCATGGAAGCGGTTTGCGTTCGGCACGTCCGAACTGCGACAAATGCCGGCGGTTTGCCAACCTCAACCATCTCCCACCTCATGACACATCTTGCATGGCGACTCCTTGGCCGTTTGCAACTTGGGGCATTGACGTGATAGGGAAAATATCCCAGGCCAGGAAGCAATGGGCACGAGTTCGTGTTGGTAGCCATTGACTACTTCACAAAGTGGGTAGAGGCCAAGTCCTACAAGGTCCTCACTTCGAGAAAAGTGGCCCGAGTTCATCAAAGAAAACATAATGTGCGAGATATGGGGTGCCCAGCGAGATCATTTCCGATAATGGGTCACACTTGAAGGAAGGCTGCGATAGGCTAGCATCGGGAATTCGAGTTACTCGCCACAAGTCGTCCCCGTACGGACCTCAAACCAATGGAGCCGTGGAAGGCTGCTAATAAGACACTCGAGCGGATCATCGGGAAGATGGCCACCCGTGGTCGTGATTGGCCCGAAAAGCTGCACCTAGCACTGCGGGGCTACGAACGTCTGTCGAACGGCCACGGGAGAAACTCCTTTTGCCCTAACTTACGGGATGGAAGCGGTGTTACCGGTGGAGTTGGAAATCCCGTCATTAAGGGTCCTCTGGAAAACGAGTGTCAATGAAGTGGAATGGTTGCGCGGCGGCATGATGAGTTAGCCACGCTTGACGAGAGAAGGCTAAAAGCCATGGAACACACCGAGCCTACCAGGAGGCGAATGGCGGAGCGTTTGATAAAAGGTCGAGGCCGGAGATATCAAAGAGGGCGACTTAGTCTTTGAAAGTAAAGCCCCCTACCGAGAGACAACCCCACAGGGAAAATGGGAACCCGTCTGGATCGGCCCTTATGTGGTGCGAGAAAATGCGTCGGGAGGAGCAATGAAGCTTGCGAGACTTGGATGGCAATCCCTTTGTCCACCCGGTCAACGGTGATAAACTCAGAAGATACTATGTCGATAAAAAAAAAAAAAAAAAAAAAAAAAAAAAAAAAAGAAAAGTGCAAAAAAAGTAATGCCCGGCTAAGTGAAAACCCCAAAAAGGGCGGTCTAGGCAAAAGACGGGGTAAAAAAAAAAAAAAAAAAAAAAAAAAAAAAATCTTAGTGCAAAAAGAGTAATGCCCGGCTAGAGTGAAAACCCCAAAAAGGGCGGTCTAGGCAAAAACGAGTGCACATAAAAATTGGTTCACCGGAATGAACTACGAAGACCTGAGCCCCTTAGCCTTTCTTGTAAAAGGGAAACGTAGGCAGCCATATATGGTTCGGTCTAAATAATAAAAAGGACGATTAAGTTTCCATGAAATGCGTCCTAAGCAATAAAAAGGACGATTAAGCTTCCATGAAGCGCGTCCTAAATAATAAAGGGTATTTCAGTTTTCATAAAACGGGTCCCAATCAATAAAGACATTTGAGTTTCCATGAAATGTGTCTTGATTAATTTTTAAGATAATATGCCTTGTTCATTACAAGTTAAAAACTTCTTGATGAGTTCAAGCACGGTCTACCTCTTAACTCTGCTAACCTGCTAAAAAGATCTAAAATACAACAAAATGCCTAAATAAACTAATGTGTTTGCAAATGGCAATAAGAGGATCTTGAGAAAAGACTTGTCAGTCGTCATTCGGCGAGTCTTCTTCGGTCTTCTTCCCTTTTCCTCGGCCTCGTCGAGTCTTCTTCCTTTTCTTCTCAATAATGTCGGTATCCCTCATCCCGACCTCTGGTATCCTCGCTGGAGCCTCTACCCGACCCCGTGTCGATGAGCGCTCTCTCTATACGAGCACGAGTCCGCACCTCCTCCTCGAGCCTCGGTCGAAGGAGCGACTTCGGACAACCTCTTGTACCGAGCCTCCATATCACGACCAAGTCACGATTGGTTATGGCAACTCGCCTTAGCCTCGGTCTCCTCGAGTCCTACTCGAGTCACGGTCGGCTCAATAAAGCTCGGCGTCTATCCTCCCAAGATAACTCGAGTCGCTCCATCTCCCTCTCGTACCCGGTCCAGTAGACGGTGGTCAAGATGGTGCTCTTCACTGCTCTGAAGATAGCCACGGGTGGGAAAGCGGTATGTGTCAAGCCCTCGAGAAGAAAGAGAAGGTGTTTGGATCTCTCGTATCGATGACACCACCTCCGTAGTCGGATGTCCTCCCAATCACTCAATGGCTCTGTAAAGCCCCAAGCTGCCTGGATACCAAGCGGGGTATGTAGAAGGACGACCGGCGAGAATCTGGAACCCTCGCGGCATAAGACTCTGAAATATCCTCACGATGCGCAACCTCCGGTGTGGTATCCACCAACGGATGTCAGAAGTGGATAGCCTAGCCATCATCGACTCCCGGCTACCACTGTTCTGTTGCCTAGGTGCACCTCTCAGAAATCACCCAAAGGGCATGAGTCGGCAAAGCCCCAAGCAAAGCCAGAGCCTCTCCTGCGGCCGCTGAGTCAACATAGCCGGACTCCCGGACCTCATGAAAGCGGTCTCCCGAGCCATCCTATCGATCCCATGAAATGTCTCTCCCAAAACCGGCGGGACAATATCCTTCCCGACCACTGCGAGTCTCGACCATGTCCAAGAGGCCACTATGTGAGATCCCCACGGACTCGGCGGTGAACAAAATAGAGAATACGCGAGAGAATGAAAGCATCCATAGCCACCGTGGTCGCGGCCATATCTGGAGACCCAGGCACACTTGCAGGGATATCGAAAGGTCAATCCTATCCGGGGCTACCATCATCCTCTCGGCCTCTCCCAAAGGAATGCGTAGAAAAGATGCAAGCTTTACCGTCAGGCACGTCTCCGTCAGCGGAATAGATATAGCCTCGGTCTCGGGACCCCAATCAAGGCTCACGAAGTCTTCGTGCGTTGGGACAATTTCGTTGTAAGAAAAGCGATAAACATGTCTCCGGACGTCCCGAGAACTTTCTTTGCGGCTCTCAACGAGATCCCAATCGGGCGGGAGATCCCTCAAGTGCCATAAAGACTTGATCTTGAAGGAAGAATCCAGCAGTCCCTTGTGATTTTGGAAGTTATATCTCGCCCAAGATTGAAGACCGGATAGAAAATGGTCTCGTTTCCCCCTTTGCAATCTAACGGGATTCTCCATCGCAAAATGATCAAAGATGGTGCTTTTCGGTCCAAAATATGCTCGAGAACAATTGGGACAAGTCTAGAGTGAAAATGAAATGAAATGGCCAAGCCTTGCTTTTATTCGAGAAAATAACCGGTTCGAGACGGGCGGTTAGCCGCACGGCTTCATTTTGCCCTCAAGGCCATGCCGCACGGCTACATTAGCCCTCTGCGAGAAAAATTCTGCAGCAACCAAAGTTGCTGCCCAAGGGAGTTTTCACCCCACTTTTTCAACCAAAACACATGTACAAAAACATATCCGAAGCCATTCAAGCATTCATACACCATTATAAATCATTTTGGCCCATTTGACCCCAATTCCAAGCAAAAAAGTTGCCCCAAGGCTCGAGATAATATGCAAATTGAAAAAGCATGAATTAGAAAAGCAAATAAAACATAAATACAATGTTTTCGCCCCATCGGCGCCCAAATAAAGCAAAAAATAAACAAGTTGTGCATAAAAATTGTAAATTGTTTGTTTTTGTTCCAAATCTATTCTAGAGACCTCCTAGGCCTCCGATTCTTCTTCCTCTTCATCGCTACTCAGCTCGTAGATGCTAGCCTCCCTCATTAGGTCCTCCTGGTCGCTCAAGTCAGACAAATGGACATTATCGTGCCCGTACTCGGCCAGTTTGCTCCCGAGAATGTCGGCGTTGGGTCCCCGCCCGAGGCATGGCCTTTGGAAGAGTACTCCGAGGCCGATGAGGTAGGCCATTTGTGCCCCCGACGTGCCGTCTCTTGCGCCCGAGCTCACTGTGCGTCAGCTGCCGCCTTCGAAGCGCGAGCCGGCTTCCTCGAAGAGGCAGGCACATGTCCTTCCCGGCCCTACATTACGCACGACCGGCCTATCGTAAGTGCGAGTGGAACACGAAAAAAAAAGAGAAAAATCTCGGAAAATCTCGAGAAAATTGCAAAACGGAGAAAATGCGAAAGCTAAAAGGGAATAAGACCACTAAAAGTACACTTACAGTGCTATCGGGCGGCAAGGTGTCTTGGGGCTCCTAGCATCGGGGACAGGGTATCCTCATCCTCCTCGGCACTCCATGGATCACGTAGGACGGATGCGCGGGAGGGATCGGCGGAGTCGATAGGCTCGTCCTCCCCATATCCACAGTGACCGCCGGCTTCACTGGCTTACGTGGCGTCCTCGGGCGCTGCTCCACAAACACGGCGTAGGGGTGTCCATGTCGAAATACTCCTCGCGGCCACGCGCACGCACAGTACACAGCAATCTCATCCCACTCAGGCGAGTCCACAGGCTGCGGCATCCCGTCTTTGGAGGGTCGGAAGGAGTAATGGCATCTAGTGGGGGAACATGGCCATCTTTGCCTCGAGAAGCGGTCCCCCGGATAAATGACATCACATGTCGGCCACAGTGAGCCACCTCCTCTGCCTCGTCACCTCGATGGCATCTCCCGGCCAAGATCTCAGGATACACGCCCCGGGGGTAGAAGTCCGCTCCATCGTGCCCATCCACGGTTGATGACCGGCCTCACCATTTTGTAATCGAAGGTAATCAGGGTCTTCCCAGTGAATTTATCTCTCGCATCTCCCCTCCGGCGAACCATAGCGGGGAAGATGGTGACATCGCTCTGTGGTTCCAAGGGAAGAACCCGATCACCTCGCAAAACCAGGCTGCATGTTCAAAACGTCAAAAGGTCATTCTCTCTTATAAAAGTCTCAAGACGGGGAAAGAGAAAAGAAAAAAGAAAGGAGACTACCTCAAGGGCAAATGAGAAGCGATCCATGGAAGCGGCCTTGTTCCATTGTACATGTCCAACGAAGTAGAGCTCCGCCAATCCGGCCTCTCCCCAAGAGGCCGTCCCTATCCCATCAACATCCTCCCGGAGAGTCGAGGAGGCAGAGTCATAGCCGGCGTACCGGAATTAGCAAAAATGGTGGCCCGGTAGCATCAACCATATGAATGCTCTAGCCGGTCTTTGGGCGATCACATCATTAGCGACAAAATTACGCATGCAAGTACGAGCTGCCACCTCGGCGTTCCGCGTCTCCATCCCCAACCCCTTGGGAATCGGCTCAAACCCTACCAAAGCACGGAACTCCTCGGCGGTAATATGGTCTCTCCAAGTCACGGGCCTCCCGGTGGGCGTAGGCCCGTAATAGCCGTGAAATCGGCGGGAGTCATTGTCGGCTCTCCCGGCTCGGTGAAAGCTATGTGTCTTGTCCCACGAGGAACTCGAAAGGGCTGGACCAAGCCCTTGCTCTTAGAGGTGATGTGAACACCCTGCCGATGGCCTCTACAAATGCATCCAAGCCGGTAGCCCTCACCATTGCTTGGGATTTGCCCCATTCTTCTCAAAATCCGGCATCCTGCCCAAAGCTTGACCGCAATCTCCGACGGTCCTCTAGACTTGTTCTCCTGTAGACAAGCACATCAAAAAGAAGCATCAATCCTTCATATCATTTCAAAAGCATGCATATATTCAAAAGTGCACATATTTTCAAAAGAAAAGCATTCATAAAAGTTTTTCTAGCATATCTTTTGCATCAAAAACGTGTATTTCATCACTTGAAACGCGTCATTGCTTTCCTAAAGCACAAAATCACAATTCTTCGCACATAAGCATTATTTTTCAAAAAATGGCATGCATGAATCATTTTCATCTTCCAAAATCATGTTTTCTCATTGAAAATCAGAATTTTGACCTAGTTCTAGCACAAGGCAAGAACTCAGTCTCATATTTTGAAAAATTCTCATTCTTACTTCATTTTGCGAGAAAAAAGTGAGTCATTCTCATAATTTTCATCAAACAAGTTGCACATTGCACATTCTTAGCCTCATAGGTTGTTCATGCATCTCAAAATCATTCAAAAAATCATTCAAAATCCTATAATTCGGGTCAAGCCCTAAATCATTCAAAAATCAAGCAAAATCATCGGATTTGAGCAAAATGAGAATGCTTACCCCAACCGATCGCGGGTTCGTCGATTTGTGCTCCCTTCTCCCCGGGTAAAGCTCCGATGGAGGCGTAAGGAAGTCATACTTCCTCTCCGTCCTCACGAGCTCCTTCCTCCTCCTTCTCGCGGCCGCCGAGATGTTTCTCCTTGCTTGCCTCGGTATGGGATTGCCCTCCGGATCCATTTCAAATCAAAGGGAAGCAAAAGGGTTGAAGAATTTCGAAATTCTCTCTCTCTCTTCTCTCTCTCTCTGCGTTCTTGGGTGGCAACAAGTGCCCAATGCCCGTTCAAAACCTGATTTTAAATAATCTGGAAAAAACAGGCTTCTAGCCGTACGGCTCCTTTTTCTCCATCTCATGCCGGGCGGCTTCATTCGCTCTGAGCAGAAATTACAATCCTGCCCCTGGACCTTCCACCTGGGCATGCAATCTCCGTTATCTTTTAACCAAGATAACATCTTTTCAGAAAACATCCCTTATCTCTTTAGCAATCAAGCTCTATTCCCAGTCGCCTCCGTTAATTCCGTTATAACGGGATAACACTAGGTGACAACCTCCGAATTGTCAGAACTCTAGACTTGTGCTACCTCTATCCGCGAATAGTGAAGTATGCCCAAGTCATTCCAACTTGTGCTACCTCTATCCGCGAATAGTGAAGTATGCCCAAGTCATTCCAACTTGTGCTACCTCTATCCACGAATAGTGAAGTATGCCCAAGTCATTTCAACTTGTGCTACCTCTATCCGCGAATAGTGAAGTATGCCCAAGTCATTCCAACTTGTGCTACCTCTATCCGCGAATAGTGAAGTATGCCCAAGTCATTTCAACTTGTGCTACCTCTATCCGCGAATAGTGACGTATGCCCAAGTCATTCCAAATTGTGCTATCACTATCCGCGAATAGTGATGTATGCCCAAGTCATTTTCAACTTGTGATACCACTATCCGCGAATAGTGACGTATGCCCAAGTCATTCCAACTTGTGCTACCTCTATCCGCGAATAGTGAAGTATGCCCAAGTCATCTCAACTTGTGATACCACTATCCGCGAATAGTGACGTACGCTCAAGTTTCCCAACTTAAGTTACCTCTATCTCCGTCATAAAGAGATAGCGCCATAAGCTCTAGCTTCCTCAGGTGACAGCCTCCGAATTGTCAAAATCTCAAGGATCCTAGACATCGTTCCTAACTATCTAGTGATGCTTGAACTACGATCAAGGCTTGATTCCTCCGGGATACGTAGGTAGCCTTTTATAAAAGGTCCAGCCATTCGACCACTTTGGTCACCCTGTTTCTTTGTCACTCCTCAGTGATAAAGCGCCCCCTCATAAAAGTTCAAATATTCGACCACCTGGGTCACTCCTAGCATGTCCCCAGTAGGATCAATTGCTTGACCTCCTAGGTCATTTTCTCTTCTTTTTCCCGGCAGAGACCGGTTTCTCTTCTTCCTTCCCCGGCGGATCCTAATCCCGAACTACGGCCTGGCTTGATTCCTCCGGGATACGTAGGTAGCCTTCCAAAAGGTTCAGCCACTCGACCACCTTGGTTCCCAATCCGTCTCGGCATTCGCCAGATCGGATCCTTTTCTATCGACAACCCCACTCGCCTTGCAAGTGACGTTGCCGAGGGGCTTCTGTAAGTACCCAAATCGCTCATGCCTTAGGTTAATTTTCCCGACATTTCGGTAAATTTCGGTAATTCCCGGACCTTCCTAGTGTTAGGAAATGTCCTGAGCAGTCCCAAATTAAAATTAGGGCTGTAAGGAGCCTTCCTAATTAAGAAAACACGTTTTTCTTAATTAGGGAGAAGCTTCTAGAATAATGCCACCTTGCATGGTTCTAGAATGCTGAGTCATAATGGATAAGACCGCACGGCCTCATTTGCAAAGGGCCTGCAGCCGCACGGCTTCATTAGCCTTATCCAGACTGCCTATAAATAGAGCCCTCCTCTACCCATTTCAACACACAACACACAACAACAACACAAACAATCAAACACACACACTCCATAGCAGTCCAGACGTGAAGAAAACCCTTGAAGGCTCAAGAAGGCGAAGAAGAAGCTCAAGAAGCCATCTCCCTCCTCCTTGAAGACCCAAGAAGAACCTCTCCTCCTAGCTCCGTCCGAAGAAGCGAAGGAAACGATTGGTAACCTCGCACGCCCTAACCTTGCATTTTAATTGATATATTTGCTCATTGCATTCATATATCTTGCTTGGGACTTGGCATTTATTCATAAAGATCATATCTTTATCACCCCCTTCCCCCTTTGCATGCATTAAGACCTCATTTGTCATAAAAATGTAGTCTTTTTCATAAAGGTGCATCCTTTGCACCTAAAATCCCTATTTTCCCAATAAAAATGTTATCTTTAGGCATCATTTGCATATAAAGATCAAATCTTTTTCAATAAAAATGCATCCTTTGCATCAAAACCCCTTTTTCAATGCATCATTTGCATAAAAATGAAATCTTTATGCATCATTTGCATAAAGATCATTTCTTTCAATCAAAAAAGCATCATTTGCTATAACCAAAATGTCATCTTTTCATTAAAGAGTCATTTTTATCATGCATTTCCCCTTTCCCCTAACCTTGGAACGGACCGGTGTAAAAGTTCTCATCTTTGCATCGTTCCTTCCATTAAAGGTTCATGATTTCTTTAGGAAAAGGATAACCTTGAACCCTATATCTCCAATTATCGCTTAAGAATGAGTATGAAGCCTCTATACGAGCTCGACCGTCTTAAAGCGTAGGATTGATGGGCTAAGGACATTCCTTCCTAAAGAACCTCATCTTTGACCCAAAAGAGAGTCATTCTCTCGATCACGCAAGTCCCGAGGGTCCCGAGGTTTAAAATGCGATGATCATAAGTCATAAGATGAGGACGGGATCATAATCCCAAATACATAAATTCCAAGGAATTCCGAGCGACAACCAACAAATGGTTTGTACGTCCGGAAGATAACTTGGGACATTCCCCCCCCTTATTTTCAAACACATGCACACAAAGAAAGCACGCAAGCAAACACGATTAATGAAATCTAGGGAGACTTGCTCCGGCAAGGCACCTTGGGTGAACGCCAAACGTTCTTCCCAAGGGGTAACTTAACCTCCGAACCCATAAAACCTTTTTTTCAAAGTTTTGAGGTAATCAAAATGGCGTGGCGACTCCGTTTTTCAAATAACTCGGATGTCTTCAAACTCGCGTGAATTCCAATAAACAAAAAATTTGGGGCACACATTCACAAGGCCGCACCATTCCTTCCGGCCACCAAGTGAATTCTCTGAAGAGGAATGACAGAGAAGGAGATTTGGGGCAAGGACACAGAAAGTTCCAGAAAATCGGGGACGCTCCTCCTCGGACCATGACTGCTCCTGCTGCGGTCTCACCCTCTTCCCCCATTGGGGGGTCAATCTGTTCTGTGGCCTATCCGGTGGCCCCTCTGACCACCCGTGAGGAGACGCTGGCCGTCAGAAAGAAGCTATCTGATGTGCCCACCGTAACTGGGGTGGACATTTATGCCCGGAACTCAACCAACGCTTCAGTTGGGATCGGGCTGGTGAACCGTCTATACTCCCCCGACTTCTATAAGAATATAGTTGTCGAGGAGAATGCCTCTGCCATGGTGGGGGACATAGGTCTTGCTCTGACCGAGGTAGATAATCGCCTGTCCTCTTTGGTTCCACACTTTCACCCTCTCAATATGTCTTTATTCTTAACTCTTGCTCTCTCTCCTCGTAGGTGAGCAATAAAGTACTGCGGCTGCGGGAAAGCTGCGATACCCTGACCGCCGAGGTGGAGAACAAGACTACCATTCTGGCGGCCAAACTCCGTGAGCTGGAGGAGGCTCAAGCGAGGATTGGGACCTTGAACTCCCTCATGGAGGACAAGGACAAGGCTTTTGCTCAGAAGGAGTCTGATCTGAAGGACTTCTCCGACCGACTGGCCGTGGTGGAGAAGGACCTTGAAAGGGTGAGGGGTCAGCGGGATGAGCTCCGTGGGCACAAGGCTGAGTGGGAGCCTAGGAATAAGGAGCTTGCGGCCAAGCTGGAGGCCACCAAGGTTGATCTGGGGGTCCTAGAGAAAAAGGTGGATGAGCTGTCCGAGCAGCTGCTCCCCTATAAAAGGTTGGAGGCGGAGGGGAAGTCCGCTCTGGATGATGTCCGCAAGGAGGCGGTTGAAGAATATAAGAACTCCGAGGAGTTCAAAAACTGGCTCCTCGCTGAGAATCTGGCTCAGTATGAGGCTGGGGTCCGGACACAGATTCGGAACTTCGCGGCCACGGGTAGGTTCTCTGTACAAGAGTTGGCCATTATTGGCTCTGTTGTTGCTACAGATGAAGAATGCTTGCCCGGGCATGCGTTCGTTCCCTTGTCCGAGGATGAGGTCAAGGGCTTGGAGCTGTCCGCCGCGGCCTCCTTGCCTCCTGTAGCGAAGTGGCGCCACTTAGCTTAATGCTGGCTGGATGAACTGCGATTTGGGGAGAACCCTATCTCTCTCGGGGATGCCCTTGCTCGCGTTCTTCCGAGATGGGCTGCCATAGGAGATCTCTTTCCTCGACGGGCGGCTCCTGCCCCCGGTCTCCGTGAGCCTCGACCCTATAACAGAGATTCTGATGACCCGTCTTCCTTCTCCCACTCCAGCTTCAGAAGCGGGCACGGACGGTGCGGCCAAAGAGAACGCAGATGCGGCCAAGGATGCCTCCAAGGATCAGGCTCCAATAGTATAGGATTTTGTTTCTTTTTGTAATAGATTAGGACCTTGTAAATATTTTTCAATATCAATAGAAGAATTTTTTCGTAACTATTCTCTTAATTACTAGTCTCGTAGGCTATTATGAGTGTTTGCAATTTTTGAGTACCTTGATACTTGCATTCTTGCTCTTTCTCTAGCTTTTTTGACTTGCAATTAAACTTTATACTCTCCTTCTGCGGTCAAAGGCTTAGTAGGCCCTTTGCCCGCATTTTTTGAGTTTTCCTAACTCTTTATTCAAAATCACTTAGATTTTTTGTGAGAGTCAGCCTTATTCGTCTGTGATCGCGTTTGTTTGGCCTTGTGGCAAACTTTGGGGCCTTAACCCCCTTTGTCTGTTTGGCTTTGTAAAACACTTTTGATCACTGTCATCCATTTACACTTATTCCCAGGCCTTGCGAGTAGTGGTGTAAGTAAAAAGCGGCGAGGCAAGCTACCTTCGTAGAGGCCATGCGAGTGTGGCCGTGAAGCTATAGTCCGCGCAATGTAGGTAGGAGCATATTTAGCATAGCGGCCCTTTAACCTGCGGCATACGTATCCACTGCGGTGGTTCACGCTTTTTTGACCCTTTATTCAAAACCCCTTGGAGTTTTGTGTGAGGGTCTTCTGGCGATCTGGTAACGGGCTTATAGGCCTTTGTCACATACAGGCATACGAGTAACGGCCCTAACGAGGACCTTCGCGCACTGAGCGGGGACAAGGGCCTTGGCCTTTGTCCTCGCTGGCATCTATATCCACTTATTCTTGGTGGTGTCACGCGGGCAGGACAGGGTATCCTCCCCGCGATCGGAGTACGGATCGTAATGGATCTTTGTACTCATATAGGCTTGCGGACCGAGAGATCGTTTCGCATCAGTAGGTAGGAGCTTATATGTTTGCTCTTTAACCTACTGGCATCCGCTTGCGGGCATCCACTTTTAGCTTGCTGGTGGGAATAGGTTTTTGCATCAAAATATGATGATAACTTCTCCTTTATATATACATATAGTCTATACTCCTTCCAAAAAATTACAAAGATTTCAAAAGAAGTATCTTTTAAGGTGGTCGCTATTCCAAGCGTGCTTAAGCTCTTCTCCCTCTTTTGGTCGCAATATGTAGGTGCCCTCCTTGACTATTTTGGTGACCTCATATGGACCCTCCCATTTCGGGGACAGTTTGTTGAAACCAGGTTGGGTCCCTTTGACCTCTACGCTTCTGAGTACCCAGTCTCCAACTGAAAAACTCCTCCTATTTACTCTCTTTTCATGGTGCTTCTTCGCTTTCTGCTTGTAGTTTACCATTTTTTCATATGCCCGCATTCTCTTTCCTTCGAGATCGTCCAGGTCACACCTTCTATTTGCCTCGTTTTGAGACTCGTCGAAGTACGTGACTCTGTACGAGGGTAGGGAAACATCAACTGGAGCCATTGCCTCTGACCCATACGTGAGCGAGAAAGGAGTTTCTCTGTGCAGGAATTCCTTGTAGTTGTGCGGACAACCCATAATGCGATGCAGAGCTCGTCCCGGCCATCGTCCTCCTCGCCCCTCCAAATTTTTCTTTAGGGCGGTTAGGACTAGCTTGTTTGCGGCCTCAGCTTGGCCGTTTCCCTGAGGATAGGCAACTGCTGACTTACGGTGTTGCACCTTCATTCTCACACATTCAGCAGTGAATTTCGCAGAGAATTGGGTGCCATTGTCTGAAATAATTGCTCGGGGAACCCCAAATTGACAATAGATGTGATCGTGGACAAAATTGATTGTATTCTCCTCGGAGATAGTGGCTAAGCCCTTGGCTTCCGTCCACTTGGTAAAGTAATCCACGTCCACAACAGCATACTTGATGTTTCCTCTAGCAGTTGGGAATGGTCCAATGAGATCAATCCCCCACGTATCAAACGGCCACGATGGTACGACCAAAGTTTGCTCTGTTGATGGTAGTCTGGGGATGTCTGCAAATCTCTGGCATCACACTTTCTCACATACTCCTGCGCATCCCTTCTCATTGTGGGCCAAAAGAATCCTTGGAATTTGATCTTGTCTGAGAGGGTGCGAGCACCTGGATGTCCGCCACAAACTCCTTCATGAACCTCATAGAGTAAGTTGGTGACCATGTGAGTTTTGACACATCTTAGCAAAGGCTTGGTGAATGATCGTCGAAAAAGTACCCCATCGAGGATGAGGTATTTCACGGACACCGTTCTGATGGCTCTAGCCTTTACTGGGTCCTCGGGGAGGGTTTGCTTCTCGATGTAATCCTTCATCTCATCTACCCAGTCCCTTACTTGATCCTCAATATTGTTTATACGAATCCGATCTATAGCGAGGCCTCTCTGTGAATTCAATCGGCAATCTGCCTCCAACTCATCAATTTCTTGATGCATTATTACGGAGAGGAGGTACGCTTCCACATTATCCTCTCTCATGACTTGGTTCGGCTCATAGTAGGTGAAATTTTTGATGAGGGTTTTTGCAAGGCCACGATGCGAGTTAGTCTTGGGTTGATAGTATCATACTCCCCCCTAATTTGATTAACTATGAGCTGAGAGTCACTATTGATCTCTATATTCTGAACTCCCAAGTCTCTTGCCAATTCCATGCCTGCTAAAATCGCTTCATACTCAGCCTAATTGTTAGATGCCTCGAACTTGAATCTTAAGGCCCTCTTAAATTTCTCCCCGCAGGGTGCGATCAGAAGTATGCCCGCGCCACTAATCAACTTGCTCGCTGAGCCGTCCACGTATAGAATCCATACCTCCTCTGGATGCTCCCTTGGCCGTATGATTTCTGTGCTCGGGCTGCTTGGGACTTCTTCAGATTCTGCCCGCTTTCTTTTTCCCAGGTCGCTGTCCGCCATTTTGAATGATGATTCTACCACAAAATCTACCAAGGCCTGCGCTTTGATTGTCTTTCTCGGGGAGTAGGTGATCTGGAACTCAGTGAGCTCGATAGACCAAGCTAGCATTCTCCCGAGGACTACGGTTTGTGTAAAACCTTTCTAAGCGGGGCCTCGGTCGGTACGGTTATAGGGTGTGCGAGAAAGAAGTAGGCTCTTAATTTTCGAGCGAGATACAAGCAAGGCGTAAGCTAACTTCTCTATATTAAGATAACGCCCTTCTACGGCGGACGGTGCCTTAGATACATAATAAAGCTGGTTTTGGGAGTTATTTTCCTCCCTTACAAGAACGGCGGCTCTTGCCCGGATCGATGCTTGCCAAAAACGAAAAAGCTCTTCCCAGGTAGCAGCTGCCGAAGTAGAGGTGGGTTTGCCAGGTATGTTTTGACTTCCTCAAAGCTTGATGGCACTCGGTGCTCCATGTAAATTCATCAGCTCTCTTCCCCCTTTGAGAGTTTTGAAGAAGGAGAGGCATCTCTCTGTGACCGCGAGATGAAGCGGCGAAGTGCGGTGATACGGCCATTGAGCTTTTGGACATCCTTCACGCAGCGGGAGGTTTCATGTCCAATAGGGCTTGGATTTTACGGATTAGCCTCTATCCCTCTTTGATTGACCATGAATCTGAGGAACTTGCCCGCCTTGACCCTAAAAGCGCACTTAAAGGGGTTTAGCTTCATGTTATTGCGGCGCAAGTTTTTGAAGGTTTCCTCCACGTCGAGCTCGTGGGAGTTTTCCTTAGTCTTTATAACCATATCGTCAATGTAGGCCTCAAGATTTCTGCCTAGTTGGTTTTTGAAGACCAGATTGACCATTCTTTGATAGGTGGCTCTGCGTTTTTCGGCCGAAGGGCATCATTTTTGTAGCGGTAAGTCTTCCCGCGGCGATGAAAGCTACAGAGCGGACATCTTCAGGAGCCATTTGGATTTGATGGTAGCCGGAGTATGCATCAATGAAGCTTAATACTCTGTGGCCGGCTATAGAATCCACCAATCTGTCAATGTGAGGAAGAGGGAAACAATCTTTGGGACATGCCTTGTTGAGATCGGTGAAATCAACACACATCCTCCATTTTCCGTTGGATTTTTTGACCATTACCACATTGGCCAGCCATTTGGGGTAGGAAATCTCCTTAATTATCCCCGCTTTGAGCAATTTTTCCACTTCTTCCTTGATTGCCATTTCTTTCTCAGGAGAAGTACCTTGATTTTTGATGAATGTTTTTTTGAAGGATGGGTCATCATTGATTTTATGGAGGATCACGTCCTCGGCGATTCCCAGACATATCTTCCACCCTCCAGCGAACACGTCACAATTTGCCCTTAAGAATTCGATCGGGATTCTTCTCTCCTCATTTGTGAATCTCATTGACCTTAGCTGTTTGCTCGGGAAGTGGGGATTGATTACCACCTCCTCGAGCTCGTCGTTAGGTTGGAGGTCGCTGATTTCACGGTTGTGCGAGTCAATGATTATGGTTGGGGGTTGACACGAGCTCCGGTCGGTGTTGCCATAGAGTATATGATATCGCGGTCAATCTCCCCTCTATTCCCGATCAATATAACCTCCCTCAATAGGGGCCAATTGCTTTGATTTTACGCTCGTCTTGAGCTCCACCTTCGTGGAATGGAAAGAAAGCATGCCAATCGGTATGGGTGCGGCGGGAGAGCAAGGGTTTTCCCTTTTTTGATTTGTCCTCGCCTTTTCCTTCTTTCGATTTGTCCTCGCCCTCTATCGGCGGGCGGGATGCTGGCCTTTCTGTTCTTTCCTTTTTTTCCTCAAGTGCTCGGAGGAATCTCCGGGCTGGTTCTTGATGGTAGCAACCCCGCCGGGGTGTTAAATTTCACCCTTTGGTGGGGAACGGACGCAACTATTCCCGATTCGGCACAGACGATTCACGCCGAGAATGGCATTGTCTTGGGAAGGAAGATCGACCACCATGAAAGTTATCTTGGCCGTCTTACGCATGGGCTTTTCCCCAATAGTTACGTCAAACACAATCGTCCCCTTTACCCTTACGGCGTGATTTGTGAAGCCCTCGAAGCATGCCCGCATATGGAAAAGATGTGCTTGAGTCATTCTCATTCCTACCAACGTATGGTAGTAGAGTATATCGCGGGCGGCTCCGGTATCTACCAACACTCGGCCTATGTTTGCCGGTTGATTCTCATTACGAGGGTGAGAGGTGAGTGGAATGAAAAAAAAGGGTGGAGGCAAGTTCACTCCTTTTGAACCCAATTTCTTGCTCTTCTTAGGAGCCATTACGGGGATGGAGAAAACCTTCTCTAATGTCCGGATTTGGAGGGAGAAATTTGTTTGTTGGAGGGAGGTTCCTCTCAGATGAAGTTTATATTGTAGTCTCAGTCGTCATCCTCCAAAATTGTCTCTTTCCACCCTCTCGGGACCACGAGGGTTTCGTGCCCATTCTTGGTTATTATTGGGGGCCTGGTTGTTTCCCTTGATCCATCTGGTTAGTTCCCCATCATTGATTCTCTGCTGAATTATTCTCTTTAGCTGGAAGCAGTCTTTAGTTCCGTGCCCGTGATCATTATGATACACGCAGAACTTTGTCCTACTCCTCTCATTTGGTTTTCTGAGCATGGGGGAGGAGGGGGAAAGTCTGATGCCCTCATGATCACTGCTCTTGGCTCGGTGAGCTCGGTGTAGACTGTTTCCGCAACTTTTTTCCGGAGCTTGTCCGACCCACGGCCTCTGTTCTTGCCACCTGGTTGTTAACGTGGGCAGCCTGCAGGGTGGTCTCCTGAACTTGGCTTATTCTTTCCTTGGGCGAAGCTCGGGGAGCGGGCATCTTGCTCTGCTTCGGCGGAGCGATGGCGAAGCCCTTTCATACATCTCCTCCACTATTTTTGGTTGGGTGGAGGCGAAATTCAATTTCGGGAAGGAGGAGGTGAGGCCTCCCTCAAAGCAAAGTCTAATATCCCCCTCTTCCCGGATCCACTATCTCCTCAGCTCACCTTTCAAGCGAGCAATGTAATCTTTTGTGGATTCAGTGGGGGCCTGCTTGACACGGACAAGATCTGTCTTTGGTCTAGCGGGCACCCCGACTCCAGCAAAGGCATTAAGGAAAATGTTCCTGAAGTAGTTGAAAGAGTTGATGGAGCGGGGTTTGAGAGCCAGCATCCAGGATAGGGTCTTGCCCGTGAAAGTGGCAGCTAGAGCTTTGCACATTACGGATTCGTCCGCGGAGAATAATTCCATTTGGCTCTCAAATCGACCCATGTGGCTCCTCGCGTTCTTGG
Source organism: Adenophora triphylla var. japonica (assembly GCA_022495995.1). Classification (NCBI taxonomy): domain Eukaryota; kingdom Viridiplantae; phylum Streptophyta; class Magnoliopsida; order Asterales; family Campanulaceae; genus Adenophora; species Adenophora triphylla. The sequence continues at coordinate 260,234 of JAFEMH010001422.1, read as the reverse complement.
AATCATCATATGTATCCATCTGGGGGGGCTTCCCCTTCTGGATAGGTGCCCGCGCGATCTTGTCGCTGAAGGCATCCATTGTGCGACCACATTTTTGGGGCGCCTTACGATGGGTCTCCCACATTTGCATGAAATCAACGAACTCGGGGTTACGGCTATCAACCTTCTGTTTTTATTACGTGGAGCCATGGCCTTCCCCTTGGCCGGAGCCAAGGGTAGTGCTTGGGGCCTCGCATGTTGGTTTGACTGCGCCTCTTCCCCAATCTCCTCGCTATCATCTACGTGCACCACACTGCGCTTGGCCAGCTGTCCGCGCTCAAGGGTTGGTTCAACCCGGTTTGCCCCCGCGGCTTGACTAGCAAGCGATTTAGCGGGAACTCGTTGGGAGAACCTTTGGGACCCTTGTGGGAACTGTAGCCCTCCATTGGCCTCTATCTCGAACATTTCCAATTGTTGGTCGGCAATTGCCATGGCCTCAGCGACCAGCTTGGATTTTGAGTCCATAATTTCTTGTCTCCTCAGGATTTGCTCCGGGGAGAGAGGAGTGTTCATGGTGGTGTTTACGGGGAGCTTGGGGAGTTTTGGGACTTTTTGTTTAGGAGGGCTTGTGCTTTTCGGCACGTATTTGGTCTGTCGGCTTGTGCATGGCTTTTTGGCGGGGAAAGGGTGTGAAGCGGGCGGGAACGGGCCCCCATTACATTGAAGACGAGTTAGTTTGCTTACCACTTGTTGATAGTGGAGGGTGAGGCGTGGTTCTCCGTTCTCATCCTCCAAGGTCAAATGACCAGCGTTTTCCAATATCTTAGACATATTCTGTAAAAAGATGATGGAAAAAGAAGAGCCTTTCGGCACTTGTTTTGTTTAGGACACGAGAGGTGCCTTGAAAACAAAATACACGGGAAGTAAATAAAGAAAAGCTCTAGCTTCCCGGCAATGGAACCACTGATGACGCCAGGCTTTACAGGGTCAGGAGCGGTTCAAGGATATCTGGCTAGGATATTTTTGGTGTATTGATGTACCTAGATCACAACACAAATGAGCACCATTAAGGTCAAAGTTGGATGTTACTCCAACTCAGGCCCTCGGGTGTGAGAGTAAGAATACTGAGATAATAAGGCTTTGAATACCTTGGAGTGTGTGTGTGTGTTTAGGGTTTAAGAGTAATAGGGCTTACTCAATATATTTGGAACTTACCTTGCCCAAGGGGGTAAAGGCCTTCTATTTATAGGCAGCGCAATGGTGCTTGTTGAGGTAAGCAATGAGATCAGCCCTAGGGGGCACTTTGGTATTTGACCAGCTACACGTGTCCGCATCTAATTGGTCCTGTCAGGAAGGGAACATTGACTGTCCATGGGACATGGGTGAAAGGGACATGAGCCGTGTAGCCGGCTTGGAGCATTAAATGGAATAGTAGGCGCCGGCGAGCGCATTAAATGCGTGATGGGGAGCCGGCAAGTGGCTGTCGAGCCGGTAAGCTAACTTGCTCGGTAAGGCTTGACATTAACCGGGAAGCGAGACATGTGCCCGCGGTCAACGTTGTGGCCGCGGTCAAGGTATATGACGCGAGCACGGTTGATGCGGTCATGCCTCTGCGGACACCAATTCAGCGGACATACGATGCCCGGGCACGGACCCACGGTCGCGAGGTTGTGCCGGCACGAATATAGCGGTCAGGATCCTTCCGGCCTTTGATAGGATTAATGCGGGGAGGGACGCGGTCTTGACCTCAAGGGCCTATCTGTCCGCGGTCTTCCCCCCCCCCCAGCGGTCTAGAAACTGCAACGTCACTGGTTCCTTGGACCAGACCGAGCGCGGGCCCGGTCCAGTAGATCCGGGCTCATCAGTATATTATAATTACATATAAAAACGGGCCTATTTGGGACATCTCATTTGGTAAAAGGGACAAATCGGGACGGACGAGACGGGATGGGACGTCCCGCATTTTTTAAATTTTAATATTAATTTTATTTTATTTTAACCTCAAAGGTATTTTAGCTCTTAATCTTCAATATTTTTTTTCTAACTATACTGTCTTTTGTTTTGATTAAGCTATGAAATTAAGACATTTTAATTTTGTTGAATTGTAAAAAATTAATCTTATGTTTTAAATTTAATTTTTTGACATCATCTCAGTTAGATTTTAGTTTTATAATATTAGAGTATTCTTGTCCCGCATTATCCCGTATTGTCCCGTGTCCCGAGATAGTTTTGGAACGGGACGAGGTATTTCAGGCACGCGAAGAATTCGGGACGATCCGTCCCGTCCCGCGTAGTTGCGGGATATCATAGTTTCGTTTCGTCTCATCCCGTTATTCTGAATTGACGACTTTAGCTGGGGGTATGATTCCGATGGAAAGAAATTGTGTACGATATAATTGAATTAGAGAATGAAAGTATTGACAGAGAATAACGAGGTAGCTATACATATGAGGTAGCTATACATATAATTTCAATATAATTTCAATAGAAAGAAGCCTTTGACAATATAACTGGGTAAAATAAAGAAAGTCTCGACAAAATGGTGAGCTATAGCCTATAGGTACAATTACAATAAAAAGAAATCGTTGAAAATATAACTGTGTTAAAAAAAATGAAAGTTTTGATATAATGAGGTATCTATATTATAATTTCATTGGAAAGCAACCATGTACAATATAAAAATATAAAAGGGTTCAAAAATGAAAGGTGTGTTCCACATACATATTCCGAAGCACAAAGTTTTAAGCTGTAACCAATATTTCTCTACATTTCAAAAAAAAAAAAAAAAAAAAAAAAAAACACCAACATTTCCATTTTGACAACAAAATCCAATTTATAAAGAGTAAGTCTGCTGAGAAACGCGTTTCTCCATAACTATGAAGAAACGCGTTTTTAATAGCCAGAAGCTATACGTTTGATAACCAGAAGAAAATTTCTGGATATCAGTCTCAAAGGGTTCTGGATATCCAAGCTTTGGAATGGATATCCGAAGCCTTTGGGCGGATATCCAGAAAAATAGATTTGAAGCCAAATCCAAGGTCAAGACCAGAAATTGCTTATTGAAGGTTTACTGGATATCCGAAAACCTTCAAATGTATATCGAAACCATCAAATGAATATCCGAAACATTTTGAAAGTTTACGGATATTCATTGAAGGTTTCACGGATATCGAAAACCTTCAAATGTATATCGAGAAATCATCAAATGAATATCCGAAACATTTTGAAAGTTTCTGGATATCATTTTGAAGGTTTCGGATATCACTTTCATAAGCTTCGGATATCCTTTCAAAGGGTTAAGATATCCGTAACCTTTGAAGCGATATCCGAAGTAACCATGGGACAAGTTCATGGCCAATACAAAAAGTTTCTGGATATCCTTTCAAAAGGTTCTGGATACCCGTAACCCGTTTCTCCATAACTTATGGAGAAACGCGTTTCTCCCTAGATTTTACGATTTATAAATGCCCTCTGTAAAGTTTCTAGCTAATTACAAAACCCTGATTATCAAGATATCTCATCCATGACCTATAATCCGCCGCTTAAAGTAGCCTTTCCGTCGCTGATGCTTACTCAGCGGCGAAATAATTCCGTCGGTGGTCCGCCAGTGGCAACGCGTCGTAGCGGATCGGCAGTCCAATTTTCCGGTGTACACCGACGGAATTGGTATTCCGCCAGTGTCCACCGGCGGAATTTTTCGCCACTGAGGTAATTTAATTTAATTAAAATTGTAATTTTACCGGCGGAAATTTCCGTCACTGAGTTATTTTGATTTAAATAAAATTCTAAATCCTCCGACGGAATATTCCGCAGCTGAGATAATTTTATTTAATTAAATTGTAATTTCATCGACGGAATATTCCGTCGCTGATAATGCAATAAATAAAAAAATCAATGAACATACCAAAAGTGTCGAGTTGGGCCAAGCGAGTAAAGCCCAGTCCTCAAGCAATTATTGCCACCACACTCCCAGTGGGATAGGCCCAATTAATACATGGCCCAAGACCCATCTTATTGATCAGTCGACTTAAGTTCATTGTCCGACCAATCAGGTCCCGACCTAACTTAGTCCGACCCTACGATCCAAATCTTACTTCAGGTACGATCCAGCTCTACCTGTCAGTCAGGTCGGCCCAACCCCAAATGACGACCTCGACCTGCCAAGCAAGTGTCGACCTAACGGTTAAAGGCACACGTGTTTGGTCCTTTCCATAACCGGTTCCCTATAATTCAGGAGCCACTCCTGGACACGTTCTCACAACATGTAACTGTCCCACAAATCTCGGAGCTCATGCAGCCCCACCAAATATACCACACTCATCAACTATAAATACATTACCACTACAACGGTTCCAAGGTAACTGCAATTTTGTTATTTGATCATCTTTGTTCAATACATTATTTGCTCTCCATACATACATACTTACTCTCATGCCCGAGGGTCTAAGCCGGAGACACATCCGGCTAGTCGTGGGTTCTGATTTCAGGTCAAGGAGTCAGGTGAATCGTCCTGCCATGTGGAGGAAGATTGATAAGCACATTTCCTGCAGCATCAGTTTGGTTCCATTACCGGGAAGCGTGCGTAACTTGACCTCGAAAGTTTTCTCAACCTACAATCATGGTGACTTCAGACGGACATGTCTCTGAAGCCTCGGACGAGCACAATGAAGGAAACACAAACACTAACACAAATGCTAATGCTGGAAACGCTAATCTGCCTCCTCCCCCTCCACCTCGTCATCACGCTAGAGCAACACGCTCTAATAGCATAGCTGATGGTAGGGGTTTACCAGATGGCCAGAGAAGAGAGAAACGGCCTCAGGATGGACAGGGAGCGCCCCCTCCTCCTAAACGTCAAACGGGTTGAATGGCTGCAGGGGACAGGGCAGGTCCCTCATCTAATCCCCTAAGCAGAAAGGAGATGATGCTAGAACGAGCTCAGATTCTAGCTGAGTTGTTAGCTATGGAGGAGGAGCCGGAGCAAACGGATAGGAGGTCAGAAAGGGCAGATCCCTCTCTGGTTTCCAACAGACAACGTGAAATGAGTATTAGGCAAGATGGAAGTGCCCAGCAGAATGGTGACCGACAGGTCGTTCCTCATATCCGAACTCACATACCCGTCCCACCTGATGACTTGAGGAGTCACCTCAACACCAACCGGGAGCAGGAGGCTGAGTCAGAGCTGAGACGGCAGAGGGAGGTAGAGAGGAATAGGCCTGCCAGGACTGAAAGGCCTCAGTCCCACAGGAGTGATAGGCGCAGATCGCCAATAAGAGATGATAGGTGCAGGTCGCCATTGAGAGATGATAGGCGCAGGTCGCCACTTAGAGAGGATAGGCGCAGGTCGCCAATTCAGTCAGTAAGGTCACCCTCCCACAGAGATAGGAGGAGCAGAGAGGTAACTCCTCCCCAGAGTGATAGGCACAGAGGCAATTCTGGGAGAGAGCATCACCGTGAAGAAAGAAAAAAGTCGAATGATGTCTCCCATGCTAGGGACGACCGACCAGACGCTAGAGAGTGGCTCCTATGGAAGAAGAAGTTTGAACAATGGGAAGCTGAAAAGAAAGGTGATGCTGGAAAGGGCTAACGAATTGATTTTGCTCTTCGTTCCTTATCCAAGGAGTTGATTGACCGTCGAATTCCTCCCGGTTTCAGATTGCCTCTCCTGGAGAAATATTCTGGTGCAACCAATGCCAAGAGCCACATACAGCACCTAGAAGAAACAATGTGCTTTGTCTCCAATGAGGACGACATGATGTGCAAAGCGCTCATTAGCACCCTCACAGGGGCAGCTCTTACATGGTTTAATGGCTTGGCATTAGGGTGCATCTCGACCTGGACTTATATGAGAACAAAATTTTTGGATCGCTTCTCGACTGCTGGAGCTAGGAAGATGACAGTCACCGATCTAAACAACTTGGTGCAAGGGAAAAATGAAAGCTCGATGAGCTACTACACCAAGTTTAAGGAGATGGTCGACAAGATCGAGAAGGACCTCACAGACAGGGAGGTGATCAATTGTTTCAGGAGTGGAATTACTTGCGGTATATGGACTACGGGCGCCGGTTCGAACAGTTACCACTCAACAAGAGTTGTTCGAGAAAGCCTACAATGTGGCGTTGGCCGAGGAGAGAAAAGAAAAGAAAAATGGGAAAGCCCCCAAGGTTGAGGTCGCTCATGATAAGAAAGACTCAGTCAAGAATGGGGGAAACAACAAGAATGGCAAGAATAGAACCAGGGCGACTGAGAAAGTGTCTGAAGCCTTCACTCCCCTAACGGTGAGTCGAACTGAAATAATGAACACGGTCGAGCTAGGCCCACCTGCCCCAATGAACCCAGCAAATAAGTTCATAAGGGCTAACACCAAGTATTGTGAGTATCACAAAGATACGGGCCATAATACTGAGGATTGTATAAGTTTGAAGCGTATCATTCAGAGGATAGTCGATCAGGGAAGGCTCGATGCATATGTGAAAAGGCCTCAAACAGGCGGTGGTGAGCGACCTGCGGGTGGACATCCAGAGCCAAGGCAGCCTAGATTAAATCTGGGCGTTATTACTGAACAAGCCAGCAACACAGCCATCAAGCATAAGATTTTTCAGCTCAACAAAGCCCCACATGTGTCGCCAAGGAGCCACGTCATGGATGAGGTGATTAGCTTTTATCCGAATGAGCTAGCGACTAATATGGCGGCTAGAGAGAAAGTTCTCGTCATCCCAGGACTAATTGATGGATGTACGATGAGCAGACTCCTAGTCGATACGGGGGCCTGCAAGGATATTCTGTTCTACAAAACATTCCAGGAGATGGGTCTCTCGAGTGAGCAGCTCGAGCGATATGATGGCAGATTGGAGGACTTCACCAACCATCGGGTCGATGCTAAAGGAAAGATCGAGCTAGATTTTAACCTAGGACAAAACCCTTACAGGGTCGTTTCCAAGGTAAAATTTATTGTCATTGATGTGAATAGTGATTATGCTGCTATTCTTGGTATCCCTGGCCAGGTCGCACTAGGAATGGTGACCTCAATCCCCCATCAGCGAGTTAAATTCCCCACGCCAGCTGGAGTCGGCTGTGTACAAGGCACAACTCGAGCATACCTTGATCATGTCCTTCGAGAAAGAAAGAAGAGGGAGCTAGAGGTTGAAACTGCGGAAGGATACTTAAAGCTGTCTCAATCTGTCACCAAAACTACTCGACTATCTACGATCACCTGCGTAGAGGAGACCTATCGCTCACATGACGAAGTCATGGCAGAGTCGACACGTCCCTCCACGCTCACAATGGTCGATCCAGATACAGTTATGGTTGACCAAGTCCTAGGAGAGCTATGCCTCCAAGTCGACAATAACTCGGGGGCCACCACCAGTGAGATCGCAGACAAGCTAGATGACATGATAGCTGAGGAAGATCCACACTTGGGGGCCGAGGAAAGACAGCGGGTTAAAGAGATCATCATTGAGACCCTACAATTTAGAGATGGTCCAGAGCTGGAGGCTGTAGACGAGTTGGAAGCAGTGATCACAAACCCTTCCTATCCTGAGCAAAAGATTCAGATTGGAAAGCAACTATCAGCCGAAGAAAGAGCAGAGATCATCGAGCTACTAAAGGAAAGCAATGATGTCTTTTCATGGCGAGTAGAGGATATGAAGGGGATCAAGGAAGAGGTTGCTGTTCATAGGCTGGAGGTCAACCCGACCATAAAGCCCAAACCTCAGAGGCTGAGAAGCTTTGCTCTCGACAAGGAGGAGGCCATTAAACTCGAGGTACAAAAACTTTTGAGTGAAGGTATCATAAAGGAGGCTACACATACAACCTGGTTAGCCAATGTGGTCATGGTGAAAAAGTCAAATGGCAAGTGGAGAATGTGTGTCGACTTCACCAACCTCAACCTTCCTTGCCCAAAAGACAGCTATCCCCTCCCTAGAATTGACAAGCTTGTTGATTCTATTGCTTTCCACCCTCAGCTTTCTAGATGCCTATTCAGGCTATCATCAGATCAAGATGCATGAGGATGATATTGTGAAGACAGCTTTCCAAGCAGCTGGAGGCATCTATTGCTATAACATGATGTCGTTCGGGTTAAAGAATGCAGGAGCGACCTATCAACGGATGGTCAACAAGGTCTTTGCTTCACAAATTGGCCAAAACATGGAGGCTTACGTCGATGATATGGTAATCAAAACAAAGGCCGGACGTCACGTGGTCAACCTAAAGGAAACGTTTGCCAATTTACGAGCAAACGACATGAAGCTCAACCCGAGCAAATGTGTACTTGGAGTGGCAGCGGGAAAATTTCTTGGCTTCATGGTATCCCAGCGAGGAATAGAGGCCAATCCAGAAAAGATCAAGGCTCTAGTCGACATGAAGGAGCCCACAAGTATAAAGGAGATGCAGCGACTTAATGGTAGGGTGGCAGCCCTAGGTCGTTTTATAGCCAAGTCGGCAGAAAGGTCCCTCCCATTCTTCAAATCTTTAAGGGGGACAAAAATTTTTGAGTGGACGGCCGAATGTCATTCGTCGTTCCAACAGCCCAAGGAGTACCTCGCTACTCCTCCTCTGTGGCAGACTATTGGAGAGACTTTGTTTGTGTACTGTACATGGGTGATCGATCAGTTTCAACAATCTTAGTTCGAGAAGAGGAAGGCTTCAAAAGCCCGTGTACTATGTTAGCAAGGCCCTATCAGATGTTGAAGGCAGGTATTACAACGCAGAGAAGGTCGCGTATGCCTTAGTCGTAGCATCGAGAAAGCTGCGAGCTTACTTTTTAGCTCATCCTATTATGGTGCTCACGAATGCGCCCTTGAGAAAAATTCTTCATAAGCCAGAAAATTCAGGTCGTCTACTCAATTGGTTGATTGCTCTTACAGAATTCGACATCGAATATCGAACTCGAAAGGCGTTGAAGGCTCAAGCCCTAGCAGACTTCTTGGTCGAGCTAACGTTCACCAAGGAAGATAGCGAGGTGCGAGTTCAAAAGGAGAAAGCAAAGGGAAAGGAGCAAGAGTCCCAACCCGTCACTTGTTTACCCGACGATTGCTGGAAGGTTTACTCAGATGGGTCGGGCACGAAGAATGTTAGTGGAGCTGAGATAGTAATGATCGAGCCAGAGTCTAGAATAGTCTATGAAGAAGCATTGAGGTTCAAGTTTGATGCTTCCAATTACCAGGCTGAGTACGAAGATTTGGTAGCAGCCATCGAGTACGCCAAATGCTTCGGAGCGACCAAAATAATGGCATATTGTGACTCCCAGCTAATAGTCAATCAGGTCAGAGGGGAGTATGAGGTGCTAAACTCCACCTTAATCAAATACTGCGACCTGGTAAAGGAATTGATAAAAGACTTAGAGTTTTGGGAAATTCAGAGGATTGGTCGAGAAGACAATAAGTTGGCCGACCTACTCTCGAAGCTAGCCACTTCAGACGAGCCACATGAAGAACCCATCTCTTACCTTGAGAATCCAGCATATGAAAGAGTTCAAATTCAGTGTGTGGAAGACACTTTGAGGAACTGGGTTTATAACAAGTGTTGGATCGAAGAAATGAAGGCGTACTTAGAGACAGGCGAGCTCCCTGAGGACGAGAAGACAGCTCGAGCTATAAAAAAGAAAGCTCCGAGATACGTTGTGCAAGGGGACATGCTGTTCAGGAGATCTTATACTAGACCATTGCTGAAGTGTATTCACCCCAAGAGATCACTCAGTTAATGCATGAGGTGCACAGTGGAATTTGTGGCGGACACCCGGGGGCCAGAACTTTAGCCGACAAATTGATCACTTTGGGATACTGCTGGCCACACATGAGAGCTGACACTCACGACTTTGTTTAGCAATGTGACCAATGTCAAAGGTTTGCTAACCTACCTTATCTGCCTACAACAGAGCAAACTCCAGTGATCGCTGCTTGGCCATTTGATATGTGGGGCGTCGACTTGATTGGACCCTTCCCTCTCGCCCGTGGAAACTGCAAGTATGTGATCATCGCAATTGATTCAGTCGTCTGTTGCCTATCCTCAAGGAAATGGGCAAGCTGAAGCAGCGAATAAGCTCGTCCTATCTTCACTAAAGACAGGCTTAGTTGGTCGATGCAGTAACTGGTTGGACGAACTCCTCCTTGCTCTTTGGGCAGTTCGCACAACCACTCGGGGGCCTACGGGGGAAACCCCATTCGCTCTTACATATGGGTCGGAGGCCATGGCACCAGCCGAGTTGCGATTTCCTACTGCTAGAGTAACCTTCTTCGACCAAGAGCAGAACGACACTAGCAGATTGATCAAATTTGATTTAATCGACGAGAAGCGAGATACAGCTTACCTTCGAATGGTCAACTACAAGCAGCGGACCAAGAGTTACCACAACAAGAATGTGAAGACGAGATCATTCCAAGTGGGTGACCACGTGCTAAGAAAGATCGAGGTAACATGAAGGAGAACCCAACATAACAAGTTATCTCCCAACTGGGAAGGTCCCTACATTGTTACTCGAATCATCAAAAAGGGGACTTACATGATTGCTCATCCAGATGGTGAGGAGTTGAAACATCCATGGCACGCTACTCATCTAATCAAATACTACTTCTAGTTCAGTTCCCTAGTTCATTTCGAAGTTAATGCAGTTTCCAAGTTTGAATTTGTCATAGTTCTAGTTTTCCATTTGACGTAAGCATGTTCATACTTCAATAAAAATCGCAGTTCTATTCGACCAAACATTGTGTTACACTGATTTCAACAAGCTCGACTCTTAGTCAGCTTCGTCTTAACAAGCTCGATTCTCAATCAACTTTGTTCCTTTAACAAGTCCGACTCTTAGACTTCGTTATCGACTCGACTTCAAACTCGATTCTTAATCGGCTTTGTTTAACAAGTCCGACTCGACTTCGTTCTAACAAGCTCGACTCTTAGTCGATTCTAACAAACTCGATTCTTAACATTTAACAAGTCCGACTTCTTTCTAATCGACTCTTAGTCGGCTTCATCTAATAAGCTCGATTCTTAATCGGCTTCTTCCATAACAAGTCCGACTCCTTAGTCGACTTCGTCCTAATAAGTTCGACTCATGGTCGGCTTTGTATCTCTTAAACAGTTCGACTCTCAGTCCAATCTTGTTCACAAAAAATTTAACAAGTCCGACTGTAGATCGATCGAGTTATCGGTTCGACGAGAGTCTTAGAGCGACTCGAATCTATCTGTAACATCCCAAAAATGTGTGCTTCATCTAATTTGAAGTATTCGCATTCTTAATGCATCTTCTTTTAGGAAGCTCATCCTATAAGAACTTCAATCGTGCTAATTCTAGGATTGACCCATGAAAGTTTCTCACATGTAAAGTGAGTCTTTGGAAAGACTTGTGGTGGTTTGTGGGGCTAGTCAAATCGGGCGTTACAAATGGTATCGAGTGGGACCCGGCCGAAGTGTGAGCAAAGGCTGTGCGGAACAAAGTACACGCGGGTCGTGTCACCTCTTGAATCGGATACGAGCATCTTGGATCCACATCTGCATTGATCAATCCTTCACGGAAAGGATTCTAAGTCATTGTAACATCCCCAAAACAATATATACGATATGTTTGATATGATTTGATTATGGTATTACTCATATCACCAAGATGCATCTTCTCTTTTTGGAAGCTCATAAGAACTCCAAGGTTAAGCGTGCTTGACTCGGTGGAAATTCTAGGATGGGTGACCCAATGCCAGGAAGTTTCTCGGCAAGTGAGATAGGACCGATCGAAAGACTTATGGTGGTTTGTGGGGGCTTCAGTCAAATCGATAGCGTTCCAACCGGTCTTCGGGCTCGGGCGTTACGTATCCAATACGGCTCGAATGTAAAAATCAACACACAGAGAAAATCCTTGGCCTTATCAATAATAGCGTTGTAAACAAATAAAAGTTACGAAGTATTATGCCTCTCAAAAACTGAGCCAAGGCATTTAAACAGCTACAAGATAAAAGCAAAAATTGTTTTGGAGCTTGTTTGTTACAACATCGTTCAAAATAAGTTCAAGAATCTTGACTAGCATCAGCTTGATCGCTAGGGGCAGCTTGATCCTCTCCATCTTCTTCTTGTTGGGGGCCTAGGGGTTTACCCGACTCTGAATAGACTCGTTGCTCATGTTCATCATCTTCCTCCATATCATCAGCATCTTCAATCTCCTGAAGAACAACATCAAAGTTCCTCTCCGCTATTATGGGAGCTATCCACGGTTCACAACCATCTTCTTGGTCTTGTTGGGCTATGAAGGCCAGATCGTTGTCAGTGTAAGGGACGATTGAATGACCACCTCGAGCGGCCACATCATATTGAGCCTCTGATGCCCATAAAGCTAGCGATCGGTGGAAACCGGAGGTGGGATCGACTAAAGCTCGGTGAGCCATGTGACGCTTTCCTACATCCAGAAAATCCTTGGCCTTATCAATAATAGCGTTGTAGTAGTCATCTCCATCCTTGAACTTCTCAACAACATCCCTGGAAGCATTCTATAGCTCCTCCTTCCATTTAGCCCTGGCAGCATTATGTTCTTCATTGAGCTCGGCCAAGAAATTATCCCTCTCCTTGAGGACTTGGGAAACCGTGGCAAGCTCTTTCTTAATCTTTTCATGAGCCGGATGCTCGGCCTCCCTGTTGCCCTTCACCTCCTCAAGGCGAGTCCCACTGCAGCCTTCGAGGTCGACTAAAGCCTTGTTCTTGTACGCCGTCGTATCATCCTTAAAGCTTCCGAGCATCGTAGGAGGAGTCCAAATCGTTGTATTTCTCTTTCAATTCATCCAATCGTGAGATTTCTTGGCATGCCGACGAGCTTGCCTCTCCCTCTCAATAGATGCCCTCCATGAGCTCTTAGCTTATTCCACCATGGTAAGAGACTAGAGCAAAGAAAATCAGTGGAGTATCAGTTCGATAAAGACTTAGAAGCTGAATTGACGAGTTAAAGGAATTAGCGACTAAACAGAGAGAAGAAATAAAAGTTTACCTCGCTCTGCACCAGGCCGGATCGGCAAAATGTGTCAGTAGGTCGACGTCTATGGCTCTCTTCACCACGACTTGGCCAAGACTCACCTCTGGGAAGCGACGACTCATACTATTGACCCCAGCTAGAGGAGGCACATCGATCAGTCTCTTTATTCGGTCCTCCAGAGACTCTTGTGTAATAGGAGAGGAAATTGGAGGAGGAAGTTGGCTTGGGGACACGGCTTTTCCCTTCTCAGTCCTGGATCTTTTCTTTGAATTCATAGGACGATCATCCTCCTCATCAATGGCATCATCATCAACATTCACAATGTTTAAAGGGCTAGCCCCCTTGGTCCCTTGTTCAGAGTTCGCGAAATTAGACTCAAGGTTCAGGTCGGAGCTCTGGCTTGGTCTGATCGACCTGTTAGACTCGTTACCTTCTTCGGCTGCACCCTGAGCGTGGATACTGCTCTCTAAAGGGTCCTCCGACCCAACCTCCTTCATGGGCACCATCCCAACATTGTCTTTGGACAACAGATTACTCCTTCTCTCAGCTTCCCTCTCCCTGTTTGCTCGAGCATTGGCGGTCCCATGGGCTTTCTTGGCTTTCTTCTTATCAGATACTCCAACAATGCGCACCATGTTGGCTTCTTGCTCAGGGGTCAGAACTGCATCAAAATCAAGATGACAAAGGGATAGATCGACATATGAGATTTCTACATACGAGCTACAAGTTCTATGTACGAGCTAATCATGTGCGAGCTAATCATTATGCGTACGAGTTACAAGTTCTATGTACAAGCTAATCATGTGCGACCTAATCAGTCTATACGCGAGTTAAACAGTTGACGAGATAGGAGTTACACATTCAAGTCAAATTGTTTCTATATGCAAGCTATCAGTTCGACAAGCTAGCAAATAAAGAGCGAGTAAAGAATTACAAACAAGTAAGATCTTACCACCAGCATGCTCCCCATTGTCCTTGCAATAGTTGGCTCTCCGTTGACAGAATTGACACTTATCCTCAAACTTACCCAAGGCGTGGGTAACCCAGTCATGATATATTGTGCCCCTACCAATGGGCACCAAGGGTTGCACTTCTCCCTCTCCAGCCATCATCCCGGCTTCGATATAGTTGTATTTGGTGGTACCCAAAGTTTCCCAACTGATGGGCCCCTTTATCGGCCCCTTGCTGTGACCTCTTATACTGAGTCGAAATACCAATGTGGCTCCCAATAGTTCCCCTCTTTATAGGCTCTGTTTCAGCATTGGGCAAAGGGAATTCCCATCCTAGTCTACTTTTCACTACAACCACATGGGAATTCCACCCACTCGCCTTGCCGGGAAGGTTCATAAAGAGTTTGGGAGAGTTGGGTTTAGAAGGAGTACTGATCCCCATATCAATTCCACCATACTTGACACTAAAGAACTCCTTAAATACCCTCATACAGGGTTCATATCCTAGGAACCTACAGACCATGGCAAAGCATACTAGGACTCTGCAGGTGTTAGCTCCCAATTGGAGAGGCAAAGCATCAGTACATTCTAAGAATTCGTTGATAAAGGGATCAAGTGGCAACCTCAAGCCAGCTTCGAATTGGCCGTAAAAGAAAGCTACCCTAGTGGCATCCTTAGTGAATGTCTTACCAAATTGGGCCATGAATTCCTTTTTACTGAGGATGGTCACCCTAAAATCTTCCTTACTCACGTCACAGAAATCATATATCATGCTATATCGAGATGGTAAATTTTTCTTCCCTCTCATTGGCCTCTGAGGGACATATCCCCTTTCATTCTTCCCCAGTACAGCCAAGTCATCAAATGCATCTACAATTCGAGGACTTGAGGAGGTAGAAGCTATAGCGCCTTCGCGAGTTGCCATATCTGTACAAGAAGAAGGAGAAACAGGGGAGTCAGGCCTATGATCACAATCAGACGACCTACCTAAGGGCGACCTAGACTCCCCTGGAAAACCTTTCCTATTCCTAAGGAAGGAGGGTTTACTAGCATTCCTAACATAAAATAGTGATATGTGGTCAAGCAATTCATGGAAGAGATGAAAAGAGACAACATTTGAGTCGTCTATTATCAATTCACCTACGTCTTCTCCTATGGGCAATCCTATTTCCCTAAAATTCAACCCCCACCTTGTCAAGATGGAGGCACACTCATTCAAGGACATCTCTCTCCACTCTCCGTTCATATGTTTGTACACTCGATGGTTCACAGTGCAATATCCATACCAAGCTCCTGGTTCACTACTGAAGGTTCTAGCCATGGCGAAATCAAAAGTAAAGTAGAAATTGAAGCCCTAATGCAAGAAGACGAGAGAAATACCTTAATTAGTTTCGAAAGAGGAAGCTGTTGCAGAAGAAGGGAGCTCTGTTTAAATCAATTTCCCTTTTTGCTATCTTCGCAAGAGTATATCAGAGTTTGGAGACGGTAAAAGTTCTAAATGGAGAAGGATTCTAGTATTTATATTTTCCAAAATTGAGAAGGAAAAAGAAAAATTCAAAAATTATTCTCCTAATTAAATGGGGAAAACAGTTCCCAAGGCGGTTTTCCAAACGTCAAATAGTAATGATTACAGAATACGGCGCTCCTCCAGATATGACCGTTCATCGCCAACGTCCAGGATTGAGCCACGTCACCTCTGGTCGACTAAACATCAGCACGAGTAGCGACCTGCGAGTCACAGTAATCTTCATCAAAATTTCCTTTCATTTCCTAGTCGACAAAGTCAACTCAGAAAGTTAGGGGCCACTGAACATACCAAAAGTGTCGAGCTGGGCCAAGCGAATAAAGCCCAGTCCTCAAGCAATTATTGCCACCACACTCCCAGTGGGCTAGGCCCAATTAATACATGGCCCAAGGCCTATCTTATTGATCAGTCGACTTAAGTTCATTGTCCGACCAACCAGGTCCCGACCTAACTTAGTCCGACCCTACGATCCAAATCTTACTTCGGGTACGATCAGCTCTACCCATCAGTCAGGTCGGCCCAACCCCAAATGGCGACTTCGACCTGCCAAGCAAGTGTCGACCTTACGGTTAAAGGCACACGTGTTTGGTCCTTTCCATAACTGGTTCCCTATAATTCAGGAGCCACTCTTGGACACGTTCTCACAACATGTAACTGTCCCACAAATCTCGGAGCTCATGCAGCCCCACCAAATATACCACACTCATCAACTATAAATACATTACCACTACAACGGTTCCATGGTAACTGCAATTTTGTTATTTGATAATCTTTGTTTAATACATTATTTGCTCTCCATACATACATACTTGCTCTCACGCCCGAGGGTCTAAGCCGGAGACACATCCGGCTAGTCGTGGGTTCTGGTTTCAGGTCAAGGAGTCAGGTGAATCGTCCTGCCACGTGGAGAAAGATTGATAAGCACATTTCCTGCGGCATCAATCAAAAATGTCAATTATAATTTTTTTGTACTTATATATATATATATATATATATATATATATATATATATATATATATATATATATATATATATATATATATATATATATATATATATCAAAAACAAATTATAATGTCAATCAATTTTAAACAATCCCTTAACATTTCTTATTCTCAAATCAGTTCCTTAACTTTTATTAATCTTAAATCAGTCCTTGATATTTTATAGTTACACTTTGCTCCCCTAAACTTCTTTTATACTAAAATAAGTCCTTACATATCCTTTCATTTCATCTTTGATCCCTTAACTTCAAAAAATTCAGATCAGGTCCTCACAAACTTCCACCACCAATAATCACCATTAACCGCCATGATTTCTTAAGCATCCACCACCCCAACCCACCATCCGCCACCAATACCTACCACTCGCCGCCTTGCCGGCCACATATAAAACAGAGAGAGATAGAGAGGCTGGATCAAAAATATTGATTTTCTTTCACTAAATTTTATACAGTCCTTCGTGCTCGTAAATGGAGAGGCCTTCATTCAAGGGTGTACGTCGGAATTCATGGTGAAATCCATGAAGGCCATGTCGGATCTCGTCATCAATAGAGGCGACGTGATGCAAGGCGGAGAGCGGGATTAGAGAGGTAGATGAAAGGCGTTGGGGTTTGGAGGGGTGATGTCGATCTGAGTTAGCGGGAGGCGTTGTTGTGGGTGATTTTTTGAATCTGATTTTTTGAATCTGGTTTTAGAGAGAGAAGCATAGATCCAGATCTAAATCGAGAGAGAGAGAGAGAGTGAGAGAGAGAGAGAGAGAGAGAGAGAGAGAGAGAGCAGAAACAGAGGAAAGAGAAGATGCCAAAAATGGGTGTGGGAGGCTGTCAAATTTTGAGAGGTGGAGGAGGGCGGCAGTTGGAGAAGGGCAGCGGTTGGGAGAAGAAGAAGAAGGGAGAGTGTGTGTGTGTGTGTGTGTGTGTGTTTTCTTAGAAGGAGAGGGTTTGAGAATGAAGAAAAAAGAGAGAGAGAGAGAGAGAGAGAGAGACTCGGTGAAAAGAGAGAGAGAGAGAGAGGGAGATGGGGGTTTGTTTGGTTTAAGTGTGTTCATCAATGGTTATACATTTAACGACCAAGATTGCTTTTCTTCATTATTCATGTGAACATTTGAGTTTCAATCACCCAATGTCACCTCATATAGTTTTATTTTGTTTACATCAAAAGTCTAAATAAACTACTTCCTAATATCAAGAATAAAATAATAAATTCTAGTATCACTTATTGACAAACAATTTTTATTATCATAATTGATAATTATAATAATTAAATATTATGATCATAATACTTATTAATAATAATAACAATTGAATATAATAATTATATATACTTATTAAAATAATATACTCATATACCCTAAGCCCACTTGTATACCCTTAACCCTAAGTCATATACCCTTAAGTCTTTTTTTTTCTATTATATGCTTTCATTTATTTAAAAATTATTAACTTTTTTTATATAACTTTTTGTTAAAAAAATTCCTACTAACTAACATCTCAAATAGTTTTATTTATTCAAAAAAAAATTTAAAAAGTAAATTCTATTGCCCGTCTCTCTTTTTTCTATTATATACTTTCATTTCTTTAAAAATTCTTAACTTTTTTATACAACTTTTTGTAAAAAATATCCTTACTAACTTACATCTTGTAAGTACCCCAATCTGGGTTGTTAATGTTCCGTCATGCCCAAATTAATAATTTATTATCACTTAGGGGCATTTGGACATTATTTTGACAATTTAAATGAGGAAGGACCTCTTAGAAATAAAAAAATATTCAAAATCTCGCTGATATTTGTCATTTCCAATAAAAAAAAGAATATTGACCAAGAACAAAATGCCAAAACTGCTTTTCTGCACAGGACAGGCACGCCTGCTTGGGTAGTCCGCGCGGACAAGATTGCACCTACAATCTTGTCCACGCGGATAAGATCAGCATCCAGCAACCCTATAAATTCAGCCCTTCTCCCTCAGTTTCAAAAGGCCAAAAATTCGTAAAACCTACTGTTACTCTGTCAAAATCCCCTCTCAAACAGCCCTCAACGCTCTCACCACTCAAATTCCACACCAAATTCAACACCAAATCCACCCCTAAACCACTTCCAAGCCATTGAAGCCTTCAAACCCTAACCACAAACCCAAGAATCATTGATAAACTCTCACTCCCCCTACTCAAAACTCCTTTGTTCATGTATGAATTTCATTTCTCCATGATGTGATTCTCAACCTTTGATACCATAATACAATTGATCTCAATTAGGACCATCACATATCAGATAAGTGAAGTCAAAATCTGATCCGTATACCAATGGGTATGAATAGGAGATCGAATTATTTGGTAAGGGGAATGAGGTTAAAACCCACACAAACAAAGAAATTCATAGTGTACACTCAACCTTGAGAAATGGAGATCCCAGACCCTTGGTTCAATGAGACAACTAAATTATGGATATTCTAATAGTGCACTTGAAACCTATTATAACCTATTCTCGGAAGCCATCATGTGCTAAAACTAAAATCTTGATGACGTGTGGTGAGGGTAAGCTTAAAGCTTTTTAATGATTCCTATACCTAAGTAGTGGAGTATAGCAAGTTACTCTTTATAGGAGATCACCTATATAAGTGAGAAGTAATAAGGCCGCTTCAAATGAAACACTTATGAAATCAAGCACGATCCAAGGCCAAAATGGACAAAAACGTGAGAACAAAACGTGTTAAAGCTATTATTATGTGAGTACTATTGTCTTGGTATACACTATACAGTCACTGATTCAAAGCATTGCGCTACCGAATGGCTAGTATATCCGATAGTATTTCACTAGGGGAGGTTCAAGGCCACAAGTTACCTATCCCTATGCAATAATGGTTCGCCGAAACTTCCAAACGAGTCTGCATTCATGCATGCATTTAATTTGTCATTCATGTGGGGGATTGTTGGAATTTGGTTTCGAAAAAGTGAGGTTTGAATGACTTTTGACCAAGAATTCCATAAGGTTTCATTTTAGGAAAATGAAAATTGATTGCATATTAATAATCTACATTTGGAGTAGATTAATTTGATATATTTACTTTCTCAAAACCAATTTGTGGTGAATGAGAAATTAATGCTCAAAGTATGCAAAATGAAATGGAGTTTATGAGATATGAAAGAGTTATCCCACATTGCTTTAAGAAGGAAAGTAATGATTGTTTTTAAGTGGAACCATCCAAGGAAGGAGTCATAAAGATGTTATCTCCTTGGTCCAACCAAGAGGACCATTGGGCCATCCTACAACTAGTGGGCCAATAGTGCTAATTTTGGACTAGCTTCAAATTGGCACATGAACCGCGAAGGGCGGAATGGGCGGTTTAGGGCGCACTTTGCACTTCGCATCGTCGCTAGGAGCTATTGGAGCCTTAAACTTTCGACAAAGTTCAGATGGGCCCATTAGGGATGGGCAGAAAGTTGGGCGCATGGGTCGTGACCCATTGCTGCTCCACCAGGTGCAATGAACCAGGTCAAGTCGGATGGTTCATGGAATAGGTTCAAATGGTTAGGGCTGGAGACACGACCCACACCTTTCCAATAGACGGGTCAGATAAGATGGGTTGACCCATGCGATCTCAGCCTTCCATCAAGCCTAGATCCAACGGTGCAGATCCATCGGGTTATTCCCAAGAGGTATCACAACTCTTCATATACTATAAATAGCCCCCCACCAGATTGTCAATCTCACTCAATTCATTCACAATCACTTCTCTCTTCACACAAGAAGCACAAATTCTCATATTTAACTGAGTTAATGAACTCGGTTAGATATCTAGCTGAATTTGGAATTCAGTCACAGAATTCAACGGAATTCTAACGACATTTGTTAGAAAATATATCATCTTGTTGCATAAGTCTTATTCAAAGTCTGGAAGTGTCAAACACACTTACGTTCGCCGAGTTATTGATTTGAAGTGCTTCTATCAATAATAATAAGTCATTTTATCTTGAGAGAAGATTGTCACCTAAAACCGTTAGCACCAGTGCGGGGCTATATCTTCTTGCGGAAATTGTGTCCAACACAAGACTCGACTTTCTATATTCATTCGGTTTGGTTTAATTTTCGCATTTATTATTTATGTCTATTTCCTGTCCCGTTAAATATATATATATATATATATATATATATATATATATATATATATATTGGTTCATTTACTATTTGTCATTTCGTTAATTTCAAGAAAGCCTTATTTATTGTTACATACAATTTTCCTAACAATTTCTACGCAAGGCCACTCATATGAATGTTTAAACAAAACTGTCAATCCGACTACTCTTTAGGGATCAATAATTGCTTATGGCTTGTAACATATCGCAAAAAACGCGGGCTAGGTTCACGTTTCCAAATGAAGATAAGGACATATGAAGTCAAGTAGTGAAACTAGGACGTCTTCATCATACGTCCTCACTTTGAAATTTATCACTCCGCTCCATGCCAACCCATTGATTCAACCCCCAAACTTATAATTTTGCATACTTCACACTTGGGGTTGATCACCTTTCTTTTCTTTGGTCACTTTCCACTTCAACATTAGAGATTAGAGAGGGCAAGGTTTTTTTTTTCCAACTTTTCTTTTCATTTTTTTTTCTTGCTTTGCACAAATATATCACGAAGAATGTGCATTCAATATTTTGCTCAAACCCCTCTTTTCAATACATTCATAACCCTTTTGTTTCTTTTCATGACCACTTTTCACCTTTGATTTTCCACACATCACTCACAATTACCATTAATTCCCTAGTTTCACTTTTTTGAAAAGGTGAGAAAATAGTGTATAAGTTAAAAGGGTAGGATAATGTAGGTACCAAAAAAAGGCGAATGGTGGTCTAAGATAACCTCCCACTTAGTGAGAGATCCCATTCTTTTAAAGCTCAAAAGGGGTTCTAGCAGAAATTTTTAAAGTAACAAGAAAGTTCAAGGCTCACAAATTGGGTTCAAAGAAAATAGCCAAATATCACTTCCCGAATAGCCTAATTGATGTGTTATTGACAGTCATGCAAACATGTTCTAGGGACCCCGAGAATGCCAAAGTGATCCTATAAAAGTTTCCTAAATGATAGCAATGATCAAGAAAGATAATATGAAAGTGAAAGGTGGAATAATCATACTTTACATGTTTCAATGTAATTATAACCCCATATTGACAATAATACTCAATATTTTTAAAATTAAAGCACTCTAAAATCATCATAGACTCTTGCCAACATCCCAAAATATGAAAAGAACAAAAATTTAAATTTTTTCTATTTTTTTGGAGGGTGACACAATATACACTCCCCTATAAACCCTTAAACTCGGAGAGATATCTATCCCCAAACTCAAAATATGCTATGTCCTCATAGCAAAGAGAACTAAAACATGTTTTGGGTTCAAAGGATGATAGACACAACAAAATAAAATAAATAAAGCAAATCAAACATACCTACTTGGGTTGCCTCCCAATAAGCGCATTTGGTTAAGGTCGTTAGCTCGACCATTGCTCACGTTTGGGCTTCACTTTTCTTCCTTTGGTCCACTTCATGGTTTCGCGGGTCCTTATTTTCAGATTATGCCCCATATATATTTCTTTCATCATCAACTCATTTAGTGCCGAAGCAAATTTTTGACGTTTCAGCTTTTTGGGCTTCTTCTCTTTCAATCCTTTATCACTTTCTTCACCCTCAAAAATAGGTGGAGGTACAAGAATAATGGAGAAATAATCTTTTATACTTGCAATGGGATGGAGAATATCTTTATTGAGACATTGTTCGTCAATTTGGTCGGGCCTAACCTCATCAACATTAACACCCTCATCATCTTTTAATTTCTCTTCCATCCCATCTTCTTCACAATCAACATCTTCATCAACAACCACAATATCACTAGCATGAGATGGAGAGAGAATCGATATTTCGTCACTAATGGAAGCGTCCTCCCATTCATAACGTTCAAGTTTAATAGAACTAGTATCTATCCCACAACCTCTCAATGCATCTACTAGTTTAGTAACTTGTGCTTCCAACCTATCCATGGTTGCACCTAATTGCTGTTGTTATTGACGATTTTCCTCCTTCAATCTTGTCAGAGCCTCTTCCCATGATAGCTTTTTAGGTTGTGGTGGATCATAATAATGTGTCTCATAATTGTTCCAGGCCCGACATGAGTGGTTTCCCCTCCATTGTGTATAACAATTGGGGGAATAATCATATTATGATTGCCATGACTGGAACGAACTCCTTTCTTGTATCTGTGGAGAATACTCATGAAAATATGTCCTAGACAGACAGTCATTAGTAGCATGAGAGTATAATCCACAACAGGAACATGTATCTTGTATTATATTGGCACTGGCGAAGCACTTTTCACATTGAACATAGCAATTAGTTGTTTAACTTGCCCGACCAACTTCTCATTATAATTAGATTCATGCATGACCTTTAATTTTCAAACAACTAAAAAAGAAAGAAATAAAAAGAAAATAATACAAGAAAATTATTTACACTAAAAAGAAACTAATAAAAGAAAATATTTACAATACACTAACAAAATTAACTTGTTCGCAACATAAGTCCCTGACGACAGCGCCAAAAACTTGAAGGAGAAAATCTCCCTCTTATTATAAATACCTAGCAAATATACTAGTTATCAATGTAGTAATATGCACAAAGCAAGAGTCGAATCCACAAGAACTAAAGTGGAACAAGTGTATTTTATTAGTGTATTAAAGTAACTAAAAAGAAGGGGTTTGATTGTTTGAATTATTAATCCTAAGAAAGCAAAATAAAACAATTAAAGAAATCAAGAGACAAGGGATTCATGGATTGGGGATCATAACAATTATCACCTTATGCTATTTAAATCATGTAAAAAGGATTCAATCTCATTCTTGGGTTCATTCACAAAAATATAGAGTTAAGATGTTAATATCTTCAGTTACGTCGATAAGAACATTAAAACCTGAATAACTCATCTTTTTTTATAACTTTCACTAGGTTAATATAAATATTAAAGAATTTCTTATTAAATCATAAGAGCATAAAAACCTAGATTCATATGAATTCCGCTAGGTCATCAATTGAATTTACTCTTTTCAATAATAGTTAAATTACAAACATTCACGCTAGTGCAATGGTTTATATCCAAATAAATTCAAGATATAAAAAGAATATTCTGCTAGATCAATCCAATTGATCTCAAGAATAATAGTTAAGAATGTTGAGAAGAACAAGAACGAGAGAGAGATAGGAAGAATTAAAACCCTAGCTTAAAGATCAAATTATTACTTACCTCAATCCATAAATCAAATAAATTAGCCTTGAATGGCTATTAAAATAAATAAACAAAACCTTGTTCTTGAATCTTCAAAATAAATAAAAACCCTAATCTATTATGTACAAGAGAAGAAGAGATATAGATGATGATAAGAGATGAGAGAGATCTGTAAAAACTTGTCTAGGGATCCTTTATATAGTAGGAGGGAGGAGGAATTCCTAATTTACAGCCAAAGGAGGTCAATTTCCAGTAAATTAGGATTCTGCTGAAAATCAGTCACTAATCTACTGCAAATCTGTTTGAAACTTCATTTTATTTTGTGACGAACTGAATCCGTCACAAATCCATGGCCAGGCCAAGGGCGCGGTCGCCCCGCCACCTGCTGCGTGGTCGCCCTGTTTCTTTGTAATTTTGGCGCGGCCGCTCCCTTTTGGGCGCGATCGCTCGGCCTTCCTCGGCCATCTGCCTGTCTTGTGCGGCCACTGCTGAGTCTTGGCCGGTCACTCTTGCATTTTGGCCCACAACTGCCGACCAACTTCCTAGCTCATGCGGATAGCCTATTTCCAGTTAATTATACTTTGGCCCCTGAACTTTGAAATACCAGTTTACTCCCTAATTTCCATAATTCCAGTTTGATCCCTAAGCTTCCAAAATAAGCTTAAATCCTCCATTTTCTCAGTAATTGCACTTCAACCCTTGAACTTATAAAACCCTAACAAAACACATTAAATTCCCAAGGTTTTGAACATTAAATAAGCTAGAAAACATATACTCCCTCCGACCCACTTCACTTGGCACTAATTTCCATTTTGGGTCGTCCCACTTCACTTGGCACTGCCCAAAATGGAAAAGAATATTCACTATTCCCTCCACTCATTCTCTCTCCTACTTCACTTTTACACTCACAACATTCTCTCTCCTAACTATTCCTCCCACTCATTCTCTCTCCTATTTAATTCTTCATACTCACAACATTTTCTTTCACTTTTTCTCTCACTTACTTTTCCTTAATTCCCGTGCCCAGAAATTTGGTGCCAAGTGAACCGGGACGGAGGGAGTATTTTGGATGGATAAAATCACATTCATCATTATGCTAGGATCAATAAACAATTTATATGAAATAAATTATAATATGGATATAAAAGTGTTCACATGAAATAAATATATTTATTTTTCACCCAATTCTTTTAAATGCAAGAAATTTGAAGTTTTTATACACATAGTTTTATGTCCATTTCCTCTTTCTTTTTTCTTGGTCCCAATTAAAGAGAATAAAATATGAAAAGAAAAAAAAAAGAATTAGACAAAGCGGTGAAGGAGTTATAAAATATTAAAAAGGAATTTGCAATTGAAGTATAAAACCTAAGAAATAAATTTATAAATCAATATTTAGTGTTCAACTATGTTGTTGGGAATTTTATAAAATTCATTACTCATTTCATCTTAAAATGAATGTTAATTTTTATTTAACAACAAATTTTACAAAAATGAATGTTTTTTTCTAAAATAATTTGTCATAACTAAATGATTTTTTACCACATTTTTTTAACAAATAATTATATAATTTCAAATTCGAATGTTTATAAAATGGATTCTCACTATTTAATTAGTGAACATTTTCAGAAAAATAAAAAAAATAGACATTCAGTATTATTAGACAAGAAGGATTGATATAGTATATGGGAGAAGAAGAGAAAAATAATGAAGAAGGGAAAGGCACACATAGTAAAGCTTGTGAAATAGAAAACCCAACTTGGTATTCTCTTTATGTGTTATTCAATATATGGATGTGATATTTCCTAATACATATCTTGATCTACCCAATTTATGTGCCATACAAATATTAGCCCGAGATCGTAGAAGTGTTGTCCAAGTCTCGCTACGGTGGGACCATATACATTGTACTGTTTACACCCTCCCTTAAGCCAATCGAAAGTACAAAAATGTAACTTATTTGAAAATACTGATAATAACTATGAATAATAGTCGAAGGTAGAGGTGATCATGACAAGTCATATATTCCCGCACTTTCGACAGATACCGTAAGTATGAATCATCTTTGTAGTGTTTATGTGAATAACACTTACAACTTCGAGAGTACCATGGACCAAATCAATTGAGAAAGTATACGTGTCATCTTAGGTTGGGTTGCCGATGAAACAGATTAGTCCTCATATAGAATTGCTGATAAAATTTCAATTATCAAAATTAATGATGTAGTAATGCTTCCGGGGCAGGCAATATAATAACAAAATCTTATGTGTGTGTGTTTTAATAATCTCTACGCCACAAATGAATGAATTTTATTTAAGAAACACTATGAAAATCTGAAAATATGTATTTTATGCATATTAATGAAAAAATGTATAAATATATTCTTGTTATTCACTTTTTAAACATTTAGTTTTGCGATTATAAATGAATATCGAAAAAAAATTGATAAAAAACATTTAGGACAATTTTTTTTAACAAATAATTCGTTCATTTTGAGGCATTTTTTTTTTTTTTTTGAATTTGGACACTCAATTAAAAATAGAGTGAGTAATAAAATTTGGTATTCCCAAAGAAGTGGATCAATGGTAAAGCCAAAGTGCAGCCTAATGATCGTAAAATTGGGGGAAAACGGAAAACGGTGAAATGAACGGAAAATATTGTCGAAGCAACGGTGGTAAGGGTTTGAACAAGAACGGTTGCCAGAGATAGCCGAAGGGGTTGTGGACGCTGGAAGTGAGGAAGTGAAAACTGAAAGTGATAGACTGCAAAACAACTGGAACCAAAGAAGACGAAGGGATGTTGGGAGAGTTTTCCAAAAAAGTGATTAAATGATATTCAAATTTTGACTCTCCCCCCATTATTGAAGTAAATCATTAATTCACAAATATCGAGGCGGCCGTACAAGTCTGACAAACCGTCCTCATTCGTCAACCGATAAGTGACACGTGGACGATAACGTGTCGAATGAAACCGTCATCTAGTTAAAGCCGGCTTAAAGGGCGGGAAATATGAGCGACAACTGAAAATTTCTCGGCTGAATCATGAATAATTCAGGTCTCGAACTTGGGGGCTACTAATGTGATCATACTAAAGAGGTTTTGGCCGAAACTGATATGTGAGGCCCAATACGATGAACACGACATGAAAGATTAGGCGACAGCCCGAATGAGAGAACCAAGGCGACAAGATAATGACTGATTGACATATTGGCGGAAACAAGGCACTAGCGAGAATCCAAACGAGAAGTCAATTGGTGCTTAAAAGTGATATAATCCCCGAAGGCTGGAATCTCGCATCAAAGTCATGTTGTGTTAGCGACAACCACGGGTTGTCGCATTGTTGTGGTTACCGCCTAAGGGTGACATGTGTGAGCAGCGACACTATAATATGGGTCGAAGTGGTTACGTATGGGCCATGAAGTCTGTTATGATAAGTAATATGCCCCGTAAAAGATGGCGTCTCCAATATGAATGATCATGCACAGCCAATGAAAAAGAGTCGTGCAACTAAGGGATACGATTTGCATGAAAGCTATATAAATGAGGTCACAAGGCAAAATCTGGTATGCTCTCTTGTTATTACTCTTGGCCAGTTTTCAGTTTGTATTCTCTTGTTTTCTTGATCGTGTACTTACTCTCACGTTGGAGGGGCTTAGCCGGAGACACCCCCCGTCTAGTTTACGTGGAATTTTGTGTGTAGGAGACAATCGAAAAAGACGCCGGAGTATTCGTCATTTGGCTACTCAGATCAGGTCCGTACAACTATTTTCTGTGGCAGCATCAGTTGCAAATATGAAAGGAAATTGTGTTTTTTTTTTTTTTAATGTAGAGAAATATAGGGTACAACTTAAAACTTTGTGCTTTGGAATACGTGGGCGGAACACACATAACTTTCATTCTCGAATCAAACATTGTTGCTTTCCAATGAAATTATAATAAATCTATCCTATTATTATGTCAAAATTTTCATTCTTTAACACCGTTATATTGTCAACGGTTTTTTTCCATTGAAATTATATCTATAGCTACCCTATTTTTTCAAGACTTTCTTTCTTTTACGAGTGCGTCTGGGGAGAAACGCGTTTCTCCATCGCGTATGGAGAAACGGGGCTTATTATGTCGCGCGACGTAAGTAGCCAGTTTCTGGATATCCTTTACAAAGCTTCTGGATATCCAGAAGCTTTGAAATGGATAGCCAGAAGCTTTGTAAAGGATATCCGTAAACCAAGTATTTTTCTGGATATCCTTTCGCAAAAGCTTCGGATATCAGCTTTGAAATGGATCCGTCAGAAGCTTTGTAAAGGATATCCAGAAAAAATATTTGGTTTCTGGATATCCTTTTCAAAGCTTCTGGCTATCCTTTTCAAAGCTTCTGGATATCCTTTCCAAAGCTTCTGGATATCCAGAAGCTGATGATGTGATATCCAGTATTTGTGGCTAGGTATGTCGCACGACATAACAAGCCCCGTTTCTCCATAAGCGACGGAGAAACGCGTTTCTCCCCAGATTTTGTGTTCTTTTACTCAGTTATATTGTCAAAAGACTTTAATTCTCTAACCCAATTATATCGTACACAATTTCTTTTCATTTTAATCATACCCTGGCTATTTCATTGTGAACCTTTTTGCATGTTTTATGGGAAGCGTTATTAATGCAACATAGTTTTTTTTTCTGCTTTGTTTTTCTTTTTTTTCTTTTTTTAATTTTTTTTTTCACTACTCACACACATATACACACACTCACACACACACACACACACACATACAGAAGCGCCTAAGAAATTCTAAGGAGAGAAAACCTTCCCTCTAACTTCTGGGGGTGGGGATCGAATCCATGATCTCCAGGTTGAAAGCCATGAACTCTGGCCACCAGGCCAAAACCTGATTGTTTTTTCTGCTTTGTTGTACACAATAATCTGGGTCGAGATACAGTTTTTTGTAATAAAAGTTTAAATTTCTAGAAATAATTAAAGTGAACGTCATAACTAAATGGATTTGATTCATTTAATCTTATCATTTACTGTATATATAAAGGCTAAAGATTATACATTTTGATATGTTATCGTATATTTTTAATCATGGTTTAATTTTAAAAGGCAACATGGGCGGCTAGCACCCTTCTATATTTAATTAGTAAATAGAATTATCCAAAGTATAAGCATGTGTACAACTCTTTCTATTACACATAATGAGAGATGGCCTCCTGAGATATGGACTTACAATATGACGGGTTACATTTTTCCTTTGAAATTTTGAAAGTGTTACATTTTAAAAATATATCCTGTGAACATCCCAACTCGAAATTTAACGCGTGTTCCGAGTTGGAGAGGCTCAAACTAAGAAAACCCACCAGAATCTTTAAAAACTACTTTATTTCACCTTAAAAGAAAACAAATTCTCAAACTGCCAAAATAAATCAACTAATAATATCTCCACTTGGAGGAATTTCAACAACAACTTCAATAAACCATAATCTGATCAATTACATCGAAAACCCCCAAATAACTTTGTTTTACAAAAGAGTTTTATATACAACTTTCCAAAAGAGTAATACTTAATAAATACTCCCAGACAACCTACTCATATACATAACCTGACAAGTCCCAAAAGCAAAAGTCCACATTCTTATCCGCGGCCTCACCGGTTCAGGTCACCTGTCTCAGCATAATCTAAAACAGTAAAAAGGGAAGGGGTGAGAATAAATCTCAATAAGCTATTATGAATGCAGCAAGATGCCAAACAATATGCAACACATCAAAAGACATATCCACATAATAAGAGAGGCTCCCTGCCGCCAACCGTCCCATACCGGTTGGAAACAACGACCAGCTCATCATGAATATATCACAACACATAAGTACGATAAAGTAACACTTAGAAGGATACTGAGCCAAGGTTTTATCTCCAAAATGATATACACATCTGAGCAGCAGCAACAGTTGATGAAGCGGTTCCGAAACCATAAACAATAACAGTACCATAGAAATTCTGACACACAGTCATATCCTCAGTGAAACTAGACCATCTACCTCAAAAGGAGATGCTAGCCCACTAATCCCACACAAGGGGGATAAATCCGGGTTACCAATGTATGAATTATAATGAACTTGGCTCGGTGCCATTATAATTTCATAACATTGCCCAACAAATAAATACCAGCTGGATTTTCATAACTAAGCACAGTAATAACATACTTGCTTAACCAAACATTGTATGATCCAAAGTAGGGATACATACCACAATAGCATATCATGAAGATAGCAATACTATAACAAGTATTCAACATATTAGCACAATGGCTATAAATCTTTGTTTCAACATGTACAGTTTAGGAATTCCAAAGTAGGGAATCCTACAATAATCGAATATCATAAAGATAGAAATACTATAACAAGTATTCAACATATTAGCACAAAGGCTATAAATCCTTGAACAAATCCCAAACAATTTAGGAATTCCAAAGTAGGGAACCCTAGCATTTATATCGGAATACATCAATGAGTCCAAAATGTGCAACATTCATTTATTACACCATACATAGTACCATCAATGAATATGAATCCAAGTAAGGCAACAATATAACCAATAAGTCCACACTTGGGATAGACATATAACCATATGCTAGATAAATCCACACTTTGGATAACAAGGTAGCAATATAATAAATACACATTTCCAAACTAGCACAATAGCGTAACATACAGCTTCTACACTATTCAAACCCAATCACCAAGGATATGGAGCACGCAAGGTCACTATGTATCATAAACCAATCCTACATAGTCATTACACAACCTCGGATAACCTTAATAAAAGTTCAAGATCTACTTCCCAAGTTTGAACCACATTGGTGAAGTACGAATCAAGCTTAACAACCATTTTCCGGACAATATTTAAACTACTTCCACAAATCCACTTTGACCAAATAAGACATCATGGTGTAGCCAAAGTATTCTATTTTAATCTAAGTTAAAGAGGATTAATTCATATCCTAGATAGATTAGGTTTCTACCACTTTAAAATGGTCAGGAATCATGCTACGCGGTTGTTGGTGGAAATCAGCAAGAAAGGAAACTGGAGAAAAATCTGATGCCATGGGCGACCGCACAGGAGGCACATGGGCGACCGGCCAAGGCATATAGGCGACCGCTCAAGCACCCTTGGGCGAACGCCCAAGCTGGGGAGGAACTAAAGGCCAATGACTGTGGTCATGGGCGGCCGCTCAAGCCCCCATGGGCGACCGCCCAAGAGGAATTTTCTCTGTTTTGCAGCTGAATCAAAATCCAAAGCCAAGCTTACTCAAATTTTGTAAACATAAGAAGGTTTTACTAACTTGACTAATATCACTCTAAATCATTTAAACCCACAATAATATAACTTAGATCATTTACAACTTGATTTCCTACCCATTTCACTACCACATTTCAAGTTTACATTCTTAATCTAACTCAACCCATTTTCTTACACTCTTTATCACTTCCATGAACAACAACTTGATCCTAGGTCATTACTCCATTTCTCAACCCCAAGAAAGTATCCTAACATTTCCCACAACAATATAACAACAATATCAACATCAATATCTCATGAACATTTAATTGAAGGGAAATCATAATAACTCACATCATTAAAAGTATATTCAATCCTCTTCTACTTCCTTCTACCCAATTGAAATATGCTCATAACATTTTCCAAATCAAAATAAGATGGACATAACTACAAACAATAACTCCATAACACAATACTAACCATTTTCTTCACTTACTTTATTCTAGAAAATTGGCCAAAATCCAAATTCAATACTTACTCTTAAATCATTAACATTCACAATTATTCTATACCTTTCCTCCTTCAATCTTAGATCACCATTTTACAACTAAAATCAATTCAACCTTGACTAACCCATTTCAACTCAATTAATCATTATTTAAAATATCAAAATTCTTTCTTTCAACAAGAGATTCAATACACATAAAGTGAGCAATTATTAGAAGGAAGTCATAATAACTTACTTAGAAATATGAGATGGAATAAGGATTTTCTTAGCTAGATGTGCTCCCCTCGTTGCCCCGAATACGGAAGTACACCCGGATTGAAAAATGGAGAAAGATTGAATTTACTAAGAATTTGAAAGGAGAGATTTCAAGGGAGAGCTTCCATGGAGTTTCAATGGAGAAGAATGAAGAAGATGAGGGAAGAGTGGGGAGGTCAATGAGGAGGTGAGGGAAAAAGGGGTAGGAGTATGGCCTCCCCATACTCCAATTAATTGCATCTTTCAATAATAGGCCATCAAGCCCTCCAAGTTTTAAGGTAGTAAAACTAAACCCCCTACTTCAATTCTTTACCCCACACACCTTGACCTCACTTTATATTTTATTTATTTTCACTTATTATGCTTCACCCAAAATACTTTATCCTATTTCCAATTAAATCATAAAGCTTTAAAATTATTTCACAATCAATTAAAGACCTAAAATAAGCACATAAAGTCGATCAATAATATAAAATGTATATAATGCTAAAATAGTGTCTAGGTTTAGGGTCGTTACATATCCCTTTCAGAAGTGTTACTAACACTTTCAACGAGAAAATGTAACTCCGTCGAATCGTAAGACGGTCTCATGGGAGTTTTTGTCATATATTGATAAACAAGAGGGTCTAACCTCTAAATTATAAAAATGGGTACAATTAATGAAATACTTCATCTGATCCGAAAAGTTATCTCTCTTTTTTCATTGTTAATTTGAATGAATTTTGAGTAATAATTTAGATTATTTTTAATTATATTAATGAAAATCTAAAAAATAATTTTAATAAATTTATAATGATTTATCAAACAAGTATTGAAATAAGAGTAGCTTTTGTGAAAAACTAGTTTTTTTTCAAAATGTTATAAAAAACTAGTTTTTGGAATAGTTCATCACTCTTGTTAGTTAGACTTGGTACTTTAAAACTAGTTTTTTTCTTATGTTACGAAAAAACTAGTTTTTTTGCAAGATTTTGACTTGAAATAATTGAAATAAATAAAATATTGCTCAAAATTTATTCAAATTAACAATTAAAAAGAAAAAGAGATAAACTTTTTAAAACGGAGAAAGTATTTCCTCCACCGTGAATATTTTATGTGAGGGGATCAACAGTATAGGCATTAACAATTGTTAATTTATTCAAATTAACAATGACTAAATTTTTTTACATTAATAATTGTTATAATTCAATATTATTAATATGTGTAAAAGGATCAAGATAAGTATCATGTCATTATTAATTTTTTGAAAATATCAAAGGTAGAAATAAGATTTTCATTTCTATATATGAATGTAAGTTAGAATTGAATAGTCACTCTTATCATCATGATTACATACATACTAGTACTTCTTAGCCAATGCCAATGACATGGTTACAGTGTAAATGGTGGCAGTATGAAAATGATTGATCCAATAAAAATTTACGACGTACTCTGAATAAGATATTAAAGAAAACTCAATTGCCTCAATATAGGATTAAAGTTTTACACCGCAATTCTACTGCTAGGTCTTTCACATTTTGCATCCTTTTTCATCTGCCCCATTCCGGCAACTACACACCAACTGGAGCTTTGGTTTAGTTAAGTTGACAAATTATTCTACATCAATCAGGCCATTGTTTGATATGTGTGGAACACATGCCCACATTCTAGCCCTCCAACGTCTTCTCCATTATTCTCCATTATTGTATTCCTCCAAGTGAGAGAGATAATGCATTTTACACTAATACATGCATTTGAAATACACAATTACATACATTAAAATACATAGAGAGGTAGAAATCATTACCCCTGCAAATGGAGCAAGGTTCAGGATAAGGTTTTTTCTGTTAGAATATTTGTATATATCTCCTTTATATCTGTATATAGATAGGTGTATATGATAGGTAGTAATCTTGGTAGATTAGGAATGTATCCCTAAATTATAGGATAATGATTGACTAGGAGACTTGTATATATTATTGATGAATGGAATGAAAACATTACGGAGTAATATTTTATTATGGTATCAGATTAGGGTTTCGATTCTCTCGCTTCCGCAACGTACCCTAATTTTTTTATCCGTCTCTTTTCTCTCTCCTGCCGTTTTCATTCCTCGGCAATTCCTCATGTCTTCTTCTAAGTCTGGGTTCCATCCGGCCCTAGCAGTCTCAAACATCAATAACAATGTTCCTGTTATTCTGGAGTTGGAGAATGTGCAGTATTCCACATGGGCTGACTCTTCCGAGTTCATGCCAAATCTTGCAAGGTGCTTCACCACATTATTCCCCCGGAGAAAGGGAAAGAAAAGGTCCCTGCTAATGTCGAAGAGGAAGAATTATGGGACACTCTCGATGCTACAGTCCTTCGGTGAATTTATTCCACTATCTCCAATGATCTCCTTCAGACAATTATGGTCCCGGGATGGACAGCTATGGCAGCATGGAATAGGCTATAGGATATTTTTTAGGACAACAAAAATTCCCAGGCTGTATCTCTTGAGCAGGAGTTCTCCTCTACGACTATGGAGGAATTTCCAAGTGCTTCTGCATATTGCCAGCGTCTGAAAACTTTGGCCGACCAAATGAAGAATGTCGGGGCACCTGTCTCTGATAGCCGATTGGTTCTACAGATGGTCGCCGGCCTCACCGAGGCCTACAATGGTGTAGGGACTCTCATACGCCAGCGGGACCCCTTGCCTTCCTTCTCCTCTGCCCGCTCTATGCTGGTTCTTGAGGAAACTGGCCTTGCAAAGAAGGCAGCATTAGCAAATCACTCAGCTATGATGGTTGGACAGCCAAAGCCACCGACGGATCTTGTTCTGTTCTATAGTCCTCCTCCAACCCGTGGTACTGGTAATGGCTCAAAGGGTGGTTCAAAGAATAATCATGGGAAGAAGAATGGTGGCAGCAACAAGGGCAATAAGGATGGGAATCGTGGAAATAATAGCAGCAGATCAAACAATGGTGGAGGAAATCACTATGGTGGTCGGCAGCAACAAACTATGGGATGGCTCCAACAGCAACAGTGGACTCAACCCCAACAATGGGCTCCTCAATGGCCATGGCATGTCCCGCCTTGTCCCTATCCTACTCAACCTTGGGCTCGGCCAAGTTTCCCACAGCAGCAGCCTCAACTTGGGGTCCTTGGGTCCCGTCCTTTTTCTGGCAGCGGTTCTCCTCAGGTGTATGCTGCCTCTACTTCTCCTGTCCCCACAAATATAGAGGCAGCCATGCATACTATGAGTCTCACTCCTCCGGCTCCAACGTGGTACATGGACACAGGGGCTACCTCTCATTCGACATCGGACAGGGGTACACTTACTTCTTATTTCAATACGAGCAATTTAAATAATAATGGCATCATTGTTGGTAATGGGAGTCGTATTCCGATTGTGGGGTTTGGTCATACTTCTGTGTCTTCTCCGTCCTCTTCTTTCTATTCAAAGAATGTTCTTCATGCCCCCCAGATTGTTAAAAATCTTATTTCCGTTCGAAAGTTTACTAAAGATAACTCGGTCACTATTGTAAGTGCTCCAATTTGAGTTGTTAGTATTTCCGTTAGAAAACTAACGAAAGCCTTCACATCCTTAACCTAAACCTTAACTTTTCTAACAAAACCTAACTTTTCTAACAAAGCAAGGGTAAGTTGGGGATTGCTATTTGGAGTTAAACAAGGTAAAGAATCTCACAAAGGGTAAAAATCCGAAAAGGGTAAACTGTAAATAACAGCTGGTTGAGTATTTGAATAAAATATTCCTCTTGTCCAAAGCCTGCAGCAGCATTTAATGAACAGTGCACGCCTTCAGACATATCCGCGCGGATGGTTTTGAAATTTCCAGAGGCCTATAAATAGAGTCTCTCAGTCTCATTTTTAACAAGAACAATTCACTCACAACAGCGTCCTGGCGAAAATATTATAGAAAACAGTGGGAATTCCTTGAATTGCCACCTTTTTCTTAATCATTTTCCCAAATCTCACTCACCAAACACTCTCAAATTCAAGTTTCAAACACAAATCCAAGGAAGATAGGATACCAACATTGGTAAACCCTCCTTCTCCTTACCTTAAACCTCCCTTATCCATGCATGCATCTCATACCTTAAAGATGTAACTTGTTCTTCCACTTGTTGTTCAAGAGGATCTCCATGGAAGTTCATCTCCATGGATGATCACACTAAATGGTCCACATTCTCATTTCATGTCATTAATCTTTACTTGACCTAAAATGAAGTCACCTTGGAATAAATTTCCATGGATGACCATTTTAAAGGGTCCAAATTGTTTCTTACTTCCTTGAAAATGTTTTCCTAACCTAAGATCTTCACCTTGGAACAATTTCCATGGATGAAGATCATTAAGGTTCCCAAGTTACAAAAAGGGTGAAGTTGATACATTGAGTTCAAAGATCTCAAGGATGGTCATCCTAATGACCACCTTAGAAATCCACTCTAAAGTTGATACATCCTTGACTTAAAATCATTTTCATACATTAATCTTTATTTCATGTTAAATCTCCCCATCCCAAGCAAATGAAGTGCTTCAAGTCCTAATGTACCCTAAGGATGGCTTGATATAGTAGATCACCACTAAACATGTTTAGTGATCACTAATCAAAGCCTAAGGAAATGGGGACAAGCATGGATGCAAAACCCTTAAAATCACATTTTCCTTCAAGAATATGTTGCTGTCCAGTAGCACATTTTCTGTGACCTTAGTCCATTTTCCTATTTTTTGGACACAGTAAAACTTGGAATTTGGTGTTGACTACAAAATACTTTTTGTAGCCAACATCCATAGTATTCCAGAAATATTTTTAGTTTATTTTTTACGTGAGTCTAACTGCCTTTTCCAAATTATTTTCCAAAGGTCAGTTTAGCAGTCTCTGGAAATCCAGATTTCATATCTGTGATTTCCAGAGGGTTTTGGTCCATCAAATCATCTCCAATTATAAAAATATTTTGCAGTAACCTTATTTAAGATGTTTTGAACAACTTTCATTCTCTGACTTTCCCCAGATTCTGAATTTTTAAAACTCTTAAATCCATTTTAAAATCAAGTGTCCACTGTCTTTTTCATTCTGGCAGAATTGACTTTCAACTTCAAGGAGTCTTTTGAGTACCAAAACTCAACCCTAAAATCATACCAAAAATCATGGGACTTTTCTAATGTCTTAAAAAGAGTTCTCAATTTTTAGTTTTCTCAGTTTGCATTTATTTTAACCAAAGAAACACACACACACACACACAAATGGTTTTAAGCTAGGAAGACTCGTTTTACGAGGCATTCCGGGTGAACCCTAACGTTCTTCCCGGAGTGTAACGTGACCTCCGAACTCAAATCTCTCATCTTGGGCATTTTTCAAAGTTTTGGCCCTTAAAATAAAAATGGCGTGGCGACTCCGTTTTTGTGAATTTCAAAAAAAAAAAAAAAGAAAAATCCGGTGGCACATCATCACAGTGGCGACTCCGCTGGGGAACAAAAAAAATAAGCTTTATCTTTTAAAAAAATAAAAATAAA
This sequence comes from Adenophora triphylla var. japonica, assembly GCA_022495995.1. Taxonomy (NCBI): domain Eukaryota; kingdom Viridiplantae; phylum Streptophyta; class Magnoliopsida; order Asterales; family Campanulaceae; genus Adenophora; species Adenophora triphylla. The sequence goes on along the minus strand of JAFEMH010001422.1, from coordinate 223,037 downwards.
AATGATACTTGGTATATAGGTGGAAACCATTAAGCTTCCCGTTAACGTCTCCTAACACGAGTCGGGGATAAATTGTGGTTTAACAATCCCACGTACCGGTATCATTCTTTAAAAAAAAAAAAACTTTTGTGGGTCAAACTTACGTCCCGGCATTTGAAACCATTTGTATTGTGTGTGTGTTGGTTTTGCACATTTTGTGTTGTTTTGACCGTCCCGGAAAAGTCAAAATTTTGACTGTCGGACCCATTTCTTTAACTGTTTGATTATGTGCTTATGTGCTTATGTGTTCATTTGCTTTCAAAAAAAAAATTCAAAAAAAAAATTTCAAAAAAAAAAGTTTTCAAAAAAAGATTTTCAAAAAAAAAAACTTTCAAAAAAAAAATCATTTTTTTGCATGCATCATACTCTTTAAGACACATGTGAAAATTTCTATTTTACTCAGAAAAAGAAGATAGACTGCTTGCACACAACGCGCACTTGGCCTTACACTGCACACTACGTCCTTAACCCGGGAAAATCTCAGTAGCAGCCCGTTTGGCCTTATTACGCCTCTCGGTGCGAGCACGGGACTACCCAAACATCCCTTGGAGCCTTGTGTCGACCATGCACTTGTCCGTGACACACTTTGTCCGAGACCCGGTTGGTTTTTAGTCTGGTCCGTGTCATGCCCGGTCTGTGTATACACCTTTCCTGTCAAGCCTTAGTCGGCATACCAAGTCAATATCTCTCGGGGACCCTAATCAGTCGAAGTTATGCCGGTTTTCCGCCGCGAACTTTGACCAGATATTGACTGGCGCCTTGACTTTGACTTTGACTGGCACAACTTATGCATCGACTCCCGGCATGACACTGAGTCATCAAGGATTAACGATTATTCCATGTCTAATTACGGCCTAACTGACGACGGGTCAAGATCAGTTATGGAAATTTATCAGTCGAAACCATGCCGACTTTTCGTCGAGCTCTCGGACATGATCTTGACCTTTGATGTCAGCTTTGTCCGTAATTTACATCGAATACTCGTTAAGACTAGATTACCCGCCAGACTTTAGGATCATTTTTCATTTCGGTCGGTGGGACCTGCTTGCCCTACGGAACCCTTGTTCGAGGTTACAGGTTGAGGGTCCGCAGGCGTAGTGATGGGGCCCACTGATCCAGGATTCAGAGTAGTTTGCGAAAAAGAAGAGCAATCTTTTCCAACCACTTAGGTTTAATAAAGCATTTTTTAAGTAAACAAGAACAAATGATTGCATGTTGCATGAGCCCTAAGCCCAAAAACCTACCCTCCTTCAATCCCAAATATCTGAACCCTCGTGTCTTTCCCCCGCAGCTCCTCACAAAGCTTGGTTTCGGGCGCCGGGTCACCGTTTGATCAGTTGGGAAGAGTCAAGCGCATCGTCAGCTTCACCGTTTGTTTTGACTCCGGGTTTCAGAATGTCTGCATCAGCTGGTAACGATGGGGATAACACCACTCCACCTCCTGGGACTCCTCAGACATAACATCAATGGAATCATTTAGCCGAACAGATGAGATTGCGACAAGAAGCACAGCTGAATAGCCTTATGGAGGCTATTAAGAGTCATGGTTTGGCCGCCAGTCTCAATCCTGATGGCACCTTCACCGTGGAAGAAGAGGAAGACCCCAATCCCAATCTCGGTCGCCCTGATTACTCCAGGATGCCACCACCAACCTCCTATGGTACTACTACCAAAACCCATGCTCCTCGGTCTCTGGGTCAGCCAGCTCCCCAACTACAGACCAATGAATCCATGCAGCCTGACGGGACGAGCCAGTTCGCAGTTCCTCAGTGGGGACAAAATCAGTACGGAATGTCTTCTCATGGTTGGGGGTACCTCGGAATGCCACAGCAAACTGGGGTCCCGCCTCAGTTTGGAACCAATCAATCCGGACCTTTGCAACAATAGTTCAAAGTGCCACAGCAACAGTTTGGGATGCCACCACAGTCTGGCTCGGGACTACAATCAGGATGCCCTCCTCAGAATGATGCTAGCTCAGCTGCTCCTCACACAGCTTTCACAAACCCATTTCTCACTTAGGGTTCAATGGGTTACCAAGCCTCCATCCCTGTTTCATCAGAATCACCAGGACCGCAATACCCCCTGGTTATACGCCCTCGCCACAGCCAGCCATGCAATTCAACAGCCAGGGACAGCAGCCCGCACTTAAGCCTACTTATGGGACTCACTCCGGAAACCCGAGCTACCCGGCTACATCAGGACTGCCTTCACCCTCTTTGCCAATTGAAAATCAATAGCAAGCCGCAAGGTTCTATCCCTTCGCCCAGGCTCCTACTCACACTCCCCGAGGTAATCCGGGACAAGGACAGGTTTTCACCTACGTCCCCGGATCGGCCATTCTCTCCACTAGTCTGCCGCCAGTGGTAGCTCCTCTCTCTAGCTCAGTCACTGGCTTGAACGCCATGGTTCCACCACAGGACCCTCACCTGGCCTGGTTCATGGAACAACACAAGGAAATGAAAGCACAGATTGCTGAATTGACTGCTAAGAAGTCTGCCTTCCGACCTACGGACCCGGACTCCATTGTTCCCCTGCCCCAAAATTCGTGATGCCTAATATGGACCTATTTGATGGGACTACGTGCCCGAAAACTCATCTGGACACGTATACCTTGGCAATGAAGGCCAAAGGGTGCACCAATCAGCAGTTGGCTGACTATTTCAGTCTCTCTTTGAAGTCCAGTGCTCTAAAATGGTTCTTCCGCTTAAATCCCGAGGCCAGGGCTACATGGGACCAGATTACTAGTGCCTTCACAGAGAAGTATAAAGCTAATTTGGAGTGGGAAACAAATAGAGTTGACCTGCAGACAACAGTGCAGCGTCCCGACGAGAACATCGGGGATTTTTACGAGCGTTGGAACTTGAAACTTAGCGAAATGGCAACTCCTCCTTCTGAATAGGAACAACTGGATATCTTTCAGTCATGCCTGAAACCACATCTGAGAGCCTCCCTCAGCCACTTCCCCTACGCGGACTTGCGTGCGATGGTTAATTCCGGGGCTAAATTTGAAAAGGCTTACAATCAGCAACCGGCTGCTGCACCTGCCTACAGATATCGGGCTCCTCCCTCCAACACTGCTCCTGCTCCTGCTAAAGGCAAAGAAGTGATCAATTACGCGAGGCAGGAATGTAATAATGCAACTCCTTTTGCTCCCTGGAAACCAACTGAGCCCAGACCACGGGCCATAAACCTCAAAAGTTTCTGAATGCCTTTGAATGACATCTTTAGGGGACTGGTGAAAGAAGGTTTACTGCGGCCTTTAGAGAACTTCCAACCCAGGAATCCGAATGTTCCAGTGGATACTTCTAAGTACTGCGCTTTTCATCAAACCCACAGACATCTAACAGATAATTGTTTTACTCTGAAGAAAGCAATCCAGGGTCTGATAGAGCAAGGAAAGTTGGAAGGCCCCGAGGGGCCTAATACAGTCAAAAATCCCCTTCCAAGAAATCATAACCAAGTAAACATGATCGAAAGCGGAGAACCTTCGCATGCCCAGGAAGATGCAGAAACTGAAGAAGATCTCTAAATACCCATGGCCAACCTTGTTGAGGATCCTGAATTCGGATTCCCCCTCAGCCTTGAGGATGATGAACAAACCAACCCTCCTTGGTCTCATGTTAGAAATTTCTTGCAAGAGTATGAGGCTCGCTATTTCTCGGAGGAAGGGATAGCTGATACTGAAGAGCTGGGGCTGTTCCGGTCAAATCATGAGAAAACCATTTACACGAGATGGTTAGAGCAGTCAAGGAAGATTGAACAAGAAAGCTTCAGGCGAGCGCCTGTATTGGGGCTTATCAGCAAAGAGGCCGAAGAACACCTGGAGTTAGTACACTTCTGCAAGTTGGTTTTGGGAGAAGCCGAATACGATCCCGAAGACAATGAAAATGAAGAATCAGAGGAGGAGGATTGCTTCTATATCCTTCCTGGAGTCAAGTACGTGCCGCCCCCTCTCACTCTTCCCTTTCAGTTTCTGGGAGGAGAAGCGGAGTCGCATTTGCCGCTTCCAGGAATGGGGGCATATGACAATTTCTACGGTTGCACGCACCCATCTTCCCCTAACAGATTTGACCGGCGTTCTCTCTCAGCCGAAATCCCAGTAGTATGGGAAGATGATTCCGATGACAGTGATGACGATGATGATGACGAGAGCGAGGAGTCAACTGAGGCCCAAGACCCGGAATCAATCTAGAACAATCATGCCAGAAATGATATCATGGGAGCTGGACACAATGGTTGGTTGTCAGCAAGCGACGATGAGGGACCGCCAGAAGATGCGGGTCAGATACCGATGGGGACAGGCCCCCACTAAGTACTCCTCGTAAGATGCACTTGTGGTCAGTGCCCAAATACTCCAGGGGATGAAGAACAACAAAGCCGGCGTGCAGATCCATACATATCTGAAATCCTAGAGCACAATGTCCCCTATAAGGACCTAGCGAGCGAATGGAGAAGGTTCATTGAAGCACTGGTCGAAAAGGGAGGTTTTCAGCGACCGAAAGACGATGAATTCGTAAACGTCATCGGATCTTTTTCTTCCTTCCTTAGAACAGATGTGGCATCACAACTTTAAGGGTCACGACCGAGCCGCTTGAACATGTTGAGTGCATGGAGTCACTGAAAAGGGTTATTGATCTAAATGTCTCCCCAGTCGCCTTCATACCCATGGACCCACATGACGCTTTCTTAATTGCTCCTGTACCCGACAGTGGACCCCGGGTACTCCTCATTTGGACCCAGATTTATCGAGCTGTTACATCAAACTACGAAGGAGAACATTGTCTATCCTTTACTTGTGGTTGCCCTACTTGCAAGGGCAAAAGGAAGAAGATGTATGACGAGATGGAGGCTGACAGCCGTAAGATTGAAGAAACTTCGGAGGACGATTATGAAACCGAGGACATGAAGGCCATGAATTTTCCTGGGGCTGAGCACGTGGACGTCATAGAGTTCAACACTGCCTACCATGCTTTGGGGAAAGGGTTTTCAGACACCCGATCCATGAAGATAGTTGAAGATCTGTTAGAGAGAGGGAAACTGACTCCCATCCTCCCCAATGAGAAAGTAACCATGGTCAGATCAAATCCGCCCCGAAGCAAAGTAACGATCCTTGTCAGAGTTACCCAAGAAGAGGTCACTTTCCCCGAATGTATTTCAGCTCTCAGAGAAGTCCTGGAAACCGGCATGATACCTGATGCTCCTCCCACGCAGAATGCTATAATCGTCTCCAGCTCTGAGTATTACAGAAAGGAACCCGAGTGGCTGCACTATACCGGAGATGAAATCGAAAAGCCGTCGAGCCCTGAGAATAGCAATTCCTGTTGTATGATAACTATGAGCAAGGCAGGCTATGGGAGCGAATCGGAGGACGCCCTAGCTCTGTGGGCCATCCAGGGGACAGTGACACAACCCCAGGTTCAAAAGCCTGTAACTTGGGAAGCAGTTCTAAAGGCTGCCCAGGAAGGAGCCAGTACAGCTCAAGCTCAGCCCCTCATCGTTGCTAGATTTCGCCAGAACCAGTGGCCGGTAGCCAAAAAAGCTCCTCCGTTGACTCTAGCAGCATTGAAGAAATCTAGTCAGGAAGCAATAGATAAGGGGGTTAACCTGTTGACCCGATCCGGGCAGATCTATTAAGGGAATCCCAAAGCAGATAAAAAGGCAGCAGATCAAGCACCTGGGGAGAACCGTAACCCCTATGCTAAGACAACCGAAGCTCCTGACCCCGAAAAGGAGGATCCCGTGCTCACCAGCGGTTGAAATGCATAATGTGCCAACATCTCTCTATGGTCCCTGCTCACCTCGTCTAATCCCCACAAGCTAAAGCTGGAAGAAAGCCTGGCCCGCACTTTGGTCCCTATTGATGCTACTCCCGATGACGTGGTGCAATTGATTAGGAGCATCCACTACGGGAACATAATTACTTTCACGAAACTTGATCTCCCTCAGTTCGGGGCCGATCATAATGAGCCTCTCTTCATCACAGTCCAGTTGGATGAATGATGCCTCCCTCGGGTTTTGGTTGACAATGGGTCCGGAATGAATATCCTCCCGGCAAAGATCATGAGTCTGCTCGACATCAAGTCCACAGATCTAAAGCCTTCCTCCCTCACAGTCAAATCTTATGACTCAACATCTCGAGCAGTGCTTGGAGTTGCTACTTTGGACCTTTAGTTCGGCAAGAAATTGATACCTGTGGAATTCCAGGTTATCGATATCCCGATCACCTTTATGTCAAGGGGGTCGCTTCGAGCCTCCATCAATGTGTAAAGTTTGTCTCAGATGGGGACCTAACAACCATTTACGGGGATCTAGTCACTTTGGAGGGCACGGATACATGTGGAATACCTATTCTAGAAATCAAACATGATGAGGATGGCCTCATGCTGACAGGTTTCACAGTCGAGCCTCCCAAAGCCCAAGTTTGCAACGTAGATCTGACAATCACTCGGGACAAAATCCCTCCGGTCTTGAAAATGATGAGAAAGATGAGCTACCTTCCTGGCCTAGGTCTAGGGAAGCATCAACAAGGAACTCACAAAGTCATCGAGGTGAAAGAGCAGAAAACTCGCCATGGCCTGGGGTATGAACCAATTTCGGGGAAAATTGCAAAGGAAAAGGAAATTGCTCGGCAAAAGAATGAAGCTACCACAGGAAGGGTCCCGATCAATGGCCCTAAATCTTTCCCTTTCAGTATTAATTTGGCTTACTACTTCGTGAAAGGTCCTACACAGCATGGTAATGCCACAGTCAAAGAACCTACAGAGGGATGGCTGAAGCTACAAGATGACCTCAGGAAGTCCAGGGGAAACAAAGCCAACCCAGTCCATAGGATGTTTGCGGATCTACCCAAGATACCTGGGGCTACCACCACCATCCAGAGCGAGTATACCTTAAAAGGCGTGCCAAGCCTAGTAGAGCAGTTTGAGAAGCTTACTACCATGATTCCAATTGTCCAGGAAGGCCCAAAGCCTGAGTTTGAACTGACAATGTCAAAAGATAAAGCCGTAGAGGTCTTTTCAGATGATTGGGATGGTCCGATTATGCAGCAGTTATTCGGGTAAGAAGTTCAGGTGCCAGACCTGATTGATTTCAGTTCAGTCAGAGAGATGGTAGCGATGATCGAGGAAGGAGAACAGAAACAGCGCAATTCCCGAGTCATGAGGCCACTGGCAGCAATGCCATTGAAGAATTGGGAAACTCTCTCAGGCCCGTCCGCGACCAAGGAGGAAATGATCACAAAGCTTGGATTGGTCCCCCGTCCCCTTGTGTCAACCTATGTAAAAGTCCTCCGAGTCTCTCATTATTGAGTTCGAGTCTCTCGAGTCGTCCGATGGCCTTACGCCTGAAGACTACGAGGTTGTAGCAAATGCTGTATTCCCTTTCGTTCTCAATGAAATGATGAACCTTTCTGAGTATCCCTTGATTGCCACTCTAACTAATAATAAATTGACTAATAACTTAAAAACAGTTAATAATGATTTACTAGATAAAAAAGCAGACACATTAAATAAACAATATAAAAAAGAATCTTTAAGCAGGTTGTTCGGAAAGAGGAAAATCGAGCCCAAGCTGCCGAAGAGGTTTTGACAAGTGTGAATCTGGGAACTGCAGAAGAGCCTAAAGAGACGCAGATTGGTGGTTTCTTTGAAGGAACTGAAAAAGATGCCCTGAGAATTCGTGGATGTGTTTGCACGGTCCTATAAAGACGTGCCTGGCCTCGACCCTTCCATAATTGAACACCGGATACCGCTCGACCCGGAAGCCAAGTCCTGCAAAGTCCTCAACTCAAAGGAAGTAGCCCTAATCATCAAAGAGAACATCATATGCGGATACGGGTTGCCAGCAGAAATCATCTCAGATAATGGATCCCACTTTGAAGGGGATTGCGACACGCTGCTAGCAGAATTCAGAATAACCCGTCACAAGTCATCTCCATATAGGCCCCAAACCAACGGAGCCGTTGAAGCAGCAAACAAGACTTTGGAAAACATCATTCGGAAAATGGCTGTCCGAGGCAGAGATTGGCCTGACAAGCTCTCTGGGGATACAGAACGTCCGTCAGAACGGCGACCGGAGAGACACCATTTGCTCTCACCTACGGAATGGAAGCCGTACTCCCAATCGAGCTAGAAATCCCCTCACTCCGTGTGCTGTTGGAAACTCAGATCAACGAGGTCGAATGGCTCCAGAGTCGCCATGATGAATTGGCCCTGCTAGATGAACGCCGATTGAGAGCCATGGAACATATCCGAGCTTACCAAGGAAGAATGACCAGAGCCTTCGATAAGAAAGTAAGACACCGGGAGATCAGGGAAGGTGATCTCGTTCTGAAAGAGAAGCCCCTGGGCCCGCATCAACCCGCTTGGCAAATGGGAGCCTGTTTGGGTCGGGCCATATGTCATCCAGAAAATCTTCTCCGGAGGAGCCATGCAACTTGCAGACCTCGACGGAAATCCTTTTGTACACCCAGTGAATGGCGACAAGATGCGCAGATACTACGCGTAAAACACTGAGTCATTTTAAAAAAAAAAAGAGTGCTAAAAGAGTAATACCCAACTAGGTTGAAAACCCGAAAGGGCGACTTAGGTAAAAACAGGGTTGCACCAAAAAAAAAAAAATAAATCAAAAAAAAAAAAAAAAAAAAAACAAAAAAAATATATCAAAAAAAAAGAGTGCTAAAAGAGTAATACCCAACTAGGTTAAAAACCCGAAAGGTCGACTTAGGTAAAAAACAGTGGTTGCACCAAAAATATAACAAAAAAAAAAAACAAAACAAAAAAAACAAATTAATCGGGTCGAACTACGGAGACCTGAGCCCTTTAGTCCAAAGGGAACGTAGGCAGCCGGAAACGGTTCGGCCTAAAACACAAATAAAAGCCATGCTTTGTTATCAATACATTGATCAAGCCATGAAGGCGTCTTGAAAAACTCTAAAGCAATTCACATATTCATTACAGTTAAAAACTTTTTGATGAGTCTAAGCTCGGTTCACTCCTACGACTTACAACCTGCTAAAAGAAACTAAGATACATAACAACTAATGTGTCTGCTACGACAAGAAAGGGATACTCAGAAACCTCAAGGTCACTCCAAGCCACTCGTACTGGCTTCTCCCCTCTTCTTTCCTCCTCTTCGGGTCTTCTTCCTCTGCACCGGAAAAATGTCAGTCCTCCTCCTACCATCTCTGGTGTAAGGACAGGATCTATCAAACCCACGTCTGTCAGGGCCTTAGTAGCCCTAGCCTCATTTCTCATCTCCTGTAGCCGAACTGGCAACATAGGAATCCTCCCCTCCTGTCTCTTGACATAAGACTCGTAGTCAGTCACAGCATCTCCGCTCCTATCATGAGGATTGGCCCTCGCCTCAGCCCTCCTCCTCTCCGAAATAATCATATCTTCCGCACCAACAATGGCCTCACGCCGTCTCAAAATAGCCACCTGAGTCTCCCCCAAATTCCTCTCGTACCAATCCAAGTACCAAGTGGTAAGAAGCACGTGTCCCGGACGCCTGAGGATAACCCTAGGAGGAAAGACGTCATACCTCCATGCTCGAGAAAGAAATGGGAATACTGAAGGATCATCCATCGAAGCAGAAGCCACCACCCTGGTGGCTATGTCCTCAAAGCCCTCCAAAGGAGTCTGCTCCAAGCCAAACTGCCTCCGAACCAGAGCCGGGATATAAAAGCTGGACTGAGAAAGCCCCGGAAGCATAACTACATGGGACCCATCCTGAAGTACTCTCCGAGTCTCTACCCGCCAATGAGGCACCAACCACCTGATATCCGCAGTCTGGCAACAAACTATCCAGTACTCCCATGAGCCCTGATCATCAAGATCCACAGTAACCTCTCTCCTCGCAAATTTCCAGGGTTTGACCGCATCAGATGTTTCGCGAAGGACCCCCAGGCGCTCCATCAGCCACATAGTCAAAAGAAACGGGCTGCCCCCGTACATATACCGCCTCCCGATAGCCAGCCTGTCAAGAGCATGAAGGGTCTCTCCTAAGATCAAGGGCGCAACATCTCGGCCCAAGCGACAGTGAACAACTACATCCAGCAAAGCCCGATGACAAATCCCAAAGGAGTAAACCATAAACAAGGTCCCAAACATACAAAGTGCAAAAGCATCCCGATAGGCATCATCAATCAAGCCTAAACCCCTAAATCTATCAGGAAGACCAGAAATGTCAAAATGATCGAGACCACAGATCATACCTTGTGCTTCCTCCGAGGAAAGATAAAGAAGGTTGCACAACCTGCCAACAAAAGAAGCTCCTCCGGGCAAAGGAATCGCAATCTCTTCCACCTCGGGACCACCATGCAGAGCCCGGAATTCTTCAACGGTCGGAACCACTTCATTGAAAGAAAAGCAAAAGACATGCCTTCTAGTATCCCAAAAAGAAGCGAAGGCCCTCAAGAGATCATAATCCGGAACCAATTCTTTGAGAGACCACAAGCATTTTATCTTTTACCTTTCCTCAAAAAATGACCTCCTCTCGTGCATAACCTCCCTACACCACTCCTTGAACTTTTCAAAGAACAACATTTGCCTTTCTTTGGACAATTTTGGAGAATTTTTGGTCATTTCCATGGTTTTTTTTTCTTCTCTCCCGAAATTCCAGTAAGTTTGAACTGGAGAAGATGGAGTTTCAATGACATTTATGGCCTAAACCAGATCCAACATCCAAAATAAATGAAACCTGTCAGGAGTTGGTCCAATCCGCGCGGACAGGAATGCCTCCGAGTCCAATCCGCGCGGATCATATTGATCCCCAGCACAATTCCTTTTTACAGCTCAAAACCTGCACAAAACCTGTCCAAAACAGTTCCTATACCAAACATTCACACCCTCGCCACAAAACCGGGCCCATGCAACATACACATGCACAAAAAAAAAGTAGGTAACAGTAATACTAGATTATTACATTCCCAAAAAAAAAAAAGTGTGCATAAAAAAATAAACTGTATCCGTCAAAATAGGTACAATCTCAGAATCAACCAAAGATCATCAATCAGAATCCTCAGTGGCTGGCACTTTCCCCCGGTCCCTCTTGCGACTCGGGCCCGCCTCCTCAGTAGTCATGAATATCTCGGGCTCGGGATCGTCATCCTCGTCTCCATAGAGAGGCTCGCCTGGATCAACCGGCACGCCACGATAAGGCAAGCCGAGATCCGCAAAGAAGTCATATCCGAACGTGAACGCATCAGATCCCTGGCCATGCGAAGATGATCCACCGTGGCGCCAAACATGTCCCTGTCCATGCAAATCCCCGAGGATGACGTGGTCCAGAGGCAGCTCCATGCTGGGATCTATGAGAGGAGAAAGAGGAGTCTCGGTAGAATGCTCGGAAGGAATAGGGGAAGTCTCCCGCTCTACAGGCGCCGGCTGTGCCCGTCTCGCTCTACCCTGAGCATCCCCACAGGCAACAATCCTCCTAAGGAACCTCTTGGCCCCAATCACCTGCTTCGTCAGCTTCTCAACAACCACAGCCGGGAACTGCACGGAAACAAAAGCGTCATAAATAATTGATGCGAAAAATGATGAAATGAAAGAAAAGAAGAAGAGATAGAAGTAGTAAAAAGCCGTACCTTCTTATCCGGACGAGGACGAAAAGCTCGTGGGACCCGCTCAGGGATAGGGATCTGCACTCTCAATCTAACCCCATCCTGGACATATGAAAAGTCCGATTGAGGGTACCGCACAACCTCCTCCCCCTCTCTCTCAAGCACCTGGGGCATCCTCAGCCTCCTCAAGATAAACCGCGAATAATCCTCGCTCGCCACAAACCTCGAGAAGTGCTGGCCACCTCGATAATCACCCCAGGTCTCCGAACTCTCAGTCGGATGCATCATGTCAGCAGGAGGCTCCATCGGTGCCATCAAAGGCACACCTTCGCCATGTTGGCGCGTCACCCTCTCCCCCAAGTAATATGCGTCACAGGTCAAACCCCTCAAAATCCTCCGCTCCACAGTCCACCTCCCCGCACCCTTCAGCTGCTTCACGTCAAAGCGGCCCCAGGGGTAGAATCTCATCCCCTCATCCGTCTCAGCTCTCATCAAAGGCAGACAATCCTTGTACTTGAGGGTCGTGCGCCCCCTGGAACCTATCTTCTCCCGAACATGCTTAGTCCAGGAGAGCATAGCCGGATATGCCCCGACGTGCTCCGCCGACTGCCGCCACATCGTGACATGAAAGAACTCCAGAGCCCATACCTGCGAAAGGTAAAGATCACATCAATTAAGTGCGGAAAGAAACAATGCGTGCTTAAGGAAAAAAAAAAGCAAAAGCTTATACCTCCAGAGGGAACTCAAAGCACGTCAGGGAGCTGACAGCCTTTCGGCTATACCGATCCAGAGCAAAATATAGCTCTGCCAGCCCGGCCTCCCCCCAAGCTACCTCTCCAGCCATCTCCACATCAGTCAACGTCTTCAGCAGGGCAAATACAGCCGTCCCCTCGGCGTGTCCAAACAGCGTGCTCAAAAAAGCAAACCACAGAAAAGCCCTAGCAATCTGCTCAGCAGCTACTCTCTCATCACCAGCCTCATAACTCTCAATGCTCTCCACGATTTTCCCTTGGACCACAGCATACTCCATCCCCATCCCCTTTTTGGGAATGGGGGTAAAGCCCAAAAGGTCCTGCAACTCCCGGTCACTGTAGCCATCTCTCCACTCAATGCTACGTCCTTTAAAGGACAGGCCCGTGATCGCAGCATAATCAGAAGGTGTGACTGTAGCCTCGCCCCAGAAGAAATGGAATGTGTGGGTCACGTCCCACCAATGCTGCGCCAAAGAAAAAATCAAGCCCTTACTCTTGGGGAACTTGATCAACCCCCTCAGACAATCAATGAACTCATACAACGCAGTCTCAATGACAATCTGTCTCGGACTCATCAAATTTCCTCTACCCAAGACTGGAAGCCGGTCCCACAGGCTGATCACAGACTCCACTGATCCCCGGGTCTTCAGCTTATTCAGCTGCTCCGTCACAAAACGATCACCACCCTGCAATTGAAAAGAAAAACAAAAATGTCAAAAAATTGCATTTGCATTTAAAAGCATACACATGCATCATAGACATAAAGTTTTGAAGAAAATTCGGCAGCATAACGGCATATAATGGACTCAGCCCCATTTTTCTCGCACAAAAGAAAAGATTTTTCAGCAATCACCATTCATCATCCACTCATAATGTCAATAACATTGAGTCAACGGAAGTAAAACTCCGTTTCATTTTTCACAAATAAGCAATTTTTCACATTCATTCATTCAATCAACGGAAGCAAAAATCCATCCCATTTTTCACAAAAAATCATATTTTTACAAAAAGCATGCATGCATACATTCATATCATTCATAAAAACATCATCTTATTGCAAAAATCCTACATGCAACAAAAAAAGTCCGTCCCGGATTCGGGCAAATTTTCGTCATCTCATATTTAAAAAAAAAAAATGGCAAATCGCCCATACTTTTTTTCAAACAAAATGCATATTTAGATTACCCATATACTCACTACAACATGCAAATCATCAAAGTCAAAATTCAATGCCAAGAACATGATTTTCGAATTCAAAAAAAAAAAAAATCAACCAAAAAAATCAATTTCAAACGAAAATCGACAAAGGAAATAAAGAAATTCGAAGTATACCGTGCGAAGACTCGGATCAGTGGACCAATGTTGCCACATATCGGGATATGGCTCCTCCGCAATTGATTGCGAAAGTGAGTAATGCCTCCTCATCCTTACAAGCTCTAGCCGCCTCTCCGCGATCGAGCCACGTCCTTGGCCTTGAATAGCAACTCCCCAGTGTTCCATTGCTCGAAAATCGAAGAAAATCGGAAGAATTTTGAAGCTCCTAGGCCAACAAGGGCGGATTTCGCCTTTCTCTCTCGTCCTCGTAAAACTGAAAAAGTGGTGAAGAGGGAAGAGAAAAGGCCACGGCCTTTATTTAAACCTGTCTGGGCTACGTTCTTGTCCGCGCGGACATGAATGAGGTGCCAAAAAGACTATTTTGCCCTTTAAAATTCCAGGACTCTGCAGTTTAGTCCTAAACTTAACGGAGGATAACCAAAGTCTACCTAGGTTAGTCCCCTTCCAAAAGAACCCAACGGTAGTAAAACGTAAGTTCGATTTCTCCGACAAAAGCTAACGGAATCCCGTTTCTTTCCTCATTATCATCAACGGCAGTAAAACGTAAGTCCGATCTCTCCAACGGCAGTAAAACGTAAGTCCGATTTCTCCAACGAAAGCTAACGGAATCCCGTTTCTTTTCTCATTATCATCAACGACAGTAAAACGTAAGTCCGATTTCTCCAATGAAAGCTAACGGAATCCCGTTTCTTTCCTCATTATCATCAACGGCAGTAAAACGTAAGTCCGATTTCTCCAACGAAAGCTAACGGAATCCCGTTTCTTTCCTCATTATCATCAACGGCAGTAAAACGTAAGTCCGATTTCTCCAACGAAAGCTAACGGAATCCCGTTTATTTCCTCATTTTCATCAACGGCAGTAAAACGTAAGTCCGATTTCTCCAACGAAAGCTAACGGAATCCCGTTTCATTCCTCATTATCATCAACGACAGTAAAACGTAAGTCCGATTTCTCCAACGAAAGCTAACGGAATCCCCGTTTCTTTCCTCATTTTCATCAACGGCAGTAAAATGTAAGTCCGATCTCTCCAACGACAGGAGACGTAAGACCGATCCCTTCAAATGAAGTCCACCAAAGGACCATCTTTCCCAAACCATCGAGGGAAAACATTTCAAATCAAGGTCCGAGGCACCTGAAACGCCATCTTCAAGGTTCGAGGCACCTAAAACGCCATCATCAAGGTCCGAGGCACCTGAAACGCCATCTTCAAGATCCGAGGCACCTAAAACGCCATCACTAAGGTCCGAGGCACCTAAAACGCCATCTTCAAGGTCTGAGGCACCTAAAATGCTATCATCAAGGTCCGAGGCACCTGAAACGCCATCTTCAAGGTCCGAGGCACCTAAAATGCTATCATCAAGGTCCGAGGCACCTGAAACGCCATCTTCAAGGTCCGAGGCACCTAAAACGCCATCACTAAGGTCCGAGGCACCTAAAATGCCATCTTCAAGGTCCGAGGCACCTAAAACGCCATCACTAAGGTCCAAGGCACCTAAAACGCCATCTTTAAGGTCCGAGGCACCTAAAATGCCATCATCAAGGTCCGAGGCACCTAAAACGCCATCTTCAAGGTCTGAGGCACCTAAAACGCCATCACTAAGGTTCGAGGCACCTAAAACGCCATCATCAAGGTCTTAGGTACCTAAAACGCCATCATTACCAGGTTGACGCCTCAAAATGGTCACTCTAGGGTCAACATCGGAAGACCCGAACTATGACTGGCTTGATTCCCATGCAGGATACGTAGGTAGCCTACCATTAGGTTCAGCCATCAGACCAAAATGGTCATTCCTTTCCCTAGCAATGCGGATATACAACTTCAGCCACCAGACCAAAATGGTCATTTCTGATGGATAAAATTCCACTGTGTAATAAAACCTTGCAAGTGTACAAGTTACCGAAGTAGCAATATACAAAAGTAAGGATCGAACCACAGAAACTTGAGTGAATTAACAAGTTGATTTAATTAGTGTAAACGAAAAAAAAAGGGGGAGGTTTGATTTTGATTGATTAAAATAAACTAAATTGAAAAGCAAATAAATTAACTAATTAAAATAAAACAGATATTGAAATCAAGAATGACAAGGATTCACGGATTGGGTTTCACAATTATCTCCTTCCTATGCTAATTTATAAAAACAATTACTAATCTTGTTCAAGAAATCGTTCACTTTAATAAGAGTTGAGACGGTTAGATGGCCGGGTTGCAACCCTATTATTACTTCGATGTGATGTTTTTCGCAAGGTTTACAAAACATCCAAGTAATACATTTAAAAACCAAGGAACAAATGATTTTAGACCCTTTTGATTTCCGCAAGGTCTTCAATTGGATCTATTCAATGGAATCTAGGCCAATGTAAAAACTACCCATGCAAGTGTACTAATTTAAACCCTAGTAATTTAAAGACCAACAATATCAATCAATAATGTTGAAGTCTAAAAATAAATTAAGCAAATTCTATTGAACAAGAACAAGAACAGTGTGGAAGAATTAGAACATCATTAGCATAAGAATTCGACAATTGTTACATCCAATCCACGAAAAGAAATTTAGCTACTCATAATAAAATTATAAAAATAAAATAAAACATAAACCTCAATCGAAACGGAGACGGAAGAAGTAATTATGTTCTCTCTTTCTTGCACAGTCACGGCATCATCCATGAATTTTCTACAGTAGCCGCCTCTCTGCTTTTTTCCCATTGCAGAGTATCTATATATATATATATATATAAACCTAGGTTATACCCCTTGAATTGAATGAATGAATTATTTCCCAAGAATAGTGATTGGTACCTTCCTTTTTCAAAAATCAAAGTCTCAAATCTTTATTAAACCCTTGGCTGCAACGTGTTACTGCCGTGCAAAGAAGCCCAAAACCTCCGGGCCCAAATTGCCCACTCGTGAAAACGACTCTTTCCATCTTCCCCAACTCGTTCTGATTGCCTTGTTTGGTACCAATATATATTCGTTTCGTCTCGCAATTTTGCCGTCACACTTTGGCCACTATAAAAAAATTTTTTGCACTTCGCTCTTTGGGATTTTATTTTTAACTTTAATCCACGAATTTTTATAAATCAAATTTCTCCCAAATTTCCATATTTTCAGTTTGGTCCCTGAATTTCCAATAAATTACAACTTGGCCCTTGAACTTCCAAAGTGGGTATAAATCCTCCGTTTTCAGCATTGTTGCACTTCAGTCCCTGAACTATCAAAACACTAACAAAATATATTAAATTCTCAAGGTTTCGAACATAAAATAAGCTTAGGAACATATCTTTTGGATGGGTAAAACCACATCCATCAAATACCCTCAAACTTACCTTTTGCTCGTCATCGAGTAAAACAAAAGAAATAAACAAAAACAAAACTACCCTAACACCTAAAAACAATCAACAAAAAAATATTTTTGATATGTTCTCAATATATACAAGGTTGTCGGCCAAACAAGTCTCAGATTCTCACATAATATGCTAAACAAGTGCCAATAAGAATATGCAATTACAATCACATTAATGCATCTAACCCACAATTTTCCACCTCGGCCTGAATGATGAATGAAATATGGGAGATCATTGTCACCAAAGTAAGATATTTTATAGGGTCACTAACCACATGCTCTAAATCAATAATACTAAGATGAAATTTCTGCACAAGGGACACTCATATGCATATTTAAACAAAATTGTCAACCCGGCTACTCTTTAGGGATCAAATATGGCTTTACGGTTTGTAATTTTTCGCGATAAACGCGGGCTAGGTTCACGGTTACAAAAGAAGATAAGGACATACGAAGTCAAGCAAGTGAAACTAGAAAGTCTTCATCATACATCCTCACTTTTAAATTTTATCACTCCGCTCCATGCCAACCCATTGATTTAACCCTCAAACTTATAATTTTGTATACTTTCAAACTTGGGTTTGATCACCTTTCTTTATTTTTTATCACTTTTCACTTCAACATTAGAGAGGGCTTAGCTTTTCTTTTCTTTTCATTTTTTCTTCTTTTTTTTTTACTTTGCACAAATATATCACGGAGAATGTGCATTCAATACTTTTAGCTCAAGCCCCTCTTTTCATTACATAACATGCCCCCTTTTTTTTTTTTCATGACCACTTTCCACTCAACCCTTTGATTTTTCAAACTTCACCCAAAAATTCTCATTCATTCCCTAGTTTCACTTTCTTGAAAAGGTAAGAAAATAGTGTATAAGTTAAAAGGGTAGGATAATGAGGGTACAGAAGAAGGCGAATGGTGGTCTAAAATAACCTCCCACTTTGTGAGAGATTCCATTCTTTTTCAAGCTCAAAAGGGGTTCTAGCGAAAAATTTTGTATGAGTGACGAGAAAGTTAAAGGCTCACAAATAGGGTTCAAAGAAATAGCCACATATCACTTCCCGAATAGCCTAATTAATGTGTTATTGACAGTCATGCAAACATGTTCTAGGGACCCCGAGAATGTCAAAGTGATCCTATAAAGGTCTCCTAAATTGATAACAATGATCAAGAAAAAATAATGGAAGTGAATGGTGGTGCAATTGTGTTTTACATGTATTAATGCAATTCTAATTAACATATTCAAATTGGCACAAACTAGTAAAACTCAATCAAAAACTCTCTCAAATCATCACGGACGTTGGCCAACTTCCAAACATATAATGAGAACAAAATTTTTAAATTTTTCTATTTTTTTGGAGGGTGACACTATATACACTCCCCTATAAACCCACAAACTCGGAGAGATATCTACCCCCAAACTCAAAATATGCTATGTCCTCATAGCAAAGAGAACACAAACATGCCTCGGGTTCAAAGGACGATATGACACAACAAAGCAAATAAATAAAGCAATAAAACATACCTACTTGGGTTGCCTCCCAATTAGCGCATTTGGTTAAAGTCGTTAGCCCGACCGTTGCCCGCGTTTGGACTTTACCTTCCGTCCTTTGGCCCACTTCACTGTCTCGCGGGTCTTAATCTTCAGTTCATCCCCCATAAATAATCCCCTAAATATGAAGCCATTTAATGCCCATGAAATTCTTTCACATTTGTGCTTTTTGGGTCTTTTCTCTTGAGGATCTTTTTCATTTTTTTCTTCCTCACAAGAAACAGGAGGTACAATAAGGATGACCAAATTTTCATTGAAACAGCTAGGAAGTGAAAAATCTTCATCCATATCGTAAACCTCCTCACTATCCCTCTTTTCACCACCATAAAACAATTGTTCTAATTCATCACATGCCTCCTCATGCCAAGATTTCACTACCACTTCTTTTTCTACAATTTCCACCTTCTCAATACCCCCACTTGAACAAACACAAAGTGATTCATCCTTAAATTCATCATTGGGGATTTCATAGACAAAATTCCCCTTTGATTTCTTCGTGAGTTGCTTATGTTCTAGGGGTGGTAAATGAAAAGCTGAATCATAAACACACTCTTCCCCATCATCATTCGTATACCAAACTAGGGTTGAAGGTGTCTCTTCAGAATAACAGCTAACAGCAGGAGTATGTACCAGATCGGTGTGAGAAGAAGAATGTACCTCATAGCTTATGGAACTCTCATCTCGAAGCGTGGTGATTGACTCAACATGATCAGGCTGAATTAGACTTGAATCCGATTCTTGCTTCCTCAATGCCTTCAAAATTGTGTCAATGTGTCCATCTATCTTACTCAAAACCGCTTCGGTCTGTTTCTCTTATACCATTCTCTGCTCTTTCATCTCTTCCAATTGTTCCTCCCAATATTTCTTTTGAGGTGGCGGAGGTGATGGGTCATAGTACATTGGCTCTCCCTCATTCCACGTCATGTTTGAATAATTTTTCCACCCTTGGTTATACGAGTTGGGAGGAATACCATACGGAGGTTGCCATGACTGGAAATAATTTCTTTCTTGTACCTGTGGATAATATTCAGAAAAATATGTCCTAGAGGAACAAGCATTAGTAGCATGAGAATAAGACCCACAATTTTGACCCGACTCATACATACTATAATTATTCATTCTATGCATTCTTGAGTCCCAAAAAAATAACAATAAAAATAATAAAAGAAAATTATGTACACTAAAAAAAACAAAAAGAAATAAAAGAAATTATTTACACTACCTAAATTAACTTGTTAAAACACAACACGTCCCCGGCAACGGCGCCAAAAACTTGATGGATAAAATTCCACTGTGTAATAAAACCTTGCAAGTGTACAAGTTACCGAAGTAGCAATATACAAAAGTAAGGGTAAAACCACAGAAACTTGAGTGAATTAACAAGTTGATTTAATTAGTATAAACGAAACAAAAAGGGGGAGGTTTGATTTTGATTGATTAAAATAAACTAAATTGAAAAGCAAATGAATTAACTAATTAAAATAAAACAGATATTGAAATCAAGAATGACAAGGATTCACGGATTGAGTTTCACAATTATCTCCTTCCTATGCTAATTTATAAAAAACAATTACTAATCTTGTTCAAGAAATCGTTCACTTTAATAAGAGTTGAGACGGTTAGATGGCCGGGTTGCAACCCTATTATTACTTCGATGTGATGTTTTCCGCAAGGTTTACAAAACATCCAAGTAATACATTTAAAAACCAAGGAACAAATGATTTTAGACCCTTTTGATTTCCGCAAGGTCTTCAATTGGATCTATTCAATGGAATCTAGGCCAATGTAAAAACTACCCACGCAAGTGTAGTAATTTAAACCCTAGTAATTTAAAGACCAACAATATCAATCAATAATGTTGAAGTCTAAAAATAAATTAAGCAAATTCTATTGAACAAGAACAAGAACAGTGTGGAAGAATTAGAACATCATTAGCATAAGAATTCGACAATTGTTACATCCAATCCACGAAAAGAAATTTAGCTACTCATAATAAAATTATAAAAATAAAATAAAACATAAACCTCAATCGAAACGAAGACGGAAGAAGTAATTATGTTCTCTCTTTCTTGCACAGTCACGGCATCATCCATGAATTTTCTACAGTAGCCGCCTCTCTGCTTTTTTCCCATTGCAGAGTATCTCTCTCTCTCTATATATATATATATATATATATATATATATATATATATATAAACCTAGGTTATACCCCTTGAATTGAATGAATGAATTATTTCCCAAGAATAGTGATTGGTACCTTCCTTTTTCAAAAATCAAAGTCTCAAATCTTTATTAAACCCTTGGCTGCAACGTGTTACTGCCGTGCAAAGAAGCCCAAAACCTCCAGGCCCAAATTGCCCACTCGTGAAAACGACTCTTTCCATCTTCCCCAACTCGTTCTGATTGCCTTGTTTGGTACCAATATATATTCGTTTCGTCTCGCAATTTTGTCGTCACACTTTGGCCACTATAAAAAATTCTTTTGCACTTCGCTCTTTGGGATTTTATTTTTAACTTTAATCCACGAATTTTTATAAATCAAATTTCTCCCAAATTTCCATATTTTCAGTTTGGTCCCTGAATTTCCAATAAATTATAACTTGGCCCTTGAACTTCCAAAGTGGGTATAAATCCTCCGTTTTCAGCATTGTTGCACTTCAGTTCCTGAACTATCAAAACACTAACAAAATATATTAAATTCTCAAGGTTTCGAACAGAAAATAAGCTTAGGAACATATCTTTTGGATGGGTAAAACCACATCCATCAATTTCCTATCCCCAACAGAGTTTCTTTCAGCAACCGGCTGCAGAACTCGCTCACCAAGTTGACATCCTAAAACAGTCACTTTAGGGTCTACGTCTGAAGATAGTTGAAAGACCCGAACTACGACCGGCTTGATTCCTCTTAAGGATACGTAGGTAGCCTATCACCAGGTCCAGCCACTCGACCACTTTGGTCACCCCTTTTCCCATCTTGTCAAATATGGAGCCTTACTCTTACCGACGACCCCGCTTCCTTCGAAAGCGCCGTCGCCGAGGGGCTACTGTAAGTGCTCCAATTTGAGTTGTTAGTATTTCCGTTAGAAAACTAACGAAAGCCTTCACATCCTTAACCTAAACCTTAACTTTTCTAACAAAACCTAACTTTTTTAACAAAGCAAGGGTAAGTTGGGGATTGCTATTTGGAGTTAAACAAGGTAAAGAATCTCACAAAGGGTAAAAATCCGAAAAGGGTAAACTGTAAATAACAACTGGTTGAGTATTTGAATAAAATATTCCTCTTGTCCAAAGCACAACGGCAGACATTTAATGAACAGTGCACGCCTTCAGACATATCCGCGCGGATGGTTTTGAAATTTCCAGAGGCCTATAAATAGAGCCCCTCAGTCTCATTTTTAACAAGAACAATTCACTCACAACAGCATCCTGGCAAAAATATTATAGAAAACAGTGAGAATTCCTTGAATTGCCACCTTTTTCTTAATCATTTTCCCAAATCTCACTCACCAAACACTCTCAAATTCAAGTTTCAAACACAAATCCAAGGAAGATAGGATACCATCATTGGTAAAGCCTCCTTCTCCTTACCTTAAACCTCCCTTATCCATGCATGCATCTCATACCTTAAAGATGTAACTTGTTCTTCCACTTGTTGTTCAAGAGGATCTCCATGGAAGTTCATCTCCATGGATGATCACACTAAATGGTCCACATTCTCATTTCATGTCATTAATCTTTACTTGACCTAAAATGAAGTCACCTTGGAATAAATTTCCATGGATGACCATTTTAAAGGGTCCAAATTGTTTCTTACTTCCTTGAAAATGTTTTCCTAACCTAAGATCTTCACCTTGGAACAATTTTCATGGATGAAGATCATTAAGGTTCCCAAGTTACAAAAAGGGTGAAGTTGATACATTGAGTTCAAAGATCTCAAGGATGGTCATCCTAATGACCACCTTAGAAATCTACTCTAAAGTTGATACATCCTTGAATTAAAATCATTTTCATACATTAATCTTTATTTCATGTTAAATCTCCCCATCCCAAGCAAATGAAGTGCTTCAAGTCCTAATGTACCCTAAGGATGGCTTGATATAGTAGATCACCACTAAACATGTTTAGTGATCACTAATCAAAGCCTAAGTAAATGGGGACAAGCATGGATGCAAAACCCTTAAAATCACATTTTCCTTCAAGAATATGTTGCTGTCCAGTAGCACATTTTCTGTGACCTTAGTCCATTTTCCTATTTTTTTGACACAGTAAAACTTGTAATTTGGTGTTGACTACAAAATACTTTTTGTAGCCAACATCCATAGTATTCCAGAAATATTTTTACTTTATTTTTTACGTGAGTCTAACTGCCTTTTCTAAATTATTTTCCGAAGGTCAGTTTAGCAGTCTCTGGAAATCCAGATTTCATATCTGTGATTTCCAGAGGGTTTTGGTCCATCAAATCATCTCCAATTATAAAATTATTTTGCAGTAACCTTATTTAAGATGTTTTGAACAACTTTCATTCTCTGACTTTCCCCAGATTCTGAATTTTTAAACTCTTAAATTCATTTTAAAATCAAGTGTCCACTGTCTTTTTTATTCTGGCAGAATTGACTTTCAACTTCAAGGAGTCTTTTGAGTACCAAAACTCAACCCTAAAATCATACCAAAAATCATGGGACTTGTCTAATGTCTTACAAAGAGTTCTCAATTTTTAGTTTTCTCAGTTTGCATTTATTTTAACCAAAGAAACACACACACACACACAAATGGTTTTAAGCTAGGAAGACTCGTTTTACGAGGCATTCCGGGTGAACCCTAACGTTCTTCTCGGAGTGTAACGTGACCTCCGAACTAAAATCTCTCATCTTGGGCATTTTTCAAAGTTTTGGCCCTTAAAATAAAAATGGCGTGGCGACTCCGTTTTTGTGAATTTCAAAAAAAAAAAATAAAAAATCCGGTGGCACATCATCACAACTGTTGAATTTGATCCTTTTGGGTTTTCTGTGAAGGATTTTCGGGCGGGGTCCCACCTTCTGAGATGTGATAGTAAAGGCGACCTTTATCCCTTTCATTCAGCTTTCACTACTTCTGCGACGTCCCAGATTTTTCTCTATGTAATTAGTTCTTCGTTATGGCATGACCGTTTAGGTCACCCGGGTACTCCGGTTTTTGACTCTCTTAGGAAGAGTAATTTTATTGGTTGTAATAAGATTGGTAACTCGTAAGTATGTGAGTCATGTACTCTTGGAAAGCATATTAAATTACCCTTTTTTTACTTCTTCCTCTTTTGCATACATGTCATTTGATATTATTCATTGTGACTTGTGGACTTCTCCGGTTCTTAGTTCCGTTGGCCATAGCTATTACCTCATTCTCATTGATAATTTTTTCAATTATGTATGGACTTATCCTCTTCCCAAAAATCTCAAGTTTATGAAATCTTCTTGCAATTTCGAGTTTTCATTCGTACTCAATTCAAAAGAGAGGTTAAAACTCTACAATGTGACAATGGGGGTGAGTTTGATAATAATCATTTTAGGGATTTTTGCAAAAATAATGGGTTAGAATTTCGTCTTTCTTGTCCTTATACTTCTTCCCAAAATGGTAAAGCCGAACGGAAAATCCGAACTACAAATAATATGACGCGTACTCTCCTTATACACGCTTCATTACCTCCACATTTTTGGCATCACGCCTTACAAATGACAACATATCTTCTTAATATACTCATGATCAAAAACTTAGAGTATAAATCTCTGGTGCAAATTCTTTATCAAAGGAATCCTTCGTTTGATCACCTTCGAGTGTTCGGTTGTCTTTGCTATCCTCTTCATCCGTCACCAACAATACATAAACTTCAAGCCCGGTCTACACCTTGTGTCTTCTTAGGATATCCAAATAATCATGGGGGGTATAAATGTTATGATATTGTTTCTCACAAAATAATTCTATGTCGGCATGTTATTTTCGATGAATCCCGTTTTCCATTTTCTTCATTAACTCAATTTGTGTCTAACAATTATGATTTCTTGGACACGGGTATCTCTCCGGCTGTTGTTCACCATTGGAGTGTCCAGTCCAATGCTCCGGACCAGCCTATTTCTTCTGTTCAAGGCAGTCCGCCTGTGGCCCAATCTGGAATGAAAACATTACAGAGTAATATTCTATTATTTTCGATTGAAAATGCCTTGCCCCTCCCTCCCACTCCCACTCCCCTACACACCCCTCAAGCTGTTATTTAGTTTCAGACCCCACCACTCTCATATACTTATTCAATTTCCTAAACAGTAAGGGTCTGATTACGGTTATTATTTTCTGAGAATTAATCCACAATATACACGCAAAAATATACACGCAAAAATATTCACAGAATGACTTACTGATTGCATATGTAGACAGAGGAAAAAATGAATGTTTACCCCAAATGTGGTATCGATAATTAATGCTACTCCCTCGAATTTTTTCTCATTTAATTCTTTTTAAAATTTTTATTTTCAAATATGACTTACTGTTCAAACTTTTGCCCGGAATGTCCCAATTCTTGTAAATCGCTAGACCGTGAAGCGATTTTGAAATTTTTAATTTTAAACTCGCCAAGCCATTTAGCGAGTTTATTTATTTTTTATTTCCATTAATTATTTCCTGTAATATTAAAAAACAAATACCAAATATTAAAAACAAATTCCATGGAAATTAAACTCGCCATTTCATTTGGCGAGTTTACACGTAATTTAAAATCGCCAATTCAATTAGCGAGTTTAAAGGAAAGGAAACTCGCCAATTGAATTGGCGAGTTTATAAGTAATTTTCAGATTCACAATTGGCGAGTTTACGAGACAGACAGAAGAAAGAAAAAAAACCAAGGAAGAAGAAGAGAGAAGGAAGAACGATTTCAAGACATCCAAATTCAAAGCCCCTCTATTAAGTGATTCTTCAAAGTTGTTAAGTAAGTTTTCATTCTCTTTCCCATATTTTCATTTTTTGAAGGTTAGAATGAGTTGTGTTTGTGAATTTAGAATTTAGGTTTGAGTTTGAATTTGGTCATTTTAGGTTTAAATTGAACGAATTTTGGATGTTTTGATGTGTTTTTGATTGATTTTTCTGTGGTTTTACGTGATACATTATGGATTTAAGTTGATTAATTAGCCAGTTGAGGTTATGGATCCATCAATATATATTATCTATGTCTTATTGCTAGCCATTCAGCAACCTCAGCTACATTACAAACTCCTAGCAGCAAGTTTGTTTCTTCAACTTAACATGCGGTGAGAGTTTTGATAAGGTTGAGTTTCTACCAGAATTGATTTATGATGTATATAAGGATTACTGTCTAGTGTAGAAATGTTATTAGGCATTTCTATTAATGTGCTTAATATATCCAGTGCACAGTGCTTGTTGAACAGAGCTGAACCAATTCAGACATTCTATACAAAAAGTTCACAAACCAGACTAGGCAACAATTGCAGTATGCACTAAACAAGTGCTTAACACATATACACACAGTTCACAAGCTACACAGAACAGTAACTACATGATATCATTTAAGGTTATCTTTCTACCATTTTGAAGTTCAATAGAGGATTCCTCTATTAACGCAATTGATCAACTCCATCTGTTATAACTGCTTCCATGGAGTATCTGTACCTATACTTGCTGATTATTGCTTTCTGAACCTTATTTTTTTGCCAGAAACTAGGTTGTTTATTTCTATCAACGCAAATGATTTGTGAACATAACACTTCCTAGAGTATTTGATTTGTCAAAATAATACTTGTGTTTGTGTTGTTTTGATTAACAGATGGATACTTTTGTTGATCCTGGGCCCTTTGATCCTTCCGTGTTAACTTTACATCACTCCTACCGAGCCCGTTATATTTGGGAAAATTGTGACGTTTTGAGTTTATCATTTCGTCATGGTGAAACCGTGCCAGATGTTATAGCTCCCGTTATCCAGGAGATTAGCGGTGGTGGGTGGTTAGGAGTTCATTTCATCGGGAGAGTGCAGTATGACTGGGCATTATTTGAGGCGTTGATTGAGAGATGGTGCTCGGAAACCCATACTTTCCACCTCCCTGTTGGTGAGATGACCATCACATTAGAGGATATCAGGATGCTGTCGGGGTTGCCGATTGATGGGTTACCCGTTACTGATTCAGGTTTGCCCGTGCTTCCAGATTGGCGGGTCTTATGTGTGGAGCTTCTAGGTGCTGTTCCACTTGATGCAGCATTTGATGGTAGTAGTTTAAAGATTAAGTGACTGAGGACACAATTTTTTGAGTTTGGTAGACTTCCCACTGATTCCCCCCCCCCCACACTTGGTTGATAGGTATACTCGTGCCTATATTTTGATAGCCCTTGGGGCTAATGTGATGCTAGATCATACTAACAGCAAGGTGAAGCTGTTTTATCTCCCTTTACTTAGAGATATTGAGAGGATACATATGTACAGCTGGGGTAGTACATGCTTAGCCTTTTTATATAGGGAACTTTGCTCTACCACTCACCCCGATACTAGCGAGTGTGGTGGATTTCTAAATATTCTGCAGGTATGCTATAACATTTTAATTAAACGTTATGATGTTGTTCTCTTTTTTTTTTTTAATTTGAAATCATATGTTTTAATAGTATTTCATATTTTTTTTTGATACAGCTTTGGGCATGGGATAGGTTTCTATGTACGCAACCTATTTATTAACGAGTTTTCCATCTGAAATGTTATTTTCACCTACTACATATTGAAACTTTTGACTTATACTTCTCCATTTATTGAATTTCAGGTGGATTGGACAGTTATCTCTGAAGTATGTTATTGCACACAACCTTCGCAGCTATCGAGACCAGCTAGCGCACTTGGAGGATGATCAGGTTGTGTGGATGCCATACAGAGATCGACAGGCTCCAGTTTATTACCGTTAGGGAGAGGCTGTTTGGAGGTCTAGAGTCCTCCGATGCTTTTGAGAAGGTAGAGTGGCACCACCACGATCGCGTGTTGAGGCGGTTCGGCATGCCGCGGGGATCCCGAGCCGTGTGACACAGGGGAGGAGTTGCACAGGATTGACCACCGCGAGAACAGCCATGTCGTTTGGGGTTCCTGACACCAGCGATATATAGCAGCTTGGGAACAATGGCGAGATAGAGTGGTGTACGGGCAGATGGGGGTTCAGACCATGCATTATACGTATCCTTACATGATTTGGTATAAGAGGATCATGTGCATGTTTGTCCAAAACCCAGTCCATGTAGAGGAGATTGGTTACCGGGCGATGGCCCCTTTCTTGGAGGGTTTGGTAAGCATTTCTTAAATTGTTCTCATTATAATCACCTTACTTTTTTTTACTTCGAATTATTAAATTATGTCTCATTCTCATAATTTATGCTATAAAAACAGGTACAAAACTTACATCATGTTCATGTGACAAATGAAGCTGGCATTACTAGGGATGAGGAGCAGCAAAGTCCGCCATGTCCGTCCCGGTTTGAGGTGCGGAGGATTGTCAGACACACTCTCACGCATGTGAGAGAGCAGCAGCGGCTTGAGGCTGAAGCACCTTCAGTACGGGTTGATTGCACCCAGGGTGGGGCACCTAGAGCGGCCTCGCACACGTGGACATCGTGCACCTAGACAGGCACAGCCGGGGATGAACTTACATGATGAGCCAGAGCCGCAACCAGAGCCTCACATCGACCCACAGCCACAGCCAGAGCCTCAAGCCCAGACCCAGGATGATGGGCTATTTGAATGGTCACAATGGACTCAAAGTCAATTTAGTTGGAGTGGGAGTGGGAGTATGTGGGGGGATGGGAGTGGTAGTGGGTGGAATGCCCAGCTAGACCCTCCCCCTGAACCCACTATGGGTTTTGGACAATTTTCGGGGAGGATACCAACTGTGAGGACCCCGACCCGGAACCTACACGTGTCCCGAGCTGGAGCGTCCCCAAACTAACCCAAATTTCCTAAACTTTTAAAGCTTTAAATTAACTTTCAAACATAAATACAATTAACATAACCATTTCAAAATAACTCTACTCCTCTCCACCTTGGAGGTAGAGTTGACCAACTTTGAAAGTATTCATTTGTTTTAGTTACAAAAGATTGTGGTTGTAACGTAGAAATTAAAGTTTATAAATACAAACTCCATAAAGGAATTATACCAAAATACACTTTCTACGCCAACCTATATATACCCCGACAATACCCAAAAGATCACTTCCAAACTCCTCTCCGCCCTTACTTGGCCGGTCCGCCTGTCTCGGGATCTAAAAACATTAAAGGGAGAGGGGTGAGAATAAATCTCAGCAAGCTATTATGAATGCAGCAATATGCCAAATAAGATGCAACACATAACAAGTTGCATATAACACATTGGAAAAGCTGTAAACACCTTTCATTACCTCGGTTTACCTTTTCCCGTCTGAACAATAGTCGTACAACATTGGATATAATATTCCAATCTTAGGTGAGCTGCTTAAGCAATACTCACATATTATAAGACCCATTTTCCAGGGAACCATATAAGATAGTAGCAACTCTGTAAGGCTTTTGGCTCAATACAGATGCTATAACCCCGACCTGTGGCCACAGGAGGGGACGGTCACAGATATAACATAATCCGATCACATTAGGTCACACTTCCATAATTGATCGTATTATGTTATACCCCCAACATCATTTGATTAACACATTATCAAGTACATAATAGTTACTTGAAATATAATCCACAAAATTAAGGGATAAGCAATATAGCCACATGGTAAAATATACTCATGTTCAACCAATATCATAGTGCAACATTTATGTAATACACTAAGCATAGCACAAACCATGAATATGTACTCAAGTAAAGTAACAAAGTAACCACACTTAGACAATATTCAATAATACATGGTCTCTATAAAGATCCAAGTTAACTTTACCAAGTTGGGGTCACATTTGATAAGGGCCAAATAAGATTGCCAAACGAATTCTGAGTCAGACTTAAAGTGCTTCCGTAGTTCCATTTTAACTCATTTAAGGTGTCATTGAGTGGCACAAGTGTTCTATGTATAACCTAGGTTAAAAAGGATTAATTCATATCCGAGTGGATTAGATTCTACTACTATATAATGGCTAGGAATCATTCCACGAGGTTATTGGTAAAAATCAACAAGAAAAATAACTAAGGAGGGTCTGGTGATATGGGCGACCCCCCTAGTCACTTGGGCGACCGCCCAAGTGAGATTGGAGAAGGGGACCAAACCGCTGTAGGGATGGGCGACCGCACAAGCTTACTTGGGCGACCGCCCAAGATGGTTTTTAAAAGGGAAGCCACATTCTGGTCACATGGGCGGCCGCTCAAGCCCCTCGTGGGCGACCGCCCAAGCCCATTTCCAACCCTTGCCCAGATTTCAAACCCCTTTTTACATATGTTCCTTTCCCTTTCAATCCTTATTTTCATGAACACCAAAAGGATTTCTAACTTTACACTTCATCCTAAATCATTTAAACCCCAAAATAATATAAACCTAGATTATTTACCACTTAATTTTCCACCCATTTCACAACCACATTTCAAGTTTAATCTTCTAAATCTATCTCCACCCATTTCTTACACTCTAAATCATCTTCTATGAATAATAACATCATTCTATGTCATTTACCAATTTCTCAACTCCAAGAAGATTTCCAAAGCATTAAACAACCATCATAATAACAAGAACAACATTAAAGAGTTCATGAGCAAGTAAATGAAGGAAGGTCATAACAACTCACCTTAGAATTATAGGATGAAATGAGTATCTTCTTAGCTTGATAAACTCCCTTAGTTGCCCCAAGCACAAAAGTATAATTGGATTGGAAAATGGAGAAGAATTGAAGGCTCTAGGAACTTTGGAAAGTGAGGCTTTCAATGAGGAGTTTCCATGGAAATTTGGGAAGGAGGAAGAAGCAAATGATGAAGAAAGAATGAGGAGGATGGAGTAGTATGGGGAAGGTTGACAAAAGTGAAAGAAAGGGTGAGTGAAATAAGGAGAGGGCATGGCCCCCCATGACACAATTTATTTAAGGCTTTCACAAATAAGCAATTTGGTCCTCCAAGATCTAAGGTAGTGAAACTAAACCCTTTACTTCCGTTCTCTACCAAAGGAAATCCTAACTACACTCATTTATTTATTGTCAATTATTATACTTCCCCCATGGACTTTATTTTATTTTCCAATCATCTCATCCTAATATAAGAAATCAAAGATATAAAATGAACACATAATATTAAAAATAATATTAAAAGCATATAATATGATGCTAAAATATTGCCTAGGGTTAGGGTCGTTACAGGAAGTGCCTTTGGGGTTCCTCTATCTACGTCACAAGCATTGTTCCAACCCTTCTCCGATCCGAATTCGACTTCTTCTGGTGGGACTTACTTTGAGGGCATTACACAACCTCAGAGGGAGGAATTTCAGAGACAAGGCCGACATAAGAAAGGGGTATATTACAATATTTTTGTAATCTATTTGTTTGTTTTTGAAAGTTTTAGTTTATTTCTATATTTGTTGCTGTATTTGCAGGTGGACCATACTGTTAACTGCTGGTGTGATTTCTGGTTTTTACAAACTCGTCAATTCAATCGGCGAGTTCACCTTTCCTTTAAACTCGCTAATTGAATTGACGATTTTAAATTACGTGTAAACTCGCCAAATGAAATGGCGAGTTTAATTTCCATGGAATTTGTTTTTAATATTTGATATTTGTTTTTTAATATTACAAAAAATAATTAATGGAAATAAAAATACACAAACTCGCTAAATGGTTTGGCGAGTTTAAAATTAAAAATGTCAAAATCGCTTCACGGTCTAGCGATTTACAAAAATTGGGACACTCCGGGCAAAAGTTTGAACAGTAAGTCATATTTGAAAATAAAAATTTTAAAAAGAATTAAATGAGAAAAAATTCCTACACCCACCGTCCCAAAAGATATGTACAAACCTTTTTCAAATTTGTTTTTGATCAAGAAATCATTTGATTATATATATATTTTTTGGATATTTAAGGTGAGAAATATTTTTTTATGGACATTTATTGTGGGTTTGAGGAAGTATCATAGATTCAACATAAGATCCATTCGCGACATAAAATCCAAAAAAATAAAATTAAAATTTGATTTTGATTTTGATCAAAAGTAAATTTGAATATTTTTTTGACATTCAGTTTGGGACATATGAAGTATATTTTATAACCTAAAAAATAATGTCATCCACTCTCATATTCTTATTCAACTCTTATTCAACCTATAGAACCTCCAAAATAAAATATATTGTATTACTAAATTCATAAGGAAATCTAATGCAGTTATATAACATTGACTGATAGAGAAGCATCGGTAAATATATAGCTTCTATCTTTCATCCAAAATATTTTTAAAAACATGTAACTAACAAAAAATCTATTGTGAACAATTGATCATTATAGATTCTTTTAAACTTGTTATTCTTGATGATCTTCTTCTGCAGTTATTTCTTATTTTTTTGCAAATCAACCAACAATTATTATTTGTTAGTTTTAGGACTAGAGATCGAAAACGTTCTGAAGATTAATACTGAAGGATGGGGATGGAATATGATTGTGAATTAGGGATTTTTACCTGGATTACCGACGAATAAGTGTAATTGGATTTGTTTCTTTGTAGCCGCATGTGAAGAACCATTAGCCTCTTCAGCGTTTCCGCCAACACCTTCTATCTACCCTGTTGCATTAAAAATTAACTCACCAAATAAAAAAAAAAATATTTTCATTTTACAATGAGGCCTAGGGAGAATGAAAGAGTGGAGATTGAGAGAGGGGAGAGACACGGAGGAACCGAGTTACAAAGAATCCTTCCTTCGGTCCCAAAATAATTTGAGACTGCTTATCAAATGTTGCATGGAATCGTCAAAAAAGAGTTTAGAAAACAATGATAACGTGGATGGGTAGTAACTCGTAAAAGTTAGGAAAAAGGAAAGGTTAAGAGCACATATATAAATAAGAAATATCCAGTGCAAGAACTTGAAAAATTGGAGGGGACAACCACCGAGAAGCCATAGCTGAATGTGGAAGGAGACATTTTGAGGAAGAAAGAGAAAAGTTAATAGCTAGCAACCTTATTCTCTTCTTATCTTTGCCTTTTTTCCTTGTCAACATAATTCTTATAAAACAATACTTTCTTGATTATAAAATATAAATAAACAACATGAAATTAAAAGCAGAAAATATACTCGAAATTGAAATTAAAAAACAACGATTAATGAATACCCATTGAGACAAAAACACAAATACCTAGAGCGCTTACACCTGAGAAACTTGAGTGAAGAGAGTTCTCCATGACCATCAAAAAACGTGGGAAAGTAGAACCCATGCAAACAATAACATCGTCATCTCCAACTTTTCTTGAGCAAGCACCCTGCACTTTTGATGATCCCCATCTAATCCCACGAACCCAATCCCTTTTGCCATGACCCTGAAGGAATCTGCTATCACTGTTGCAGACATTTATAGAGTATAAAACCCCAATTCTTAATTTTTGGCATTTACCCCAATTCTTAATTTTTGGCATTTACGAATGCACTAATTTAAATAGAATCCTTTAATTGCCTAGTTTGATCTACTTTACCATTGTACTTGAAATCAAGATTGAAGCCTCAAATATGCTCAAGGGTATAGATGGAATATTTTAAAGCACAGAAGCTACTGCTCTACTCCTAATCCATCAGATAACAAATAACAAAGTGAATCCTCTTAGAAGCTATCGTGTTCAAATTCATAATGGAAACCGTGCATAAAAAGTTATACTTTTAAACAACAAATAATCAATTGTTCTATATAAAATAGTCCAAAATGATGTTTAAATCAAAGTTTACCATACTTGGCAGAGGGTAAGGTTGGGATAGGCTGGGTTAGAAACAAACGAAGATCAGACGACCTAGCTCATTGTCCGACCATTATTGGTCCCGACCTAGCTTTTTTCGACATGCGATCATCTCCTTGTACAAATTATATCTGGCTATAATGCAAAATCAGGTCTATCTTGATCTACTCAGGCGATCTCGACCTACAGAGACGTGTGTCGACCAAAGAACTTTCATAACGGCTTCCTATAATTGTGAAGTCGGTTACGTCCACAATTCACTCCATGATTTAGGGATTCAATACAATCCTACGCCAACACGATCTCTTATCAGAGTCTATAAATACCTCACAACATCCTTCGTTTACAGGTAATGTCTTATTTGTTGTTTAATTGATCTCAATACAGTTTATAAGCTAAAACACGTGATACTTACTCTCACGCCGGAGGGTCTTAGCCGGAGACCATTCCGGCTAGTCGTGTGTTAATTGGTTTCAGGTCAAACAAAGCAGGAGATCATCCTAATTGCTTGATAAAGGCTGATCAACACGTTCCTTGCATCATCAGATATATAAAAATAATTGTAGGTCATGTACAAATTAATGTAATGAACAAATTTCACTTTTAAACGTTTATATCTTTGTATATCATTGCTTAATTTGAAAGAAATCTAACTAATCAGTACACATTCATCATCTATTTTTCAAATTGTATCATTTGTTTATTCTAAAGCCCTTGGGCTTGGGTGATAAAAGTTTAGGTATCAACCTAATCTTCCAAAGTAATTTGTGTCTTCTTCCAAACTCCTAACTACATGAGTTCCAAAGACACACAATTCATAGGATGAGAATAAACATCAGAAAAAGAATGAGATTTCCAAGAGGAAGAAGAAATTAATGAAACAAATAAATAGCTACATGAGTCTAAGCAGTTATTACTGAAAAGTGAAATCTTCACTTCCCAACTTACAACCTTTTAATTGTATTTCTTTCAAAAAAAGGCATACACCATTCTTCTTTTGAATTTATCCGATGTTTCTTTTTCTTTTTCTTTTATCTTAATTTTACTGTAAAAGACACAATATTTAACCTCATATGCACACTTAAGAAATGATCTCAGTATCAAAATTATCGATCAAAGAGATCAAGCAAGAAGGACCATTTATCAACTGCGATTGCTACGATTGAAGAAAGTTTACAGATAAAACCTCAAAATTGTAAGTTATAGATTTGAATTGGAGGTGGTAATACCTCATGTTCACGGTGGTTGTACTTGAAAGCGCAAGAGAAGTGACGAAGAACGAATCCAAGGCTATCATTGGAAAGAAGCGATGTGAGCATTGGTCTATTTTTTGGGACCTTTCATTGTCTTCTCTGTGGGATTCTGAAAGGCCGACATTGGAGCATGGAATCTTTAGCCTTCGAGAGAGCAGAGCCTAAGGGAAAGCGTGGGTAAGGTTGGGATAGGTCGGGTTAGAAACAAACAAAAAATAAAAATTACAGAATAAGCTCCCAAACATTAACAAACAAAAAGAAAAAAAATTAACAAAACACACACAAATTAAATACGCATATTTCACTAAGTCGAAGAATAAGTCATAAACACAGTTTAATTCAAACTCCTTGAATCATTGAATGATCAATTCAAAACCATACCATAACTTCAAAAACTTAACAAACGGATAAAAACTACAATTTACACATAAAATTCACAATTCTCAGTCCTAAAATAGTTTAAATTAAGATACAAAGGGAGAAACAGTTACAAACCTTAAAAAGTAAAATCGAGAAAGCAACTAATGTTTTGGCTTGGTGTCTCAGTCAAATCATCGGTTAATCCAAAATCTGAAAGCATACAACCACAAAAAAAAAAAGATATTGCAAACAAAATGCACCAAGCAAATCAATAAAAACCCCAATAACTCAAAACAACTTACTTCAGACATGCCTGAAATCATCGGTCAGTCAAACCCTAAAAGAAGAAGGCCGATTGCTTCGATATACTCCGACAAAAATACGAAGGGGGAGGGGTCCGTTTCTTAGCAGAGGAGAGTGCAGGAGGTTTGGATCAGATCATCGTCATTGAGAGAGCAGGGGTGGGAGAGAAGCATAGACGTGGGTAACTGTTAGGGCGTGGGGTGATTGTTCGAGTCTATGCTTGGGTTGGAGGCTACTTCCTTTATTCTCTTGATGGCATCGTTTCCATCTCTCTGTTTGTTCACTGGGCCAAAGGTCTTTGATTTTTCAAACAATCTTCAACTACGAAGGCTTCAAACGGTCTGTAATCTTCAACCGCTGAGGAGAGAGAGAGAGAGTAATTGAGATAGGCAGTTTTTCAACATGCAGTTAGGTTTAACTTTAGGGGTTAAATCTCAGCCCTTCTTTGTCTTTTTTAAATTAAAATCTCAGCCACGTGTGGCGGTTAAAATCCACATCTATTGTAATATAAATTATATCTAAATATCTAATTATTATAAACCAATTAGTATAATAAATGTTGATATAGGAAGTGTATGGTAGTTAAAAATCATTTGACACATGCATGATTGCATCTAATTAATGGCAATAGAGTTACTAATATTAAGTGTAAGGTAGAATAATAAATGTTGAAATATGAAGTGTAAGGTAGTTAAACTTTCTTTGATAGATACATGCATAAATACACTTACAAATAAGATTTAAAAAGATGAAGATTTGTATTTTGAAAATTTAATGATCATGTGATATTATTCGTTTTTGCTTGACTCCACTAATTATAACAAAAAATGATATAATTTAATGTTCAAAAAGATGGAATTTGAAGATAGAATACATAAATCGTTTCTTGAAGATATATAATGAAATTAAAATTCTTTCTTTTTGTTGTTAATCACATTTTCATGGACTATTAGTTTCGCAATAACATATGATTAATTTTGTTATTATGTCAATAATTGTTTTTTTTTCATTTCTTTTCTATTAATTCAATGTATTTCTGTATTTTTAAATTGTTTATTACTTTTCTTAATCAATATGTGTAATAGAATAATAGATAATTAATATCTAATGTTGTTAATAGTTATTCAGAAATTAAAAATTATAAAAAAAAAAAATCAAAAATGAAAATCATATTTTTGTTCATATATACAGAGAGAGGGTTAAGGTAATTAACAATTGAATACTCAATTTGTATAATATTTTACATTCTTTACATTTGACAGCTTACATCACTAATTAAAGGAATTTTGAAATTTTCTAATATCTTTAGAGTAAGCTATGTATTCGTAAAATCTAGGGAGAAACGCGTTTCTCCATAAGTTATGGAGAAACGGGTTACGGGTATCCAGAAGCTATTGAAAGGATATCCAGAAACTTTTTGTATTGGCCATGACCTTGTCCCATGGTTGCCACGGATATCAGTCTCAAAGGTTACGGATATCGAGAACCCTTTGAAAGGATATCCGAGAAGCTTATGAAAGTGATATCCAGAAACCTTCAAAATGATATCCAGAAACTTTCA
Source organism: Adenophora triphylla var. japonica (assembly GCA_022495995.1). Classification (NCBI taxonomy): domain Eukaryota; kingdom Viridiplantae; phylum Streptophyta; class Magnoliopsida; order Asterales; family Campanulaceae; genus Adenophora; species Adenophora triphylla. The sequence goes on along the minus strand of JAFEMH010001422.1, from coordinate 186,101 downwards.
AAATGTTTCGGATATTCATTTGATGGTTTCGAATATACATTTGAAGGTTTACGGATATCCGAAAACCTTCAATAAGCATTTTCTGGTCTTGGCCTTGGATTTGGCTTCAAATATGTTTCTGGATATTCATTTGATGGTTTCTGGATATACATTTGAAGGTTTCTGGATATCCAGAAACCTTCAATAAGCAATTTGTGGTCTTGGTCTTGGATTTGGCTTCAAATCTATTTTTTCTGGATATCCGCCCAAAGGCTTCTGGATATCCGTTCCAAAGCTTCTGGATATCCAGAACCCTTTGAGACTGATATCCAGAAATTTTCTTCTGGTTATCAAACGTATAGCTTCTGGCTATTAAAAACGCGTTTCTCCATAGTTATGGAGAAACGCGTTTCTCAGCAGACCTACTCCTATGTATTAATCTTCTCAAATTCATTTTTATCTCAAACAAAATATATTTTTCTATTTATATTATTTTTCATTAACGTAAAATAAACTTTTATTATCATATATGAAAATCAAAGCTCAATCGATTTGTCAAAAAGTAACAAAAAAAGCTATCACGAATCTTCACCTAATCAATTAGTCAAAAAGTAACAAAAAAGCTATCACGAAATCTTCACCTAGTACCAATAATTAGTGTATGCAATATATTTAGATGTGCATATACACTGTGAAGGGTCAATTGACATTTTCGATGATGATGGTTGCACTTTGATTAACCTTCACCTTTAATTATTCTTGTTTTGTTTATCAGTTTTAACTATTGTATTTTTTATACGTATTTATTTTTCAACAAAAAAAAATCTCAAATATGATAATTAAAATTGCTAAGAAAAATGCATTAATTAACTTTCACTACTTTTAAGAATCGTAAAATCTAGGGAGAAAGTTTCTCCATAAGTTATGGAGAAACGGGTTACGGGTATCCAGAACCTTTTGAAAGGATATCCAGAAACTTTTTGTATTGGCCATGACCTTGTCCCATGATTACTTCTGGATATCAGTCTCAAAGGTTCTGGATATCCAGAACCCTTTGAAAGGATATCCAGAAGCTTATGAAAGTGATATCCAGAAACCTTCAAAATGATATCCAGAAACTTTCAAAATGTTTTTGGATATTCATTTGATGGTTTCTGGATATACATTTGAAGGTTTCTGGATATCCAGAAACCTTCAATAAGCAATTTCTGGTCTTGGCCTTGGATTTGGCTTCAAATCTATTTTTTCTGGATATCCGCCCAAAGGCTTCTGGATATCCGTTCCAAAGCTTCTGGATATCTAGAACCCTTTGAGACTGATATCCAGAAATTTTCTTCTGGTTATCAATCGTATAGCTTCTGACTATTAAAAATGCGTTTCTCCATAGTTATGGAGAAACGCATTTCTCAGCAGACCTACTCTTTAAGAATAATGAGTCTGTGTATTTAAATACAATGATTAAAATTGCTTTAAAAAAAAGTTAAAATCAAAGCTTGTGTTCACTAATGGAAAATTGAAGAGAAACCCAATTATAGGTACGTACGTGGCATAGTGAGTGTTTTGTTTGCAAGTACAAATTACCGAAGTAGCATGTACAAGTAAGAGTCGAACCACAGAGACTTGAGTGTTTCAACCAGTTGATTTAATTAATGCGAAAAGTAATCAGAAAGGGGTTTTTTTGAATGATTTAAATTAAAAGATTGCAAAGAAAACAAATTAATGATTAAAGATCACAAAATTAAACAAGGAGAAAATTCAAATTTTAACTAGGAGATTCACGGATTGGTCTTTCACAATATATTCACTTTATGCCATTTTATTAATAAATGCATCAATTTTCATTCTAGGGTTCATTCATTAGTCACTCATCCTATTGAAAACAACCAACAAGGACACATATTTTGAAGACATTTCATCAGGTCCACGCTTTCTAATGATACCCCGTTTTTGATAAAGGCACACCATGCGACATATAAGGGACAGCTGTCGTTGTCCCTTTCTCCCCCATGCTTTTTCGTTTTTTTTCTCCTCTCAAAATTTTAAAATGAAATATCTTAAGATCTAGAACTCAAAAAAAAATAAAAAATTCGAGACCATTGTATTATTCGTGTCGTCAAAACGAATCAAACTAGCAGTATTAACATATAATTTAGAGTAAATTTATGAGATTATTTGACATATTTGTTATGTTCACAGTTATTTTAGTTAAGTTCACAGTTTTTTTTAGAATTTTATAGCCTTTATTTTTGCAATTTTATGAGATTATTTGACCTATTTGTTAAGTTCACATTTGTTTTTACTTAAGTTCACTGTTGTTTTTTGTTAAGTACGTTCACAGTTGTTTTAGTCCTTTATGGCCTTTATTTTTGCAATTTTATGAGATTATTTGACATATTTGTTATGTTCACAGTTGTTTTTACTTAAGTTCATTGTTGTTTTTTGTTAAGTTCACAGTTGTTTTAGTCCTTCATGGACTCTATTTTTGCAATTTTATGAGATTATTTGACATATTTGTTATGTTCACAGTTGTTTTTACTTAAGTTCATTGTTGTTTTTTGTTAAGTTCACAGTTATTTTAGTCATTTATGGCCTCTATTTTTGCAATTTTATGAGATTATTTGACATAGTTGTTATGTTCACAATTGTTTTTACTTAAGTTCACAGTTGTTTTTAAATCATATTTTCTCATTTGCCAGAAATAAAATGGATTGACCACTTGTTTTTAAATCATATTTTCTCATTTGTTAAGTTCACAGTTGTTTTTAATTAAGTTCACATATATTTTTAGTCTTTTATGACCTCTATTTTTGCTATTTTATTAGATTATTTGATATATTTTTTAAATTCATAATTGTTGTTAAGTTCACAGTTGTTTTTAATTTTTTATTGGCATATTTTTCATTTTTGTTTGTCCAACATAATCATTTCTATAATTGTTAGGTTAAATTAATTGAATATTCAAAACAGTCAACCAATGAATAATAGGGAGAGAGAAGAGAGGTCAACCAAAGAAAACCATGGGATAATGGAGTAATAATTAAACCTTCAATATGCATGTAAACCCATCAAAATTCACTCATTTTGTTTCAAAATTTATTTACAACATGTTTGCTATATATCAACCTAATTTTAATCTTCAACAACAAGAACAAGATTTCCCCTCTTTTCTTACTCTCGATCCTTCCATGTACACAATCTCCAACCTCTCTTCCTCTCAAGTCTCCCTATTAAATCAAAACACCAAATCCTTCTCAACTTCAGATTGATGCCAAAATTCTTAAAAACATACATTTAGGAAACAAGATAGAAGACATCAAATCTTTGACACAAGTTGCCGAAAATTCATCAAATTTCATCAACACCGCCGTGGATCTCTCACCGTACCTGTCGGATCCAGCTCAAGTCAAGTCAGGGTACAACGTCGGAAATTGAAAAAAAAGTTGTCGAATTTGCAACAAAGGATTTGTTTTCAGTACATCAATGGCTGAATGAACGAGTCTGGAAGCTATGGGGAAGATAATGACGGCCAAGAGTTGTCAATCGGGTGTATTGTCGACGCTTTTGCAGATCTGGCCGGCAATGATGATGTATCATATGAATCGCGGCTAAGATAGCATCTATGACCGGAATTGGATGGAAAAAAGGAAGGCATGGTTGGGGGGGGGGGGGTAGGACTCGCCAGAGGTTAAGGAGAGGAGGAGTCGCCGAAGGTGAGGGTGAAAAGAGGTAGCTGGAGATGGGTAGGGTAGAGAGAAATTAAAGAGTGGTAGCCGAACTTTCATGAATTCCGGTGAGTAATGTCTTGTGGATCTGAAGCTCTACATCAGATCATGGTACAAGGTGGGTTAGGCAAGCTTGGAGGTCACAGATCGAGGAGAGAGACAGAAGAGAAGGTAGATTTAGTGAAAGAGGAGGAGGTAGGGGAAGGGGGTGGTCGCCGGAGGAGAGGAAGATGGTCGCCGGAGAGGAGAGAGTCGCCGGAGATAGGGATATGGTCGCCGGAGAGGAGAGAGTCGCCGGAGATAGGGGGAGTAGTCGACCGGAGGTGGAGGAGTGTAGAGAGGAGGATGAGTGAGTTTATTTGTTTTATGGGTGTTATTAATAAGGAATGGATTAGGTGGAATATTTATTAGGATAGTGGACTAGTTGGTTAAATTTCAAAATCTTTGTCTTAATTGATATTTTGACTTGGGATAAAGGATCCACTGGTAATTTTTCCTTATTTTAATATTTGAAAGCAATAAATAATACTCCTTCCCTATCATATTTGTAAACAGTATAACGGATATGGTCCCACCGGAGCGAGACTTGGACGACACTTCTACTATTTCGGGCTAATATTTTCTAATACAAAATGAGATTTGTCTATAATATATAAAGATTTTGGGTTATTCTCCTTGATATCAATTGGTTTTAAAGTGAACCCTCCGTGCCACCCATGACTACCCGACCAACCAGTCCACGTTTGTAAGTTTTTGGCAAAGCTCGGCTACAAGTGAGAGGGCGTGTAAGAGAATATTATCTCACATACATCGAGAATAAACGAGACTTGTCTATAACATATAAGGATCCTGAGTTACTGTCCTTGTCACCAATTGATTTTAAAATAGAACCTCAAATTTTATCATGATAATATTTAGGTGTAACTCTCTCTTATATAGCTAGTAGGACTCTTGTAAGCATCACATCTATATATTGAATAACACATAAAGAGAATCCTAAGTTGGGATTTTTATTTCACAAGCTTTACTGTTGTCGTGTGCCTTTCCTTCTTCATTATTCTTCTCTTCTTCTCCCATATAATATATGAATCCTTCTTGTCTAATATGGTAAGAAAGCCACCGATCTATGATGGTTTGATTATTTCGCTTTCGCTTTATTTCATTAACGTTTTATTTTTCTTAATATACTCTATTTTTCTTCTTATTAAAAATTATTTTTTGTTTTCTTACATATTTTTTTTTCTTTCCTAAAATCAATGGATGATTTTTGGTACGATCTTGTTTGCTTTGATAGGTTATCCTCATCCTATGTTGTTTGTCAATTATTTAACAAACCTTGTTATACCGCAATCGAGTGTTTGCATCGAAATGAATCAAGTAATAACAACGATGATTTTTCTTCCTTCTCATCATCGGATTGGTATTATCCGGAACATAACGAATTGATGGATTCCAATGACTATTTCTCTTCTTCTTTCTTTACTTCAGATTGATATTATCCGAAGCATAATGAAACCAGGGGCGGACCCAGGGTCAAAATGGAGGGGGTTCACAAATTACATTACCCAAAAACTTCACAAAAATAATTTTTTTTACATGACTACCTACATTGATTAAACAAAGAACATACTAAATTTGTCCCTTCCACGTTTTCATACTATGGAAACGTTTAATTACATCATCATTTGTAACGCTCCAAAACAATAACACCATTAATTAAAAATACTTCCTCCGTCCCAGACTAAGGGTCCTGGGGTTGGATTTCACGCTTCTTAAGATTTTTTTTAAAAAAATGAATAAAGAATTGTAAGTGGATAGAATATTAGAGGAGAGAGTGATGTCGAATGAAGCATTGAGATTGATACCGAACGGAAAGAACACAGAAACAATGGGTTACAAACCCTGGATAAAGAAAACCTCAGATTTTACTTTATTCTCTATTAATTCAATAATCAAAAACTCTCTAATTTTCGGAATTATACAAAATCCTATTTTTATATGACTCATACGACTTGAAAAACAAGTCAAACACTTTTAAAAATATGCCTAATATATATGGTAACCTAATGGACTATTATTTCATCAACATAAAGTCCTAATATACTTCTAATACCAAAAATAATAACAATCTAAAATTAAATCCGAAAATACAAAGAAAATAATAAAAGATAATAAATAATAAAACATAAAATTATTTTTGTTTTCGATCTCCTTGATTGTCCCGCTTGATCAACTTGTATGTTATCATACTGTATCATTCTCTCCATCTTAGAAAAATTTCGACCTCGAATTTTGGTTGTTGTGCTGAAAAATACCTTACAAAATTCACCCTTCAACCGTAGATATGAACTATATACTTGATATTATTTCTCATTATATCCATCCAATCAGTCCATCGATATTTAACAAAATCATCAACAAAAAATTTCTTGATAGTTTGATGACAAATATGACCCGATAACAATCAACCAAAAGGATCTTCATACGAAAAAAAACACTTAACGAACCCCAAATTCCACGACAATTCATCTGATGGAAGTTTTGAACGAGGTGTTTTTAGATCTTTCGAGTATGACCTTCTCAATTGACAAATATCACAGTCACAAATATCATAAACAGGGGGTTTTAACCAATCAATAAATTGATCAAAACTGTCTGATAAAACAAAGGGTGATGATGGATCATCAAAAACCCTTTCAACAGTAACGATAGATAATGGGACGCGAAATACATCCGGATGTGCCATACCTTCAATCCCCAGACTCTCGATTTCTGCATCGATATCCCTTTAAGGATTTGCCACATTTCTGAACCCAATTTCTTGACCCCGATTGAAGGGAGTGACCCCTTCTTGAAACTTCATGTCCTCGGATAATACCTCCGAATCTGAACCCATAGCCGGTGGATGCATCATGGCCCCTTCCACGCGTGCCTGAAAATTCTGGAGTTGTTGAATCTGCTTTCGCATTTCGTCTACCTCAATATCACGTATGCCACGTTTGTGATGATGAACGTCTTGACTAGAATCCGCTCCACGGTTCCTTCCACGAACATCTTTTCCGCCACGAACACTACGCCCTCGTTCGGCTATCAATATCGATACCCTCGTCCAGGAATCTGACACCAAATGATGTCGAAAGAAGCCTTGAGATTGATACCGAACGGAAGGAACCCAGAAACAATGGGTTACAAACCCTGAATAAAGAAAGCCTCAGCTTTTCCTTTATTCTCTATTAATTCAATAATCAAAAACTCTCTAATTTTCGGAATTACACCAAACCCTATTTTTATATGACTCATACGACTTGAAAAACAAGTCAAACACTTCTAATAGTATGCCTAATATATATGGTAACCTAATAGAGTATTATTTCATCAACATAAAGTCCTAATATACTTCTAATACCAAAAATAATAACAATCTAAAATTAAATCCGAAAATACAAAGAAATTAATAAAAGATAATAAATAATAAAACTTAAAACTATTTTTGTTTTCGATCACCTTGCTTGTCCCGCTTGATCAACTTGTGTGTTATCATACTGTATTTGAGAGAATGTAAAAAGTTAAATGTGAGGTAGGAAATAATAGTTAATGATTGATTTTTTTTGTAAATATATTAACATATAAGGGTATAATAAATAATTTTTTGTCCGAAACACTGTTCAAAACTTGTCATTTATGGAAGGGACTCTTGAAGTGGGACGGACCAAAAGGGAAAGTATGACCCTTGATGTGGGACAGAGGGAGTAGCTAATTTATTCATGTGAAATCTCATTTTGAAAAACCCTAATTCTAAAACGGTAAAACCCCAAATTGATTAATAAATCAATAATATGAACCTTAAATGAAATCATAAATTGAAATCTAAAGAGAAAACCCTAAATAAGAAATTCCAACTTACTCAACAATAAAACCCTAAATTGAAATCCCAAAAAATGAAAACTTACTAGAAACAGTGATTATGATCGGAGGTGGAGGTGAATATGGACCGGTGGAGGCGGAGATCAAGGTGGCTGTCCAGCGCCGACGAACGAGGTGGCGACTGGAATCCCCGATGCGTCGGCACCGTCGCTTTTCTTTTTTCTCTCGCTTTTTGTTTATCTCCTGTCTCTTTCTGTAGTTTTAATTTAAGCGTCCTTTTTATTTTTTAATCGTGTCTTTCTTTTTTGTCAAGGGGGTGGGCTGAGCTGGTAAGTGGGGGGGGTGCACTTAGTAATTATTATTATTTTTTATTTTTTTTTACATGTCAACATTAATTTTAGGGGGTTCACAGCCACCCCTTTGGGTGTTCCTGTGTCCGCCCCTGAATGAAACTAAAGATGTCATAGGTTCTTATATATTCTTCTTTCATCATAGAAGAATGATTGACATTAATGTTTCATCTCAAGCCCGACCATGACATAAGACAAGTGAGGCCATGACCTAGAGCCACATAAAAATGTCTATATTTTATAAAAATGGCTATATTTTAGAGGCTCCAAAATTTATTTTCTTTATAATTATAATAAACAATGTACTCCCTCCGTCCCAATCTAAATGTCCCAACTTTTCTTTTTGGGCGTCCCATTTAAAATGTCTCAACCCAAAAAAGTAAAGTTTTTATTACTATTCCACCCACTCATTCTCTCTCCTACTTTACTTTTACACTCACAACATTCTCTCTCCTAACTATTTCTCCCACTCATTCTCTCTCCTATTTAATTTTTCATACTCACAACAATTAAATTTTTTCTCTTTCCTACATCACTTTTCTTAATTCCCATGCCGAACCCATTTTGGGACATTTAGATTGGGACGGAGGGAGTAGATATTAAAGCAGAAAAGTGTTATGTCTCAGTGGTCAAGTCGTGCCGAAGTAGGTGTGCGTTGTGTTCTCCTAGGATTGGCTTAAGAGCATCTTTATCAATACCACTTCATTCCCATCTCTCTCTCCTCCACCTCAGCTTCACGTCATCAGTTATCAAAAACACAACTCCAAACAATTTTATCTATATTCATGACAAAAGTCATCGGTTTCTCTCACCTACTTTTTATTAATAATTATAGTTTTTTCAATATTCTTGTATTTTTATTATTTTTTATATGTTAATTGCAATTTTTGTAAAAAAAAAATTAATTTCAAAAATATGACACATGTCACCCGCTAATTGGTCTAAACAAAACAAAAAAAACCATTCAACGCCGAAAGCCCATCATCTGGCAAAACAATTTTTGTAAAAGTCATTCATGACTTGTGTAAAAGTCATGAATGGAGAAAGAATTTGTGCCACCTAGAATGAAGCCATGACTTAAAGTCATGGTTGTGGTTGCTCTAAGAGTCTTTCTTTTTTCTTTCTCTATAGTGCCTCCCTTTCTTTTTTTTTTCTTTCTCCTATAGTCTCTCGGTCCCTTTTTTCTTTTTCTCCTATAGTCCCTTGTTTCTTTATTTTTACTTTCCCCTAAAGTCTCTTTGTCATGAATTTTTTCACAAATAATTTCAATTAAAAATCTAAATTCCAAAATAACACACATTTCAAACTATTTTCCAAAATGACCAAGTTTTTAGAAATCACTACATGGTGTGACTTCCAAATCATATTGTGACCGATCTAAGCCCATCTTTTTATATAATTCATCAATCAACTCATTGTATCTCCATCGACAATTAGCCCTAATTGTATATTTTGGTCCTTTTTGAAAATGAGGACTATCAAATGGTTGTTCATCATCACCTCCCCAATAGCAAATGAAAATGATTGAGCCCCCGTTCATCTTTAACCCTACATTACAAAATCAAAATGTTAAAACCTACATATCAAAACCCTAATATTTATATCTATAATATACTAAAACACAGTTAAAAACTTAAATTTTATATCTAAACACAAGTGAAAACAATGATTATGATGATGTTAATTTACCTTGATTTTTGGTCTTCAACGATTCTGACGAAATTAAATGATAGATATGAAGAATGGAAATATGAAGAATGGGGGGTTTTTTTTTTGAAAGAAAGGAGGAGAGGATATGAGAATGAGAATGAATCTGGATGTGAAAACTTATCTACTGGAAAAATGCCTTTGTAAACTCGCTACACTATGTAGCGAGTTCTGTGTCAGCCTTAAACTCGCTACATGGTGTAGCAGGTTCTCCTTTGTTAATTACAGTTGCTTAATTCAAACACCAAAATCCTAATTTAACTGAACTCGCTACATGGTGTAGCAAGTTTCAACGATAACATGTTAAACTCGAAAATAGACACCTTAGATAGAAATAACAACGAGAGACAAAACGACAAAGAGAGAAATAAAATTAGAAAATGATACTACATATTTGTCGATAGAAAAATTTGAGGGCCTCAATCAAATAATTTGCCTAGGGCCCCATAATTCACGGGACCGACCCTGTTTCATCTCCTTCCCTCCTCTTTTCAACTTTTAATTGGTACGTTGATCATCTCTTAGATCAACTCCACTGTCTTCAAAAACTTTCGTTTCAATCTTTGACAAATTAATTTTCTTAGCAAAATCAGTTTCTAATGCTCTTTCTAAGGCCGAGAGTCCAATCTCTGAAATCGAGCTTATTGATTTTCTTGTCGATAGACTTGATCCATTATATAACAAGTTTGTTAAATATTATCATTTTCGAAAACCACTAACCTCTTTAAATTTTCTTCTTGATTACCTTATTGTTGAAGAAAAACGTTGTAAATCATCTCTTGTTAAGGCATCTGATAAGAGCCAAAGCAATGTTTTCTAAAATTCGATTTTCAATTCAAATCAGTTTTGAGTTAGTGCAGCAAGGATTCAAAGGTTTCTGGTAGGCTACCTAATTCTCAAAGAATGGGTCTCCTATTGACTTGGTGTCGGCAACCCAACCTAACCTAACCTAAGAGGACATATCATAATCAATTGTCATTTAGAAAATGCATTTTGTTGAGAATCAAACCCCAAATGCACCTTTATACCATTGCATATTCCACTTGATTACTCAATAGTCAATACACGTTTAGCTTTATTACATTTGGCCATGGCTAGAATTTACTGTATTTTTTTTCTTAAAATCTGGGATTTCTTATTAATTAATTACTTAATCCATTATAAAAATGTCATTTAGAAAGTCCATTTGACGAAGATCGAACTCTGAATTATCATATATAAATAAAACTGAATGTCGCTTGACAGAAATCTTTGAAGTTAAAAAATTACTATAGATTTCCGTTAATACATAATTAATCTAAATCTAAGTAAATTTGAATTAGGTAACTTCATATTTTATCGGCTAGGATTTTGTTTCAACTAGCTTAATATTTGAATAAATTGACCATTTCCTTCTTATATCTTTTTATGTACTAAAATTCTTTCACTAATGATAACAAGGGATTAAAAATTAATCCACATGCTCTTGTGAACTCATTGACAGTTATGTTTAGATAATCTATGGTAAGTGTTAACATTCCAATTCTCCTATAAAGTCAATGATCTCTCCACCTCTTAGTTACAATTATCCTTCTCACTTAACAGCAAAAAAAATGAGACATTGTGTATACATTCTTGTTTCTTTAGTCACCCTTTTATTTGGGGCCTCCGCGGAGCAATGTGGCTCTCAGGCTGGGGGTGCGCTGTGCCCCGGAGGCCTTTGTTGTAGCAAATTTGGTTGGTGTGGAAATACGCCTGATTACTGCGGCCCTGGTTGTCAAAGTCAATGTTCTTCATCACCTGATCCTCCCTCTCCGGGGCCAGGTGGGGATGTGGCCAACCTTATTCCCAAATCCTTATTTGAAAAAATGTTATTGCACCGTAACGACAATGCTTGCCCTGCCAGGGGATTCTACACTTACGAGGGTTTTATTGCTGCCACCAAGACATTTCCTAAATTTGCTTCTGTTGGTGATACTGCTACACGCAAACGTGAGATTGCAGCTTTTTTGGCTCAAACTTCACATGAAACTACCGGTAATTTTTCATATTAATTAGTTTAGTTTTTATGTGCTTCGGCAAGATCACAAGCACGACCTTTCTATTGAACTCGGTGTATGTGTGTGTTTATACATGTATAAATGATTTGCAGGTGGTTGGGCTAGTGCACCCGATGGTCCATATTCTTGGGGATATTGCTTTCTTGAAGAAGCTGGGAACCCTCCAAACTACTGTACACCAAGTGCCCAATGGCCATGTGCCCCTGGTAAGAGCTACCACGGCCGAGGCCCCATTCAAATATCCTAGTAAGTACTCCTTCACTCGACCCTTCACAGTAATATTTTTATAAATAAAATGATAATTTTTTATTAATAAATGACTTATCTATATATATATAAAGGTTGAAGTGATTTTAGCATTCAATTTTTCCCTCCAAAATTTTGAGACATCACATGACTAATATACCCTTAAATTAGTGATAGCAAATGACCTATTTACCCCTATTCAAATCTGATACAAATAATGAGCCTTTTTGAAATCATAAATTTTTTCATGCCTCATTATTACATTTAATGCTAAATGGGAAATGCTACATTATGGTTTAAGAAGCAATCAATTTGGCACAACCTTTGATAACTGTCATTATTCAAATATGATACAAATAATGGCACTTTTAAATTTTCATTTCATATTTTTTTTCCTTTTTCTCACTTATTTAATCCGAAAAGTATGAAACCAATACTCCCTATCACTGCCTTTTTTTTCACTAGCTTTTTACTTCGAATGATGTACTACTATTAGCTAGAATATCAATGTTGAAATAAGAGAATCAAAATTTTATATTGAATTCTTAAATGAAGAAATAAGGCAATAAAAAACAAAAATATAACCAATGAAATCAAAGTTAAAGTATTATTTTTCTGTCAAAAAATACACATGCTCAAATTAGAACATTTAGTAAAATACTTAGAACTAATTTTAAAAAAATATTTTTCTCGGTCTCAAAATGATAGGATAGTTCTAATTTAATTTTGATAGTAAGTTTGATTTATTTTTGACCAAAAAAATGATATTAACACAACATTAATATCAATAGCATTTTTAAAAGTTCATTTGAATTATTAAGTTTCATTATTTTCTAGATCAATGTTCAATTAAGTTAACATTAAAAATAAAGTGAGTATATTTTTTTGGAACGGGGTAAATATAAGATTACAAAAAGTTGAAGACATTTTACTACAATGTCCTACTACTTTCGTTTTAAAATAAATATAAAAAAAAAAATTGAGATGGGGAGAATTTTTTTTTTCAAATCCAGTATTTTTGCATTTAAATAGTGGTCAATAGCCAATGATTTGGTCTTCACTATTTACAGTATTTACAGACACAAATTTTAAGAATTACTCTCGCCCTGGTTTTTTTTAAAAGAGCGCACTATGACATTGAGACAACAATTTTGGGACACGGGCAAATGAACATGCTATTTTACTATTAAAAATGCCTATAAATACGAAAAAACTATAAATTTTCCATTTCATAGGCAAATGAACATGTTGTTCGTCGATTTTATCTGTTCACTCACTCATTTTGGTCTGTTTTTAAAGAGTGCGTCTGCTGAGAAACGCGTTTCTCCATAACTATGGAGAAACGTGTTTTTCATAGCCAGAAGCTTTACATTTGATAACCAGAAAAAAAAAACCCAAGGCCAAGACCAAAAGCTTCTGGATATCCAGAAGCTTTGCATTTGATAACGAAGCTTTGCGGTTGATATCCAGAAGCTTTGTATTTGATAGCCAGAAGGATGTGAAATGTATATCCAGAAAAAAAAAACCCAAGGCCAAGACCAAAAAGCTTACGGATATCGAAGCTTTGCATTTGATAGTGAGAAGCTTTGCAGGTTGATATCCGAAGCTTTGTATTTGATAGCGAGAAGGATGTGAAATGCATATTGAAACTGTTAGGTGCATATCCGTAAAACTGTTAGGTGCATATCGAGGAAATGTGTTAGGGCATATCCGAAATTGCTATTGAAGGTTTCTGGATATCCAGAAACCTTCAAATGTATATCCAGAAACATTTTGAAGGTTTCTGGATATTCATTTGAAGGTTTCTGGATATCACTTTCATAGGTTTCTGGCTATCTAGCTCATTGTCGCGCGACATGTCGAGACCCGTTTCTCCATAACTTATGGAGAAACGCGTTTCTCCCTAGATTTTGTGGTTTTTAAAATAATCTGTTTTTAGTAATGGTTAATTGTATGTTATTTTGTGTAAGATAAATAATTGTGATGGGTTGAAGATTTTAATATGTGACGAAAGAAAAAGATCGTGGATGACACCATAAATGTTGTATACAAGATTTTTTTTAAAAATTTTGTAATTTTTATTACTAATGTCAGGTTATATTTTTGTTTTATACTTTTTACTTTAATTTTTTTCCTAAACTAACCTTTATAGTTATAGTAACTTTTTTAATTTAATTTCTCCTATTTATCAAAGTTTTTTGATCGTGTGTTTAACACACGGGTGTCACGCTAGTTCTATTACAAGAGAAAGTGCATTTAGTGGGGGATTAGAGTCTGACCTTTCATGTGGAAAATAATAACGGATGCCGCTAGACTTAGAGCTCTTTGGCATAATAAATGTCCTACTTTTCTTTTTGGTTCGTCCGTAAATAATAATCTCATTTCTACAAAAAAATGTTCCTGATTCAATTTTAAACTGTCATGATCGGAGATTATTCAAGCACTGTGTATTAATCATTTGTTATATTGGAAAAACCATATCTTTCAAGATTTGAACCAGCCATGACCAAGAAATGCTTTTGTATTTCAGCAACTATAACTATGGACAAGCAGGACGAGCCATTTCTGTGGATCTCCTAAACAACCCTGATTTAGTGGCTCGAGACCCAACAATCTCATTCGATACAGCCTTTTGGTTTTGGATGACCCCTCAGGCACCAAAGCCTTCATGCCACGACGTTATAACTGGAATCTGGAAGCCATCTAGCGCAGATACTGCAGCAAACCGGCTTCCTGGATATGGGGTAACAACAAACATTATTAACGGAGGGCTTGAATGTGGACATGGGTCGGATCCACGGGTCCAAAGTCGCATTGGGTTTTACAAGAGGTATTGTGACTTACTAGGCGTGAGCTATGGAAACAATCTTGACTGTGGGAACCAAAGGCCTTTTGGTTCTGGTTTTGCTTCTGGACTCACTTTACAGAAGATTTAAGCCTTTCTATTTAGTGCGTTTTATTTTTATGGTGTGCTTCTTGTTTTCTCTATCAGTTGTCTAGCACGACGACTGTGTAATAAAGCAAATAAATTGAGTTTTAATAAGGTTACCGCTCATAGCTCTTTGGTTGTAAATGTACCCCATAAAGGGAGGATGTAATAAACCGATGTATTGTTTCCAAGCTTATATTTTGAATAATTCTATTTTCTAGTTAAATATAGCAGGGTGCTAGCCGCCCATGTTGCCTTTTAAAATTTAAATCATGATTAAAAACATACGATAACATATCAAAATGTGAAAGAAATTGAGTTAGGACGGTCGGATAAAAAAGTAACGTTGTTTTAGTCATGATGTGATGACAACAAGTACTATACAAATAAATTTGCAGCGGAATAATAAAATAAAACACGAAATAAATATAATGTTTACCACTTATCTACAACAACTTGATGTAGACAATAAAATCTTCTCTTTAATAAACGATTTAATGCTTTGGTTACAAAGAAACAATAGAAGAAACAAATTACTTAAACATTAAAAATGCAAGTTCAAGGAGAACTTTGTGTAACAAAATAACTCTCACAAAAGCACTAAAAAACAGCTGATCTCTCTTTTGGAATCGCAGGAATGCATCTTTCAAAAATCGTATCTATGAATGAACTGTGTAGTCTTCTTATATAGGAGTGAAAATCCTAAGCTGTATGGAATGATTTGCTTGAGAAGATTCTCCATATTTAGACTTCTACCTTTCTTTGAATTCTTGTCAATAAAGTCAATCCTTCCTTATCTTGACTTCCTTTAAGGAAAAAGATATCATAAACCATATAGAGATATTCCTTCCAAATCCATGTATATCTTGGAGTATTCTTCCAACAAATCCTCTTTTCCTAAAATAAAGCCTATGTAAATCTCTAGAAATATCACAAATACTTCCTTCATTGACTTGGATTCTTTCTTGTGTTAATTCACCATTGTACCAATGAAGAATTTTTGATTCAATGAGTCGCCACTTATTATTTATTTGTAGGAAAACAATAAAAAAAATCTTCTGATTGATTTTAAGAGATTCAATGGTTTGCAGATTAATTTATGGAATTGGAAAATCAAAAAGCACTAATTTCTTCAAATCTTGGAATTGGTCTTGCTAATTAGGTGTTATCAATCAAATCAATTAAATCAAGATAAATAAGAACTAATAAAATCTAATTAATTTATTAATGGAATGGCGGATTGTGTGATTCGAGATCACCTTCATGAATTGAAGGGACTCTAGGCTAATCCTTTTTATGAGATTACACTACACTAAAAGCAACTAGAGAGGTTGAGAAGAAGAATATAAAAATATATGAGTGTACCTTGTGATTTGGAGAGCATCAAATGGATAGCCTTGACAAAGGGTTGAGATCCTTGACAAAGGCTTCAGATTCTTGTAGGAGAGAGAGAGGAAAAAGTTAGTGTTGTTCTGTGTCTTTTGTATAGGAGATAATCCAACAAAACGTGTGAAGGAGAAGGTGTGTCAAGGAGTACTTGAACAAGGAGGAAGAACCTTGTATTTATAGGTGTATATGGACTTGATGGCCAAGAAAAGGAGTTATAAGTATGGTATAAAATCAATAAGAAGGTTCTACAAAGTCCCATATTAGGGCCAATCCCGGATAAGGACAGTAAAAGTCAAGAAAAAGATCAAGACGGAGAAAGAAAACGAATCTGCACATTCTCTAGATGAGAGTCTAGTGCGAGACACGTAGTCTCGTGTGAGACATCTAGTCAGATTTGATTATTTTGTCCTATTCAGTTATTCCGTTTGTTAGTTAAGTTAAAAATAACGAATGTCAAAACCTAACGAAATATGACGAAACTAATGAGTTTTTATTAAAACACAAATGCGAGACAAGAATAGTGTAATCATGTAATAATGTGTTTATAATGAGGTGTCTACACCACCCGCTTGTAGTATTACCCGGATTTATGTGTGCAAAAATTGCACTATGTTGGCATGCCTGAAAATATGGCATGTTTATGATCTTTTCACGTGTGCGACATAGTTGAACCCCGATATGATAGCTTAATCTTTTAGATCAAGTGGTAACTCTATAATATAAAAAAATGTACATACACTCATATACACACACCTGGTAGATTATTTTATTTTTTTATTTCTTTTACGATGTTCCAAGACCAGCATACAAGTAGCTAGAGAGATCGAACCCTAAAACTCACTGAGTGTGAGACTTGTCTTTACCATTGATCACTACAAGAAAAAGGTTTAATTACAACGTTTTTTTTAACAACGTTTTTTTAAAAACGTTGTTATTGTTTTGTATGTACAAAGTTTTAGCGTAAACGTTGTAAAATGCTCATTATAACAACGTTTGCAAAAAATATGTTGTGATATTGGAGATGTTTCATCCTAAAATTCCCACTCAGCATGTTATACATCTTGGTCATCCACCTTGAGGTAACGTCTTGACTTACATCTTGGACTAACGCCTTAAAACTGTTTGTTGTATTTTTCCTACTTTTCAGGAACGAAATTATGAATAAAATAACTCATACAACCGTTTGGACTTGGTCAAATGACAACACAACGACTCCATCCATCAACTAAGGGATAACGGCTGATCTTCATCAACAAATGGCGAGATTCTAGGCGAAATATCAGCATGTCATTCAAGTTGTTATTTTTTAGTTACGATCATGTCTATATATTTCTCTTAGAACGTACCTGTATTCACGTTACACACTTTCGCTTACTCATATACTGCAATTTGTACTTCGAAACTACGAAGATCAATAACACTTTTTTTGGTTTAGGTAGGCTTTCCAAAAGCTTCCCGAGGTGTTTTCCCTTCGAACATTTGTTTAAAGGTTTTCCTCGTTACATCCTCGTGTTCATCTTGCTTTGTGAATTATATTTCATTTGTGCCCAAACATCCTTGATAAGATAAAATTAATTGTTGAAATTTGTCCAAAACAGGAGAGGTGAAAACTTTTTACAACGTTTTATAAGAAACGTTGCGTAGAACGACAACATTCTTTTAATAAACGTTGTAGAACATTTTTTTAATAAACGTTATAGATTACAAAAAAGGAAAAGAAATAAGAAAAAGAAAAAGAAAATACTAAACATAAAAAACATATTAGGGCGACCATTTTCCCCAAATATAGTTTCTTCATATTCTGATAGCTAGAAGAGAAAGGGCATCGACATCTCCCAATTAGGGTAAGCTTCCCATTCCTGAACCACAACAGACAACCTCAATTCGCAAAATCTGAACAGCTGGGCATCGAAGCGGCGATACTGGGAAAAATCGATCTGCTCATCACTCTTCATAACGACATTACACAGTATCATCTCTCTCCTTACCCTTAGTCCTTTCCCTAAAAACCCTATCCCTCACAGTTTTGAGATTTTGCAATCTCGTTGTGCAAGGCAGGGACAATTCAGATGTTGCTCTACATTAGGTTGACGCTCTAGCTTCATCGTCCACACACAATTTACTCGACATGTTTGATGGTTTGATTTTGGCTTATGAATTGACTTTTTTTTTTTTGGAAATTAGTGTCACATGAATAATGGTGAATACAAATTTTGTCTAAGTTCTTTTGTTTGATTTTGACATACTGTAACTTTAAACTTAAAGACTCAGTTGTTCTTCCTAGTATTTTAAAGCAAGCTCTTGGACAAGTGATGTGCCATGGTTATGCTATCTACAGTTTTATACATCAAATTTGCCTATAGCTAATTGACAAAATCACTTGTTCTCTGGTTGTTGAATTTAAGTTGTCATTTTAACTAGACACATTTCTGTAATATTGAAACTAATTATATCATCGACTAAGTGATTACTCAATTTAGTTATTAACTCTTGTAGTGTCTCGGTGAACTCATATTTTGTATTGGATGGATAAAGCGTGGGTGAATCTGCCGAGGTTTTCACTCTAAGCTCAAATAGTAGTTTTGTACTTGCATGCTATTTTATGCTAGCTATGTAATATGTTTAATTGCGTTTGTAGGCCAACTGCGGATTATAGGGAAGGAGTAAGAAATTTTGTAGCTGTAAGTTTGGAAAGGCTAGGAAATCCCTCTAAAATTCGATGTCCTTGTACTCGATGCAGAAATATGGATTACCAGACTAGTGATGATGTAGTCTCACACATGGTTATGTTTGGGATGGATAAGACATACAATATTTGGATTTTTCACGGGGAGTAACGTCCCAGTATGTCCTCCAAAATGACATGTGATCTCGATGATATATCAGATACATACAGGATGTTCGGTTATGCCCATGTAAACAAGGAAGAGATTCCAAATAATATTGAAGCAATGGGAGATGGGGGTTTTCAAAATTATTAGAAGATGTAGAAACTCTCTTGTATACGGGTTGCAGTGAATATACAAAGTTGACAGCGTTGGTTTTGCTTTTCAAACATAAAGTTGTTAACGATATTTCTGACAAAGCGTTCACCGAGCTTCTCAAAATCTTAGGTGACATGTTGCCACAAAATAATGTACTTCCTAGTTCCACATATGCTGCAAAAAAAATACTTAAGACGTTTGACTTGGGTTACGAAAAAATACATGCATGTGTTAATGATTGTTGTCAATTTAGAAAAGACCTAGCAGATCTAGACAATTGCCCAAGGTGTGGGAAATCCAGGTGGAAAATGGTAGGAAAAGGAGATGAGCGTAAAATTAAAAAGTGGATATCAGCCAAGGTGTTGAGATACTTTCCAATAATTCCTAGATTTAGAAGGATGTATAGATCATTGGATAATTCTGAACAGTTATTGTGGCATAACAGTCATCATAGTAAGGATAACAAAATGAGACATCCTGTCGACTCGCCTCAGTGGCAATCTATTGAGTAAATGGCCTTGTTTTTCATCTGATCATCGGAATTTAAGACTTGGACTTGCTACTGATGGATTTAATGCTTAACGTAATCTAAGTTCAACACATAGTTGTAGGCTCGTGATGCTTGTTAATTACAACCTCCCCCATAGCTATGCATGAAAAGAGAAAAATCTGATGTTAACTTTGTTAATCCCTGGTCCAAGACAACCAGGAAATGATATTAATGTATAATTAAGGCCATTGATTGAAGATTTAAAAGAATTATTGATAAGTGGGGCTGAGGTGTACGATGCATATACGAAAAGCATGTTCAATTTGAGGTTCATTCTCATGTGGACGATTAATTATTTTCCAGCTTATAGAAATCTAGTTGGGTGCACGACTAAGGGTAAGATGGCATGTCCTATTTTTGGTGTTGATACTAGTTCAATATGGTTACCTCACAGTGGCAAATGTGCGTATATGGATCATCGACGATTTCTTGTATCCAATCATCCTTACCAAAAGAAAAAGAGCTGGTTTGATGGAACACATGAGAAGAGGGGGAAGCCTCCTATATTGTATGGTTCTGAAATTTAAGGAGTTGTTAGTGGGATTGAAAATGATTTTGGAAAATATGATGAAATGAGCAATGATGAAGAACCAACATAAGGAAGGTCAAAAGGTAAGAGAAACAAGAAAAGAAAGAGGAAGAATAAAAAGAAGAAAGTTAAGGCCCTTATTTGGAAGAAAAAATCAATTTTTTTTAGTTGCCCTACTAAGAGGTATAAATTTTTTTGTACTTTATTGTTAATTAAGGTTAATGATATAGTTAATAGTTAATAGTTGATAACTAATAAAAATGTCTTCTTTTTAGCATTTACTGGTTCGCCACTGTTTGGATTTAATGCACATTGAAAAATTGTGGTGAGAGTTTAGTTTTCACTTTGCTTGATATAAAAGGAAGATCAAAAGATAGTCAAAATGCTCGCAAAGACTTGGAAAGTATGGGAATTCGGCCAGACTTACATCCAATGCTTGGCGAGAATGATAAGATACTCCTTCCATCAGGTCAACATACTTTACCTAGTTCTGAGATGGAGACATTTTATTGGCGACTAAGAAATTTGAAAGTTCATGATGGGTATAACTCAAATATAGCGAACTGCTTTAAACAAAATGACAAGATACTTGGACTTAAGTCCCATGATTACCATCTATTGATGCAACAGTTATTGCCGGTCACATTGAGAGTAATTTTACCAAAAGGGCCAAGAAATGCATTACTTTATTTTTGTTCTTTTTTCTATTATATAAGTCAAAGAGTGGTTGACATAAAAAAAATTGAAGCTGCAGAAGAGGAGATAATTGAGACATTGTGTATGCTTGAAAGATATTTTCCTCTTTCTTTCTTTAATATTATGATTCACTTAACAATACATTTAGGACGAGAAACTCGTCTTTGTGGACCAAATCAATTCTATTGGATGTATCCATTTGAAAGGTATTAAAATTCTATTAATTCATTATTTGATAATAAGCTTGAAATATATTTTCCTCCATAATTGTATTCAATGTTTTTAGATTTATGAAGACGTGCAAGGAATATGTTAGAAATCTTGCACGACCGGAAGGATGCATATGTGAATGCTATCTTGCTTGCTGAAGAGTCCATTAGATTTTGTTGTGATTAAATCAAGAAAGGTTGTACATTTTTTGAAACACATAAACATAATGAGGAGCATAAAGATGTAAAAACATTTGAAGGACAACCAATTTCTAAAGGAAAGCATACTACATTGTCCAATGAAGATATGCAGAATGGTCATCGATATGTATTGTTTAATACGGCAAAAGTGGAACCATATGAATAGTAAGTTTATTTAAGTTAAATGCAAATTTGTCTAGTTTGATTCTTAGGAATAATTTTCACTCTTTCATTATTTTAGGATACGTATGAAAGAGTTGAAGATGATACATACTGATCTATCCAAAGAAGAAATTTTAAAGATGCATTCAGACACTTTCTGTAATTGGTGTTCGAATAAGGTTTTTTACATATTTTTTTAGAATTTATTACTTTACACATTGTGAATACATATGTTATTTATGTAAAATAAATATACAGGTTAAAGATCAAACGGCCTCAGGTGAAGTAGAAGTTTCTGAAATAATAAAGTGATTATCGTGTGGGCCTAGAAGGCAAGCACTCTCATATTCTGGCTATATAATAAATGGTCATCGATTTCACACCAAGGACACTGAAAAGTCCACATTCGCATAGTGTTGGTTCAAGAGATAATCTGAATGGAAAGACACCTTCTCCTTCATCGCATAATGGTAGCTCTAATGTTCGTGATTGCTATAATTTGAACTCAAGAGGTGCTCCTCTAATTGTTGATGTTGAGCGTAAATTCAAATAACTAAATTGGCAAAAGACAGTTGTCACAGAGGCTAAAATCGCATCCACGTATCCTAATGCTTTGGTGCACAATGTTCCTTTCGGAAAGGATTCTTGGATGGTTTGGGTTCTTGTAGCTTTAGATCCTCGTGCTCACTTGTAGAGGCCTAACTCATTTATGTCGTTCATCGAGGATGCAGTTGGGAGTACAGTTGCACGGCATAAGGATTTTGTGTCTTTTGATTAATTGTATGCTAACAACTTCTAGTTTGGACGTTTATATTTCATATGTTTTTTATTACTTGTTTAGATAACAACTTCTAGAACTTGGTTTTACTTGTTTTTTTTGGAGATGCATGCACGACCTATTAACTAACCCCTTTTTAACTCCGCCAATGCAATTGTACTGTTGTATATTGCATTACATAGCCGGTCCCAAGCCCGAATAAAGGAGGAGGGGAAGGTGGGACATTTGCAATTGTTGTATATTGCATTCTTAGTATTTTCATAAAAGCTTCTTGGCTGATTTTATGTTTTGAACCTTGACTATCAGCAAATGTCAAAGTAGTTTAATTTCATTCTCTTTCAGATTTTATTTGTAGGTCATTGGTCATGGGACATTTGCAATTGTTGTATACTGCATTCTTACTATCCGTGTTCAACAGATTAGTCCTTCTCAGTTTGAAGCTCATGCTGGATGGGCTGCTAAACGTCATGCTGGAGATAGAGGACAACTGATTATTTGTGATGGATGCCCTTATGCTTTTCACGCAGGTCGTGCTGTTTTCCTTTTGCCCTGTTATAACTGAATTCATATTTTTTTTCTTATAGTGGTACCAAGGTGTTTTCCACCCTTATTTTCTCTATACCCAACTAAGTTGGCTATTTTGTCTATCTCCTATCTACATCTTGCACAGGCCTGCTTGAAGTTTCAGTGTTTCAACTATTTTAGGACTCTTGAAATGATTAATTATAGAGTAAAACATGTGTGTTTATCTTCCAGTTTTTGGCATACAGAAAAGACCCCGTTG
The DNA here is from genome assembly GCA_022495995.1 of Adenophora triphylla var. japonica. NCBI lineage: Eukaryota > Viridiplantae > Streptophyta > Magnoliopsida > Asterales > Campanulaceae > Adenophora > Adenophora triphylla. Next base: position 162,983 of record JAFEMH010001422.1, on the reverse strand, counting down.
TAATTATCAAGCTCTGACTCCGACAGATCGAGCCAACTAACTGACCTAATATAGAACGTCTTAAAGTAGAAAATGATGTTGAAAAGAGTATAATATGTCAATCCCTCCAACTATGTCCCTTATCCATGGAGCACCATATTTGTGTTTTGACTGCTCTCTCTCTCTCTCTCTCTCTCTCTCTCTCTCTCTCTCTTAAAATAAGGATAGATTGCTCCTCTTTAATTTTGCCTCGAGTTGACTTGTCTGCTTTTCACAGGGATGGAGGGACATGTATTGTGGTCGATCCTATAGCTGAATATATACATGACTAGTTGGCTATCCTCTCTCTGCTCTACATATTTATTATTATATGACTCATATTATTTCGCAGAAAGTACTCGGTGGTTACAAGCAAGGAAATGGTATACACTGTAGCCAATGTGACACTGAGGTAATGTATTTGGATACACATTACTTTGTAGTCTATACACTTGTTTTAGGATTATGATCTCTCTCTCATATTCATCAACTATCTGTTTTCAACAGATTAGTCCTTCTTAGTTTGAAGCTCATGCTGGATGGGATGCTAAACGTCAACCGTGAGTAACACATTATGATTGATGTATTGATTTTCTAAAAGCTTTTACGTGGTGAAGTAATTGTGTCCAATTGCAGCTATCGTCATATTTATATTTCTAGTGGTGTGACGCTCCATGACATTGCTCTACTGTTGGCAGGTGAGCAAAGTGTAACCATGACCAACAGCGATGATATGTGTGCAGCATATGGAGATAAAGGACAACTGATTATTTGTGATGGTTGCCATCGTGCTTTTCACGGAGGTCATACTATTTTCTTTTTGCCCTGTTATAACTGAATTCACATTTTTTTTCTTATAGTGGTACCAAGGTGTTTTTCGATCCACTTATTTGGGGATACAAAATTTTATTACTCACTCTAGTTTTAATTGAATGTCCAAATAAAAAAGAAAAATTGCCTCAAAATGAACGAATTATTTGTTAAATTTTTTGTACGTTTTTTTATCAATTTTTTCGATATTCATTTATAATCGCAAAGCTAAATTTTTAGAAAATGGACAACAAAAATATATTTACGCATCTTTTTCATTAATATGTATGAAACACATATTTTCAGATTTTCAAATTGTTTCTTAAAAAAAAATTCATTCATATGTGACTTAGAGATTATTAAAACACACATACACACAAGATTTTGTTATTATATTGCATGCCCCAGAGGCATTACTACATCATTAATTTTGATAATTCAAATTTTGATAGCAAACGGAGGCTAAGAGAATAGAATAATCGAACGATAGAACAAGAATCAATTTCGAAAGCTTCAAGCTTTTCTTTTCTATTTCATAAAATCAAAGTCTGCCTTCAAAACAAAAGCCTAACAATGTTTAAATACTAATCCTAAGAACATTCTAGAACCCTAATTAATAAATAAGGAATTCCAAAAATAATTCTAATTAATATTTCAAATAAAACCCTAAAACATAATTAATTAAAGCACAAAACCAACAATGCTGAAGGTCCGAATAAGATCCCAGTCACGGCCCTATTTGCTGATGAAGTTCCTCCGTCTGTCGCCGGGGCGCCCGCCTGGGCTTGCTTGAGGCGCCCGCCTCAAGCTCAGAAGATCTCCTCTGTTTCGTTGTTTGCTGCTTTGCTGCCTTCTGTCGTTGTTTGCTGCTTGATGCCTTCTGTCCTCATACTGTATTATCCTCCCCTCCTTAGAAAAGACTCGTCCTCGAGTCAATATCTTCGATATGAACACCACTATACCCCGAAAAATCCGCACTCCGTCCGCAAAAGGAATTTGATGTCCTTGACGAACTCGAAACTTTATTGCCCTTGTAATAGTATCCATCCAATCAGCCCACTGCGTTGATACAAAGAATTCAATAATCAATTTTTGAAAGATATATCGAACAGAGATCCGGGGGCAATCCGTGTCAAACGGGTCCTTGTACCCAAGACCAATAGTAACCATTTCAACCGTCCACACCAAGTTTGACCCTTGCTTAGCAAATACTTCCCCGGCCTCTTTCTCTGACTCAACAACGGATTCAACGTCATCAACATGATCGGACGTCATCGCTGGAGGAGCATCACCACGACACCCATCAATCATAGGTGGTTTAGACCAATCAACAAAGTCTTCTTGACTTGAAGAATCGAACACAGAAACCTCATTGAAACCCACAATATCAATCCAAGAATCAATCGATTCTTCCGGATTTGCATCAAATAGAGGGGGTTTTGACCAATCAACAAGGTTATCCTCACTTGAAGATTCACCAAAAACAACCTCTTGACACCCAACGGTATCTACCCAAGAATCAATGGAATCATTAGGAATGGCCTTACCTTCGATTTCCGGAACTTCGATCCTCATATCGTCATTCCTCGAATGGTTAGCTTCATACCTATCATGAAATCTATGATTTTGGCCGAGGGAATCCATCCCCTCTTGATAGTACTCCTTTTCCTCAGTTGGAACAACCGGATCTGAACCCCTCATCGCTAGAAGTTTTTCTCTGCGATCCAAGCGGATCTGGAATATTTGAATTCGTCTTCGTACTTCCTCTATCTCGATGTTGCGACGGCGTCGTCTGTACTGATGGACATCTTCTTGGGGCTCCGCAACACGGCTGCTCCATCGACCACCACGTCCACCACGAGCCACGCTTCCTCATTCAGCCATTGATAACCAGGAAACTGATACCAAATGATAGCAAACGGAGGCTAAGAGAATAGAATGACCGAACGATAGAACAAAAATCAATTTCGAAAGCTTCAAGCTTTTCTTTTCTATTTCATAAAATCAAAGTCTGCCTTCAAAACAAAAGCCTAACAATGTTTAAATACTAATCCTAAGAACATTCTAGAACCCTAATTAAGAAATAAGGAATTACAAAAATAACTCTAATTAATATTTCAAATAAAACCCTAAAACCTAATTAATTAAAGCCCAAAACCAACAATGCTGAAGGTCCGAATAAGCTCCCAGTCACGGCCCTGTTTGCTGATGAAGTTCCTCCGTCTGTCGCCGGGGCGCCCGCCTGGGCTTGCTTGAGGCGCCCGCCTCAAGCTCAGAAGATCTCCTCTGTTTCGTTGTTTGCTGCTTTACTGCCTTCTGTCGTTGTTTGCTGCTTGCTGCCTTCTGTCCTCATACTGTATTAAATTTTATCAGCAATTCTATATTAGGATTAACAGGCGCGAATCCAGAATTTTGAAACCGCGTGGACTTATAATCGGTGACTAGGGCTGTAAACGAGTCGAGTTCGAACGAGTTTTCTGTGTTCGAGCTCGAGCTCATTTGATAGTTCTCGAGTTCGAGATTTTCTCGAGTTCGAGTTCAATAGGTGGTTCGAACTCGAGCTCAATCGAGTTCGAGTTGTTCTTGAGCTACTCGCGAGCTTCTCGAGTCGATCTCGATTTCGAGCTTAAACGATCCGAGTTCGAGTTTGAGCTTTTTTTGGAAACAAATTTTCGAGCTTAACGAGTTTATTTCGAGTTCGAGTTATTATCGAACTCGAGTTCAAATGAGTCAAACTCGAGTTTTGGGGCTTTTTTACATAATAAATGAATTCTGGGCCTTGAATTGTTAGTGGGCTTTTTTTCGATTTTTTTTTTCAAAATATAGCTTTTTAAAAATTTATATACCAAAATAACATTTTCAAAAACTTAAGTACCAAACTAACACTTTTCACTTGAAATCTGGAATTGGTAATTTCCGATTAATGCATTCCGAAATTACCAATTCCGGATTTGATTTTTTTTTTGTTTTTCAAAACTGAATTTCCCAAAATAATATTCCCATTAATAGGGAGCGATCGCGCTTATGAATGGAGCGATCGCTCCTAATGTATTCCAGTGTTTCCAATTCCAGATTCCTTTTTTTTTTCAAAACTGAATTTCCCAAAATAATATTTCCGTTAATAGGGAGCGATCGCGCTTATGAATGGAGCGATCGCTCCTAATGTATTCCGGCGTTTCCAATTCCGGATTCCTTTTTTTTTTTCAAAAGTAATAAAGCAAATTAATATTTTTTGAAAAACAGAAGAGAGCGATCGCGCGGCTAATGGGGCGATCGCTCTTAGTGGCGTATCTTCAAATCCGGAAATGCAAATTTCGGATTGCTTTAATTTGAATTCCGGTGATGCCATTTCCGGATTCAAATTTTGAAATTAAACCCTCTTTTTTCATTTTTCAGATTCAAAGATTTTGAAGGAAGAAGAAGGATAACCAGTGCAGTGAGAGAGAGAAAGAAAGAATTAAGAAGAAGGAGAAGGAGAAGAAGGTGAAAGAGTTGTGAGAGAAAGTTAAGAATGGTTAGTTTTATTTCTTCTTTTTATTTGTTTTGAGTTGTTAATTTTAGCTATATAAATTTTTCTAAGAATTTTTATTTGTGCATTTTTATATAATTTGTTGTTAAAACTATTGTGATTTATGTACTTAATTGTTGATTGTCAATGAATTAAACAATTGTAATTTAATTTTGCCTAGTTAGGATTTTCTTAAGTTAGGTTTAAAATAAAGTACTTGTTAAAATTAGTTTGACAAACTTGTTGCAATTTTTCTATTTAATTATTAATTTTTAAGTGTTAAATTTAAAATTTGAGCTTAAATGTAGCAAAACCTTAAGTCCCTTTTAAATTTAATTACTATTAATTTTTTGTGTTTCAGATGAACCAACATGAACAACAACCATTTATTGATCTTGGGCCAATCGATCCACATGTATTGACTTCTCAGAATACACATAGATCTAATTATATTTGGGATGGATAACAGTTAACCAATTTAAGACCTAGGCGTGGTACAGAACTTCCAGCTAGAGTTGATTGGAGGATAGAAGCTAAGCTTATGAATACTGGATTTTATGGAGTGTATTTATTAGGTCATTTATAATATGTTTGGCATTTGATTAAGGCTTTGATTGAGAGATGGCGTCCAGAGACCCACACTTTTCACTTACCTGTAGGGGAGATGACCATCACCTTAGAGGATATTGGTATGTTGTGTGGTCTTCCTGTAGACGGAATGACGGTGACTAGTTCAGAAACTAGTAGGAGTACGGGGGCATGTGTTGAGATTGTTGAGGAGTTATTTGGGGTTACACCCTCACCTACAGACATCAAAAAAGGTGGAATGGTGTCTATGAGATGGGTTCTAGATCACTTCCCTCTTTTTGATCAGCTTCCCAATAATGCGTCCGAGTATATGATTGAGACATATACTTGAGCCTACATTTTCCTATTTTTGGGGTCATACATTATGCCCGACTCGTCTGATAACCTAGTGAAGTTGATGTACCTCTCACTTCTTAGGGAAATAAATAATATTGGTCAGTACAGTTGGGGTAGTGGAGCGTTGGCCTTCTTGTATAGGGAGATGTGTGTAGCATCTCAGCACAATTCGAAAGGGTGTGGTGACTTCTTGACCATTGTACAGGTATGTCAATTATATTTGATTACATTATGCTAGTGGACTTAATCTGTTTTGTACATAATGACAATTTTTTTTATAGCTTTGGGCATGGGAGAGGTTGTTGTGTACACAACCTAGGAGACATACAGAAATAACACTTAATGGATTGCAACCAGTGGGTTACAGGTATATTTCAATTACTTCATTTTGTAAATGATCTGTTTTGTAATTTATCGCTTTTTTACTAATTATTTTTTATGTCAATTGTTTCATATGTAGGTGGAAGGGCCCATTGTCGTATACTTCTGTGACTGCCCATAACCTGCAAGGCTATCGAGACCAATTGTCATATTTAGACAAGGATCAGGTTGTGTGCCAGCCATACAACGGTGCGACAGTTCCGAATTTCTGCCTTCAAGGCCAAGCTATATGGAGAGCGAAGGTGCCCCTCATCTGCTTTGAGAGGGTTGAATGGCACTTTCCAGATCGCGTAATGCGACAATTTGGGATGGTTCAAGGTGTGCCTGATGACTGCGACACTAGTTTGGACCTGCATCGGATTAGTCGGCGAGGCCAGTCAGGCGTTAACTTGATGCAAGAACATGGTCCGCACATAGAAAAGTGGAATGAACGGGAGTTTAATGTCGTTGATGGAGAGTTTGGTGAAGTGGATATGAGTTACCATCACCCCTATTTGAGATGGTATAGGAGTATTACTCGATCGTTCATCCGCACTGCCTAATGTGGAGGGACTAGGGTTCAGGCCACGTGCAACTGGTTTTGAGGGTGTGGTAAGATATATATTACATACAATGATTTTACAAAAAAAATACCATTTTTTCCATATTAATTAATTTTAGTTCATTGTTTTGAACAGATTCAAAGTCTCCAAGAGATGTACATATACAGCCAGAATGCCACATCCTTGGAAGACCTGCGGAATTACACTCAACAATGTATCAGTAACTGTTAGTCAAATATATGCTTAGGCTTAGAATTACTTAATCCCAATCATAACAAGCATTAATGAGGACCCCTAATTTAATTAGATCAAATAGAATTTTTCTATGTATCATAGGTTCCCTTAGTGCTAGTGCCCAGTGTTTTTGTTATGTATTTTCTAAACATTCGAAGACTTAAAGACCTAAGAATTTCCATCTGCAATGTGAGTTACTCCTTGAAGTTGTCTTACCGATTGAGTTGTCTCACCGGTCGACCTGTCTTACCGGTTGAGTTACCGGACCGACCTCTGTTACCGGTCATGTCATCTTACCGGTTGAGGCTTACTCTTCAAGCTTCCCTGTTAGCAGCTAGCCGATGAATTAATTGCTCCCAACTACCCAGCCATCAACTTTAGCTAAAGTTGGTAAAGCAAGCATGCTGACAAGACATCTCTGCAATGAATCAGTACCTTCTTTGAGAATGTCAAGTAACCAGTACTCACAGCGCCCCAACTATCTATGGAAATCTTCTCTATCCAATCTCAGGCATTTAATACAAGGATCTTTCCATTTAATGCATGCCAGTCCAAGTCATCATTACAACCTCTTCAAAGACAACGACTCCTTTTCAAGTTCACTATAAATAGTTTCCTCGGAGCATTGAAGAAGGTTGGTGCATTTATGATCCTTGAGAGTGAGTTACTTTGAACTACCAACCTGCACATTCTCTAGTTCAAAGCATTCAAAGCAACTCCCTTCATTCACTAGACATCTCTGTTAGGACTTATTCACTGGCACCTCAATCAATTCTGTAGTGTTCCTCCATTAGACTACTTATGGAACACATTGATTGATTCACACACAACACCCTAGAGAAATCAGCTCAGCTTGTGAGCACATCTCTAGAAAACACCAGGTCTCTATTGTAGCACGACCCGTTAGTGGTCACCTCTAGTTTGGCAGCCTTTCAATCATTGGCTTTCAACTTGTAATAGGTAGAATCCATTAATATAGTAGTGCACTTTCACAAATCCTACAAGAAAACTGACAGATACCGACGGAAATTAGTGACGAAAATAAATCCGTCACTAATAGCGACGGATTAGTGACGAAATAGCAACGACCTGGGGTGAAAAACAAAAAACAAAATTAGGACGAGATTACCGACGGATTTAGTGACGGATATGCCGACGGATTTCATTTCGTCTCTAATCCATCACCATTTTGGCGCCAAAAATTTGCGCACTTTTTTACCGACGAATTTGTGACGGAATGGCGACGGATATTTTTACTGACGGATTTGAGTCGTTGCTAAATTATTTAAAACAAATGTTAAATTTATATTTTAGGTTAGCGACGGATTAGTGACGGATTTAATTACCGACGGATTAAAATCCGTCGGTAAATTAATTACATATTATTACCGACGGATTTGAGTCGTTGCTAAATTATTTAAAATAATCATTAAATTTATATTTTAGGTTAGTGACGGATTAGTGACGGAATTAATTACCGACGGATTTTAATCCGTCGATAAATTATTTAAAATAATTATTAAATATATATTTTATGTTAGCGACGGATTAGTGACGGATTTAATTACCGACGGATTAAAATCCGTCGGTAAATTAATTACATATTATTACCGACGGATTTGTGTCGTTGCTAAATTATTTAAAATAATTATTAAATTTATATTTTAGGTTAGTGACGGATTAGTGACGGATTTAATTATCAACGGATTATAATCCGTCGGTAAATTAATTACATATTATTACCGACGGATTTGAGTCGTTGCTAAATTATTTAAAATAATTATTAAATTTATATTTTAGGTTAGTGACGGATTAGTGACGGATTTAATTACCAACGGATTATAATCCGTCAGTAAATTAATTACATATTATTACCGACGGATTTGAGTCATTGCTAAATTATTTAAAATAATTATTAAATTTATATTTTAGAAAAAAACTTCAATACTAAAAAATGTCCAAAATATTTATTTATATTCATAAAAAAAAATATACATTTATAAATAAAAATTAAAGAATTTTACCCGTTCCTGATTTCTTTATTATACTTTCATTTGTATATTTTTTTTCGAACTTTTTTTTATATAACTTTTTGAAAAAACTTCAATACTAAAAAATGTCCAAAATATTTATTTATATCCATAAAAAATAAAAATAAATATACATTTAGGATATAGGGTATAGGGTATAGTGTATAGGATATAGGGTATAGGGTATAGGATATAGGATATATGGTATAGGGTATATGGTATAGAGTATAGGGTATAGGGTATAGGGTATAGGGTATAGGGTATAGGGTATAGGGTATATGATAGAGGGTATAGGGTATAAGGTATAGGGTGTAGTGTATAGTATATAGTGTATAGGGTATAGTGTATAGGGTATAGGATATAGGGTATATGGTATAGGGTTTAGGATATAGGGTATAGGGTATAAGGTATAGGGTATACCCTATAAGGTATAGGGTATACCCTATACCCTATAGGGTACAGGGAATAGGTTATAGGGCATAGGGCATAGGGTATAGGGTATACCCTATACCCTATAGGGTATAGGGTATAGGGCATAGGGTATATCCTATAGGATATATGGTATAGGGTATAGGGTGTACCCTATAGGATATAGGGTATAGGGTATAGGGCATAGGGTATAGGGTATACCCTATACCCTATAGGGTATAGGGTATAGGACATAGGGTATACCCTATAGGGTATACACATACCACATAGGGTACTCTATACCACTATAGGGTATAGGAGTATAGGGTATAGAGGCGTAGGGTATAGTGTATAGGGGTATGCCACATACCACATACCACTACATAAATTATAGGGTATACCCTATAGGGTATAGGGTATAGGGTATAGGGCATAGGATATAGGGTATAAGGTATACCCTAAACCCTATAGGGTATAGGGTATAGGAAATAGGGCATAGGATATAAGGTATAGGGTATAGGATATACCACACATATCTATGTGGGGTATAGGGTATAGGGTATAGGGCGTAGATTTATACCCTATAGGGTATAGTGGTATAGGCATAGGGTATATAGTATACCATAGGATATACCCAATATACTATAACCTATAAGGTATACCACATAGGGTATAGGGTATACCCTATAGAATATACCCAATAGGGTATAAGGTATAGGTATACCACATACCCCGTACACTATACCCTATACTTTATACACTTTATACCCTATATACTATAACATATAGGGTATACCTTATAGGGTATAATCTATAGGGTATTATTAAGTATTATTATTGATTATATAATATTATTATTAAGTATTATTATTAATTATATAATAATAATTATTAATATATTCAATTATTTAATTGAATAATTAACAATAGCATCATTATTATTACTAGTTATTATTAATATTATTATTAAGTATTATTATTAATTATATAATAATAATTATTAATATATTCAATTATTTAATTGAATAATTAACAATAGCGTCATTATTACTAGTTATTATTAATATTATTATTAATTATATAATAATAATTATTAATATATTCAATTTTTAAGTATTATTACTATTTTTTTTTAAAGAAATAAAAGTATATAATTTTATATTTAATTATTTTTGTTTTTTGTAAGATAAATTATAATTTTTATTATTTATTATTTTTGCTAATTATTATAAACATAAAGAGAATTTTGATGATAAATAAATAAAAATAAGAGGTGGCAATAAGTCATTGAACCCAAACATTCACATGAATCATTAGGTTTAGTAAAATCTTAACCCTTAAATACATAACAAATAATTAGATCTAATGGTCCAAATTCATCCAAGTAAACACAAACACATTTTCACTTGATTGGTTGTTTTATGTTCACATAGATTGAAATTTTAATCAATCTGAACCATTAATCACATACAATCCTATGGTCCAAATTCATCATAGCAAAACCTATTTTTTTTCTTTCTTTGCTCTCCTACTGCGCCTCCCTCTCTTCTACTGCGCCTCCCTCCCTCCCTCAATCACAACAACTGAAACACAATGAAACTTAATCTCAAATCCCATTCATTCTTCCTCTTACAATGCCCCTTTCCCATATCCTCTCCCTCACTGTTGACACAATGTCGTTCATCTGTGGGCACCGAAAACCCTTCGCCTTTGAACACATGCCCTAAGTGACCTCTGCAAGCTCCACAGGTGATTTCAGTTCTCCGACCATCTGGGTCTGGCGAGCGGACAATGGCATCGGGGAAACCTTCAAAGAATGGTGAAAGGCCGCCAAGGTGAACGCGTCCGCCTCTACACCTGAGGAACAATACTCGGTTACAAAAGGTAATAATTTCGATCAATTCGTTCAATTTCACGAATTCGATTGCGCCACTTTTTTTTTTAGGGTTTTGACTGTTGTTGATCTTAGGTCGAAGTGGAACAAAGGGAGTATAATGTGATTGTTGTTGATGTACAGTTGTTTTTTTGTAAGAATTGCTGAAGGTGTATATATTATTGATAGCAATAGATGTCAATTTTAGTTTGAAACAGAGAGTTTATTGTTACTATGTTATAGAACTCGACTGTAGTTGTGATTGAGGAAATTTCAAAAGGTTTACCAATTTTTTTTACTTTTTTTATTAAAAAAATACATTACGCATCAAGTGAACTACTAGATTGACCATAAAAATTACCCCTATATTCTTGTGGTTCACTTGATGAGCATCTTTTCATTAAAAAATTAAAATTGGGGGGGGGGGTTATTTCATGACTTTTATTATTGTTCTACGATGAGTAATGGAGAAACATGTGCTTATCTGTTGTATCTAGTGATGGATTCCATCATGGTTTAAGTTGCTTTTGTTGAACCTGATTTTCCTATCTTAGAAAAAATTAGGGACCTTTACAAGTGATTCATATGCTATAGACCCGGAAGTAAATTGACAGTTTAACTAGCAAGCAGGGATACTTAGTTGGCTCCTTGTAATAGCTATCTCGTATGTATTATTTATCCACATTTGTATTTAGTCTGATTGTGGCTTCAACCATCCGAACATAAATGCGTTTCCCCCGGTGAATCTCTTATTCAAAGAAAAGTTAGGATAATATTTTCCAAATTCGTTAAAATACTAGGTGAAAGAGTTAGAATTGACGAAGAGAACTTTTTCTGCTCTTTAAGGAGGGGGGTTGCTAGGTTTATATGTCAGACATATTGCGATTTGATTTATATGTCCTGCTTTTTTGTTTTGTAAAGTTTCTTACACCATCATTATGTTTTTAATCTTGATTCTTGTTTCACTCGATAGTTGCTTTTGTTTTTTTTTTTGCAGGGTTTTAGAAAGATCGAGTCTGACCGATGGGAATTTGCTAATGAGGGGTTCCTTAGAGGCCAGAAGCACCTCTTGAAGACCATCAACAGGCGGAAACCTGTGCATGTGCAGCAGAGTCCTCCTCAACAACCAACTCCAGCCCAGAGCACAACAACTCCATCTTCTATTGAAGTTACGAGGTCTGAGATTGAGGAAGATATTCAATACCTTAAAAAGGATAAGAATGTTATTATGCAGGAGCTTGTCACATTATGGCAGCAGCAGCAAACAACAGATCAGAAGCTGCAAACAGTTGGGCATCGTGTTCACTTAATGGAGCAGAAGCAGCAGCAAATGATGTCCTTCCTGGCAAAAGCTATGCAGAGTCCTGGCTTCTTATCGCAACTCTTGCACCAACAGAACCAGAGTGAGAGACGTATTTCTGTAGGGAATAAGAAGAGGAGACTACCCAATCAAGAAGAAGAGATCTTAGTTAACAAGTATGGTTCTCCGTCACCTGATGGACAGATTGTCAATTACCAGCCCTCAATGAATGAAGCAGCAAAGGCAATGCTAAAGCAGAATTTGTATAGATTATGTGTTAATTTTCTTAATGGAATTTGGTTTAATATTTCTTAGTTGAATTTTGATTTAATTTTCTTGGTTGGAATTTGTTTCATTGGACTTTGTTCATTATATTGGTGTGATGGTGATCAAAGTTGAAATGAAAGGATATGTAACGACTAATTTTAGTATAAAAGAAGTTTAGGGGTCTAAAGTGTAACCGTGAAATTTCAAGGACTGATTTAAAATTAATAAAAGTTAAGGGATTGATTTGAGAATAAGAAAAGGGACTGATTTAAATTGCTTGACATTATAATTTGTTTTTGATAAAAATATTTAGAATATATATAAATATATATACAATTTTTTTTTAATATAAAATGCAAATATAGCGACGGAAATATTCGTCGGGAAACCCCTCAATAATTTGGCATATAAAAAAACGAATAAATATTGAAATTTTTTGATAAATTTAGTGAAAGAATAATTTGTCAGTAATATTAAATAATAAAATTTACTATTACAACATAAAAAATAGTGACGGAATATTTCGTCAGTAATATTAATAATAAAAATAATAATTACAGCATCATAAAAAATAGCAACGGAATGATCCGTCGATAATCCGTCGCTAAAATGATCCAAAAAATAAAACAACCATTTAAATAGTGACGAAAAATCCGTCGCTAATTCGTCACTAAATTGGTCCAAAAAATAAAACGTCCATTTAAATAGCGACGGAAAATCCGTCACTAATCCGTCGGCATAATGCTTTAAATTGGTCGTTTATTTTACCAAATTACCGACGGATTTTAAAACGTTAGCGACGGAAATTTTTGTCGCTAAATCTGATTGAGAACCGTCAGTAATCCGTCAAAAAATTTAGCGACGCACGTTTTAACATCGGATTTTTTACGTTTAAAATCCGTCACTAAATTGATTTAGTGACGGATTTTTGGCATTTAGTGACGGATTTTTCCGTCGGTAACTGCCATTTTTCTTGTAGTTCTGACCAAACTTGGTAGAGGACGTAGCAGTTATTTAACACTGTGAACCTCTTCAAACAATGTGTCATTTATTGCTTTGTTTGTTTTCTGTTGTGTAGTTGTAATCGGTTGATAATCTCTCAACTGGTCACAACCTATTGATTCAACTTACTGCTCATTTTGTTTGTCTTACTTGGAAACAACCTTTGTCTTGACTTGCATGAGATATTGATTTATCGGTTTGCTTTTCCTCTAACTGAAAACTTTATTTCCGCTGTGCAAAATCATTCACCGGTAAGCTAGAGTTTTTCAAAACAAGTTTTAGCAAAAAGTTTTAACAGGCTATTCACCCCCTCCTCTAGCCTGATTCCTACCATTTGGGACCTAACAATTGGTATCAGAGCAATCAATTTTCGAAAATCATTTTTCCAAGCTTAACCGCTTGAATTGCCAATTCCAAAATGGCAGGAAAAATCATGCAAACATACAACTTGACATCCGTTCCCATGTTGAACGATAACGAATTTCCAGTATGGAAAAACAGAATCATGTGGTACTTGGACTCAATAGATGATAGGTTAACTACTGTAGTCAGAGATGGTCCCATGGCACCCCTGAAAATCAATCATGCAACTAGAGCACCCAAAACTCCTCTCATGGATCATGCAGATAGAGAGTCTGAACAAGATTTTGAGGTTTATGAAACTTATGTGCCAAAACCACGAGAAGAATGGACTGAGGATGACAAACTTTGTGATTCCTTGGACAGAAAAGCATTGCACATCATAACCTCGTGGACTTGATGACGGACTATACAAACAAGTACAATGCTATGAGACCGCTCAACAAGTGTGGCGAGTCTACTCGAGATATTTTGAAGGAGATCAAGTGGCCAAGGACAACGAGACTCTACAAAAGTGTTCTTGAGTTTGAGTCCTTCAAGAAGAATCCAAATGAGACAATGAAGGAAACGTACGACCGGTTCTGCGAGGTGAGTAACTCTTGTGCATCTTTAGGTAGAGTCTATACCATGAAAGACCTAAACATGAGATTCCTCAATTCTCTTGGAGACTTGTGGCATATGAAGGTTGCTATTTTGAAAGAATGCCGTGATTTGAACGTTACTCATATCCAGAACATTGTGTCTACTTTGTTTTTATATGAGGAAGAGCTCAACAGGCTAAGTGGAGTTCAAAAACAATTTAAAAATCTATCTCTGCCAGCTCAAACCGAGATCTTCCCTGGTTCTTCTATGCTTACCAGCCAAACTACTACCAATGACTCTCCCTCAATCTCTCAGCCTCAACCAACTCAAGCCAATACCTCATCTAGCACACCTCTTGAGGTAGAGGATGAATTTGCTGCATTTGCTAGAAATTACAGAAAGTTTAAGGATTTTAAGAAATCCCATAGCAAATCATTCCAACCCAAATCCTCATCATTCCATAGATCTGGGAATTATCAAAGAAAAGGCCAAACCTCAATCTCAAACGACGGTAAAAATGCCCAAGGTGAGCTTGTGTGTTACGACTGTAGAAAACCCGGCCATTTTGCCTCCAAATGTCCTCAACCGAAATATGAATTTCTGAGGAAGAAACCTTTCAAGAAATTCCCTAGATCTAAGAGTTTAGTTGCGGAGGATGCAACTAAAAAAGCTTTACCTGTTTGGTTTGAGACCGACTCTGAGAATGAGGAAGCTGACTATGCTGACTCAGATGAAGATGCTGATGTCAGTTTTGTTGCTATGGATGGAACGTATGATAAACCCATCTCCCTACAGGCTCCTATCTTTAGACACCCCAATTCAAATGAACAATCATCCTATGTTGACCAGACTCCACCTATGAGATCTCCCTTGACATACTTTGATGAACCCATCCCAACTCCCAAGGCAGATACAGGTAACCCATACAATTACAAAATTCAAAACATAGGTGGATCCCTTTATGGTCAGTCTAAAACCATGCCCACTCTCAAACCGTTGATGCAACCAATTCAACAGACCTACCAAGCTCAAGCCTTGCCGATAATCTCTCATCAACCGACGCTTGAGACCCGACCGATTCATTTCTTAAAGCCACTAACCGAGCCAAGCCCTCAACCGATATCTTCCTTTGCCAAATTTTGATCCCACCTTTGATCCATCATTCTCTTCCTCTCAGCCTACTGTTGACCCTATGCCAAATATGTCAAAGTCTGAAATGGCAGAGGTGATGAATGAGCTCTTCTCCGATTTTGAAAAATTAAATGAAGCTCACAAAATTATGGCTGATAATTTTAAAATGATCACTACTGAAAATGACTCCTTGAAAGCTGAAATAAAAATTTTAAAAGAAAGTAAGCTAGAGTCTGATCAGTTGAAGAAAGATAATCAAGAACTCACTGAGAGACTAAACATATCTGTTTGTCAAATTGCTGATCTTGTGTCGAGAAATAACTCTCTTTCAAAAACCATTGACACATTTTCAAAATCACGGGCTGCTATGGAGACCATTATGCAAGATCAGTTATCTCCTAACCGAGATGTAACAACTGGTATAAGCTTTACCTCCAGCAGTAAGGAAAAAGACAGCAATGACAAACCGGTTATCAAGTCTGTCACTGAGAACTTGATGGGTAAATTTGATGATGCTCAATCCAAATTGATTAAGAAAGAGTTAACTAAACCTTTCAAAGCTGGCCCACACACCTATCCCAAGGGACGGGTACAGATGAAGGCTTATTTGGGCAAAAACAAATCCCAATGGACCGAGGTAGCTGATCCTGAGTTAGGAAAATATGTTCCACTCAGTGATGGATACAGCAATGGTGGAATTAAAATTGTTGATCATGCTGCAGGTCAGGAATCCTCAACCGGTAAGGTAACCGACACCGGTAAGGGTATGACCGGTCAGACAACCGTCGCGAATCACCCAACCGGTAAAGGCAACCCAACCGGTAAAGACATTCCTAAATCGATGCAACAGGTTAACAAAGGCAATTCCATCACCTTGTTCCCAAAGGATCTGTTTCTGCTCAACTAGTGAACTCTTCTGAAGCATTGGCCAAATTGAACATCAACTCATCTAAGCCTCCTCAGCTATCTTCTAACAAATGTATAAATTGTGGTTTTATTGGTCACAAGGCTTATGAATGCCTCTTGAAGCACCTATCTGGACCCACTGAGTCTAAAAGCTCAGGTGGTGGCCAGGTATGGCTACCAAAGAGGAACTAACTCTTTGGACCCAAAAGAATAAGGGGGACCATAAGCTTACTGTTTCATTTCAGGAATGCTTAATGGCCTCAACCGTCTTAGGTAAGGATGTTTGGATTATGGACGAGTGGATGCTCTAGGCATATATTTGGACATGCGATCTCCTTACCGTCTCGGAAGAAGCATCTGGTCCTCCGGTTGTCTTTGGTGACAACGCAAAGGGTAAAATTATCGGTCGTGGATCCATCAAAAGAGGTACAGTTATTGTACAGAATGTATCTTTGGTGGATAGTCTGAAACATAACCTTCTCTCCATATCACAATTCTATGATAAAGGTATGCATTGTGTTTTCAATTCTTCCAATTGCTATGTGAAAGACATTGCTACAGGTGAAACACTTCTCACTGGATATAGAAAAGGTAACGTATATGCTATTGATTTAAACAATGTTTCGAATGTTACTAATGTTTGTTTTGTAGCTAAGAACATCGGTGAGAACTCTGGCTATGGCATAAGAGACTCGGTCACTTGAATTTCAAATACCTATCCAAGCCGGCTAATCAAAATCTAGTTGCCGGCTTACCTCAAGTGTCTGCTAATCATGATAGGAAATGCGAGCACGCGAATTAGGAAAACAACATAAAGAATCTTTCCACACAAGCCCTGCATGTCCACTTCTAGATGCCTCCGGTTGCTACATATGGATCTGTTTGGCCCCACAACTCTGCCGAGTTTAGGGGGCGACGGATATGCTTTGGTTTTTGTAGACGACTTCTCAAGATATACCTGGGTAGAGATGTTTGCTTCAAAAGATGATACATATGAAGTAGCTACCAGATTATTCCGTCTACTGCAAACCCAAAAAGAATGTGACATCATCAGTATGAGATCAGACAATGGAACCGAATTTAAAAATAATGGGATCGCTCAGTACTGTGATGATCATGGAATAGATCACAATTTCTCATTCTTTGGTACACCGCAACAAAATGGTGTAGTTGAGAGAAAGAACGGGACCTTGATCGAAATTTGGAAAAACTATGATATCCGAAGCTAGGCTTCCCAAGTACTTTTGGGCTAAAGCTATCCATACAGCCTGCTTCACCCAGAACCGATCATTAGTCAACAAATTTCACAACAAGACTCCTTACGAGCTATGGTGAGGCAGAATTCCCAACATTGGTTTCTTCAAGATCTTCGGATGCAAATGCTATGTACTTTACAACGGTAAAGAGCGCCGAGGTAAATTTGATGAAAAAGCTGATGAAGGTATCTTTGTGGGATACGCCAAGCACAGTAAGGCATTTAGAGTTTTTAATAAACGGTTGTTGAAAATTGTTGAATCTGTTCATGTTACGTTTGATGAATTTGATTTGCTAGAGTCTGATAAGACTCCAAATAGTACTGATAACTCTGGTGTGTTTGAGACAGGTGAATCAAGTAATCAAAACTCAAGTCAATCCACCAGTTCTAATGCAAATCAATCTCCAGCTCAGCCTTCAGCCTCAAGTGGTGTAACTTGTAGAGACTTAGTTGATGACTCTTTCTTTCCCCAATCGGTTAGGCAAACCAGTAGATTACCCCAGCTAACCGATTTATTACCAACTAGTCCTCATATTATCTTTCCTAACTCACCGTTTGAAGCTGAACCAATTTCAAACAATTTACCGTTTCCTTCCCCACTTACCAATCAGCAGTCACCATCACCCTCACCTAACCGATCTCCTCAACCGGTCACATCTCCCTTTACCGATTCTACTCCATTAGAAACCTTAAGGCAAGAATCTGTTAGGCAAGACCTCCCTAGGGAAGTGAGAACAGTTAGAGATCATCCATTAGAAAATGTGATAGGTGATGTCTTTGGTCCCAGAATGACTAGAGGCCAGTTAAGAAATTTAGAGGATCAACATGGATTATTTTCCTCTGCTATGGTCTCAAATATTGAACCAAAGAAGACTGAAGAAGAACTAGATGACCCCAGCTGGGTAGAAGCCATGCAAGAAGAGCTTAACCAGTTTGATAGATGTAAAGTTTGGGAATTAGTGCCTAGGCCCAGTGATCAAACAGTGATTGGAACGAAATGGGTTTATAGAAATAAATTGGATGAGTCTGGAAAAATAATTAGGAACAAGGCTAGACTAGTAGCGAAAGGATATAGGCAGGAAGAAGGCATAGACTATGATGATACTTTTGCTCCCGTAGCTAGATTAGAAGCCATTAGGTTATTTATTGCCTATGCAGCCTACAAAGAGTTTAAGCTATATCAAATGGACGTGAAAAGTGCATTTCTCAATGGAGAACTTCAAGAGCTTGTTTATGTAGATCAACCTCCCGGTTTTGAAGATTTCAAGAAGCCTAATCACGTCTACAAATTGAATAAAGCTTTGTATGGCCTCAAGCAAGCACCTCAAGCATGGTATGAAACTCTCTCCAAATTCCTACTTAGTGAGAAGTTTGAACGAGGTAAAATCGACACCACCTTATTCATTGCAAAGCATAATGGTCATTCATTGTTAGTTCAAATATATGTTGATGACATTATTTTTGGATCTACTAACGAAAAATTATGCAAGAGATTTGAGAAACTTATGCAGAGCAAATTTGAGATGAGCATGATGGGTGAGCTTACATTTTTCCTTGGACTTCAAGTCAAACAAACTCAAGAAGGTATTTTTATCAATCAAGCCAAATACACCAAAGATCTAATCAAGAAATTTGGTCTTGACTCTGCTCATCCTCAAAGCACTCCAATGGCCACCAATGTACACCTTGACAAAGATGAGTCCGGTAAGAAAGTAGATATGACACTCTGGAGTGTATGATAGGATCTCTACTTTACTTAACCGATAGGCCGAGATATCATGTTTGTCGTATGTGTATGTGCTAGATTTCAAGGCGACCCTAGAGAATCTCATTTACAAGGCATTAAAAGAATTATTAGATATCTTGTGGGGCTGCAAACTTAGGTCTGTGGTATCCAAAAGATTCATCATTTACACTAATTGGCTATTCGGATCTTGATTTTGCGGCTTGAAGGGTCACCGGGGAAGAGTACTAGTGGAACTTGTCAATTTCTAGGTAACAGATTGGTTTCTGGTCGTGCAAGAAACAAGCATCAATTTCCACTTCTACGGCTGAAGTGAGTACATAGGCTGCTGGGAGTTCTTTGTTCTCAAATCCTATGGATGAAGCAACAACTAGTAGACTATGAAATCCCTCAAGAAGTATGTCCTATCTATTGTGATAACACCTCAACTATTTCAGTCTCCAACAATCCTGTGATGCATTCAAAGACCAAGCACATAAACATCAAATACCACTTCCTCAAGGACCATGTTGAAAAGGGTAATATTGTTCTTTTAAAAGTCCATACTGATTATCAATTAGCTGATATCTTAACAAAACCATTGGACATTAAAAGATTTGAATTCCTTAGAGGAGAACTAGGCATGATTGATATTCGATAAATATTATGTGCTAACTTTGCTATCTGTGTAAGTTATCAACATGATCAAGGTGATTTCTCTTGTTTACCGATGCTTTGCAAGTGCTCGTTTACCGGTATCCCTTACCGGTAAAGCAAGACTCCTTTACCGGTCCTCTTACCGACATACTTGATCGTTAAATGGCGTCGCTAACCGATGGTCCCCAACCGGTGAAAGATCTCTTACCGGTCAATACCTGACCGGTCAGCTACCTTGCCGATTATCCTCTTACCGACGAACTGCGGCCGGATCGAAATATACAATCCGTCTTTAACCGGCTCGTTTGTCATCATTGCCTAAAATGTCACATCAATCTCTTCGTCGCTGCAGTCTGCTCTTACCGTACCTATTTCTTACCTGTTCCCCATGCCCCTATACAAAAGAAATAGATCAATTTTAAATAATTGATCAAAAAGGTAATCTCTGTATCATTCCTATTTATCAAAAAGGTTATCTTTTTGTTCTTTATTACATTTAGATATAACTGCTGCACACACGTTCCTATTTCCATGTCACATCTTTAATTTCGTGAAACAAAACTATCAATTAATGTGCACGTCAGTTAAAAACGTTTAAGCTTCTTTTGTTTTAACCAACACATCTCTTTATCTTCCCGCTCTTTTGTCTCCTATAAAAGGATTTCAAAATCTCATTTCAAAATTCTGGATTCTCTCTCTCTCTAAAGAACAAAGGCAACCGGCAAAACTCACTCATACTTCATCTTCTCCATCTGTTTCTCCCTTCATCTCTTCAAGATCTCTGGTATGTCTTTTGGATTTTAAAGTTTGAACATACGAGGACTCCCAGTTTTCTTATAATCCTAAAAATCATTTAAACACTCAAAATTATTTGAAAAGATCTCGTTGATTCTAACTTATATTGTTTGATTGATTTTTTGATTCACAGATGGCTCCTAAGAAAGACATTTATGGAGGTTACATTCTCCCCAGCTTCTTCGACTCCGATGAAGGCCGTGCCATTGAAGCCCTGTTTATTGCCGCTGGAGTTATTCCGTTCGTAATGCCTGAAGGAAATGAAGATATTTACTATGAGATGGTTAATGAGTTGTTCGATAATGGTGTGGTGGATGAGAATGAGAATATAATTTCAACTGCTGCTGGTGTTCCCGTTACATTTAGCCCAGCCACCATTGCTGCTGCCTTCCCCAATCTCTCTTCCACCGGTTCATCTTCTGTCACCATGAAAGATATGATTCTTGCACAGGCAAAGGTTCGTGGATCGATCCTTTCGTTACAGGTTGAAGCAAACAAGAAGAATTTGGTTTTGATGCGTTTATTACAATGTTCTTTGATATTGTGGACCGATGTTTCATTTGCCGGTCAGGCTCTCATCATTGTATCACCATGATACAATGGGAAGCCATAGCTGCTATCATCATTGGTGGGGAATTCAACTGGTGTGCCTTCCTTTACCGTATAGTCTTAATTGCCTTCAAGAAATTTCAAAAGGAGAAACCAACTTCCAAGCCCAATAAAGCCAAACCCTGTCACTACTTGATGATTAGCCGTGCCCTCAGATCTATCCCAGCTATTCTTCAAGCCTCTGAGAATCAACCCAAATATCCACAATCCTTCTATAAGGCCTTTGACAAGTTTTATATGGTTAGAGCTATCAAAGAATCAACCGGTAAGCCAACCGGTAAATCGTCTGAACCCTCCACCGGTAAATCATCCGGTAAGTCTGCTAAACTTGATACCAGTAAGCGATTCGGTAAACCCGCGGCAAACCGGCTCAAGAAGAAACTCTCAAGCCGACCAAAGGTATTCCAACATACCGGTGCCCCTCCTGCTCCTAAACCTTCTTTGCCAGTAAAGAGAAAATTACTTGATTCTGATGATGATGATGATGATAAGCCTATTTCTATCATTCTTTCCCCTAGCAAGAAAACAAAAAGCTACGGCGGAAAATCGGCTCCTCCCCTTCCAAAAAATCCAAACCTATCCCAAAATCTTCCCAACAAATAGCCAAAGAAAATGCTGAGAGAAGGAGGAGAATTGAAACAGACTTGGGAACCTTCATACCTTTTATTCCCAAAATACTTTTCGATCATAACTTCCTCACCGACAAAATTCCATTTACCGGTCAATCATCAACGACCAGGTAAGCCACTTTGGCACTTGAACCAATCGAAACCCAACCTTTCACATTTACCATTACAATCCCTGGTTGGTCAATCCTACATTTGAACCATCCCCCACTTGGGTATATCCTATTGAGCACTTACCTCCTTTCCTTCGAAGGCTTACGCAATTCCATGAGACCCACAAAAACTTCCGGTCCCAGTCGGTGACATATCGACTATGTGGATTTTGACAACATTCACGAAGAAAATGGTCTCTATTATACCAAGCCTTGTACATTGAGTGACTATGATATCTCTTTGTCTAGAGAGAGTCTTCTCAAAATTTACAACCGGTATTTCGAGTTGCTGCCTCCAATGTGGAATGCCATCTACTTGGCTCAGGACAGGCTCCGGCAAGACATGATGATTCAGGCAGTATGGATTGATTTTGCCATTCTCTACAACGCTCAGGAAACCCTCAAGGAATCTGATCCCTATCAGCTTGGGAGATTTGAGCTACCTGGAGATGATCTTCCTTCTTTTGATCCTGAAGTTGTCAACTTAGGCCCTCAAAGATGGCAATTCGTAAAGAATGTGATGGATGTGGTGCAAAATCTGGTTGACTTGAACGAGAGACTTCAGTATGGGTGATATTTCTCTTTCTGCCTTCTTCAACTCTATTCAGTCAAACAAAAACAAGTGGGCTACTATTCCTGATGAAGAAATAGAAGAAATGTTCAAGGACATTAGTGGCTCAGATGATCAAGCTATAATTGATAGAGCAGAGCAGTCTGTCACAAGCTCTAGCTCATCATCTGACTCCAATGATTCAGATGCCGATGACCAAGGTGCTGCTGTGATTGATCGGTCTAAGAAGATAAATGCTGATTTCACTACTCCCTTACCGATGCAACATGTGGGAGGAGGTAGTGCGAGACATCTCCCGATTCTAGTTCTTCTTTGCGGGAGGAGGACAAAATCTTAGCTCAAGTGCTTTACCGGTTATTCAACCGATGCCTCTTACCGGTGAGATACTCCAACCGGTTAGAGAAGATTTACCGGCTACTGAGCCCTTTACCGATGCTACTCCCTTACCGGTTAGCAAGCCCCTTACCGATACAACTACTGAACCGGTTAAGGCAAGTAATATTGATGATATCCTTCTCCAGCAAGCCTTGGCAGCCAGCTTATTTCATGAGAAAACTGAAAAGCTCAAGGAAACTCAAAGAGCAACAATTGATGAGTTAAATACTTAGAAACCCATTCAAGCCTCTCTGCTACCGGTTAGTCAATCGGCAAGCCAAGCCATTCCTCCATCCTCTTCAAGAGCCAATTCACCGGTTCAGGAGGAGGATATTGACCTAGTTTTTGATGAAGACTCCCTTTCTGATTTCTATGAAGAAGAAGATGATGTTGATTTTAATGAGAATGACCCTGCAATTCCTCCAGTCTATGATGATCCTGGTATGCATCAGAAGGATTTGATGTCCACCTTGAATTTCTATACCTCCAAAGCTTCTATTCCTCGATCTACCGATGGAATACCTTTATTTAATGTTCATGAGAAAATCTCCAGCAGTGCAGTAACTCAGCCTACTCCAATGCCTCCATCTATTATTTGATCGGTTTGGAGGCAAAGGAGAGAAGATAGAATGGCCACCTTCATTGATGTTGTGGAAAATATGAAGGTTGGTGCTGCTCCTGAAGATACTCCTCCTAGATTTACCAAAACTCATGGGCCCGGTGAGACTAGTGGCCGGCATCAAAAAATAAAGGTTCTGAAACTCAAAAAGCGCCCAAATCCTTCCAAAGGCAAAGAAATCATGCCTGGAAAAGCTGAGTAACAATTGCTTACCGATTTCCCTTCTCCAAAGCTAAACAAGAAATACCCAACAACTCTTCAGCAACACAATCGGTATATCAGAATTCATGGCCATGTTGCTACCATTGCCCCTAGACCGGTTGAAAGCAATCTATCAACTGATAACCTTTTTATCCGATATCTTTCCATCAATGGCCGTGTAACTCATGTTTTGGAAATGAGGATTCTTAGTTGGTCGTTTGAAGTGACCAAAATGGTTGGGCTTATGCCAAATGTTTCTAGGCTTTCAATCATAAGAAATGGCCAGCCTCAACCTTGGAGCAACATTAGAGAAGCTTCCTTACTTCTGCTAGCTCTTAGAGTAATTCCTGTTCTAAGACATCGGCAAGCCATCCTACTGTTAGCCTCTACTGCAGCTGAGCTCTTAGAACTATCTTTTGCTGAGATCATGAGTTTAGAACCCTTTGAGCCTATTGCACCTGCTACTCATGATTCTCCCATGGAGTTATTGGATGAGGAGATTGAGATCTCTCCTACCAGTGAAGTATCTCGGACTGTTCAGACTCCAGCAACGTCACTTACCAATCCATCATCCCCTCTTACCGACAGACAAGTTGCCGATTCATTGCCTTCAGTTACCGATGCTCCCTTACCGGCCAGCCAACCGGTCTCTCAATCTGCTCCTTTGCCGACCCCTCCTACCGATGATTTGAATAGGCCACTCCTTGCTTAAGATTTGGTAGATCTTCATAGAGCCTTGCTTGATGGCTTTGTTGAAGTTAATGCTGAGTTGGCTCGTTCTTTTATTAAGTCCAATCAGGAGGAGGATGAAAGACGATTTGATTTGTTGAAAACTAGTATTGCTTTGTCTCTTGGCAATTTCATGTCTGATATAAATGCTGGAGACAACGTCATCAGAGATCTTCAGTTACAACTTGATGAGGCTCAGCAAACCAAAAAAATCCTTTGTGAGCAACAAATTTCCAGCAAAGCTATTCTGGACCGATCCATTGAAGAACTCAAACGGTCCGCCGAAGCCCTTAGCAGTTGTCAAGAGAAGAACCGTGAGCTTTAGATGGAGTTAGCCAAAGTGAAAGCGAAAAATGAAGTGCTTTTGGTAGTTAGAGAAGAAAGGAAGAAAAGGAAAAGGGATGAGAAAGAGAAGAAGAAAGCAAAGAAATCATCCAACAAGTCCAAGCCCTCAGACCCTCCTTCAGATGCTGCTGCTCCTTAGCCGATCAAGATTCAAGTCTCTTATCGGTGCAGCTCTGAGAATGTAACCGATGATGTTTTGTCTTTCTTTCCTCATTCACCGGTCTACAACATAATGAGAATCTCTTATCCTTAAACTTTGTGTTTTGATTGAATTTCCTTTGCTTTTAATTATTTTGAATGTTCCAAATGCTTCTAACCGATACATTTTGCAGGTCTCATTCAAAATCTTTACCCCCTTTTCAATCTTTTAGTCTTTTTTTACTTATCTGTAAGCTTACTTAGGTAGCATCAAGTTGTTTCTTGACTTGGGGAATGATATATTAAATAGACACTCTTTATCATTCCTTTTTCTAAGTCAAGAAGATGCTAACCTAGGGTGATTGGACTTAAGCAATTAGGAGGAGATTGTTAGTCAAATATATTCTTAGGCTTAGAATTTCTTAATCCCAATCATAACAAGCATTAATGAGGACCCCTAATTTAATTAGATCAAATAGAATTTTTCTATGTATCATAGGTTCCCTTAGTGCTAGTGCCCGTGTGTTTTGTTATGTATTTTCTCAAGATTCGAAGACTTAAAGACCTAAGAATTTCCATACGCAATGTGAGTTACTCCTTGAAGGCTGTCTTCTGGAATTGAGTTGTCTCACCGGTCGACTGTCTTACCGATTGAGTTACCGGACTGACCTCTGTACCGGTCATGTCATCTTACCGGTTGAGGCTTACTCTTCAAGCTTCCCTGTTAGCAGCTAGCCGATGCATTAATTGCTCCCAACTACCCAGCCATCAACTTTAGCTAAAGTTGGTAAAGCAAGCATGCTGACAAGACATCTCTGCAACAAATCAGTACCTTCTTTGAGAATGTCAAGTAACCAGTACTCACAGCGCCCCAACTATCTATGGAAATCTTCTCTATCCAATCTCAGGCATTTAATGCAAGGATCTTCCCATTTAATGCCTGCCAGTCCAAGTCATCATTACAA
The DNA here is from genome assembly GCA_022495995.1 of Adenophora triphylla var. japonica. NCBI lineage: Eukaryota > Viridiplantae > Streptophyta > Magnoliopsida > Asterales > Campanulaceae > Adenophora > Adenophora triphylla. The sequence goes on along the minus strand of JAFEMH010001422.1, from coordinate 136,947 downwards.
CCTCTTCAAAGACAACGACTCCTTTTCAAGTTCACTATAAATAGTTTCCTCGGAGCATTGAAGAAGGTTGGTGCATTTATGATCCTTGAGAGTGAGTTACTTTGAACTACCAACTTGCACATTCTCTAGTTCAAAGAATTCAAAGCAAGTCCCTTCATTCACTAGACATCTCTGTTAGGACTTATTCACTGGCACCTCAATCAATTCTGTAGTGTTCCTCCATTAGACTACATATGGAACACATTGATTGATTCACACACAACACCCTAGAGAAATCAGCTCAGCTTGTGAGCACATCTCTAGAAAACACCGGGTCTCTATTGTAGCACGACCCGTTAGTGGTCACCTCTAGTTTGGCAGCCTTTCAATCATTGGCTTGCAACTTGTAATAGGTAGAATCCATTAATATAGTAGTGCACTTTCACAAATCCAAGTTCTAACCAAACTTGGTAGAGGATGTAGCAGTTATTTAACACTTTGAACCTCTTCAAACAATGTGTCATTTATTGCTTTGTTTGTTTTCTGTTGTGTAGTTGTAATCGGTTGATAATCTCTCAACTGGTCACAACCTATTGATTCAACTTACTGCTCATTTTGTTTGTCTTTCTTGGAAACAACCTTTGTCTTGACTTGCATGAGATATTGATTTACCGGTTTGCTTTTCCTCTAACTGAAAACTTTATTTCCGCTGTGCAAAATCATTCACCGGTAAGCTACAGTTTTTCAAAAAAAGTTTTAGCAAAAAGTTTTAACAGGCTATTCACCCCCCCTCTAGCCTGATTCCTACCATTTGGGACCTAACAGTAACACACTGACAGCTATTAGTGAGTAGGAACGACTGCAAGCCCAAGTTCCCCTTCCAACGGTTGATCATACTGCTGAAGAGAAGCCACGGAGGCAGAATCGGGTTCGTAGACGTGGCGGATACCAGCTGGAGGATGAGCCAGAGATGGGGGATCAATATGGTGATATGCATCAGTTTGAGTTCACTCAGACAGGACCGGGTAATTCTTTTACCGAATTGATGAATCAGTTTGGTTTCACGCAACCGCCTGAGATCCCTTCTTCTAGCAATTATACTCAGACTCCTGAGCAGGCATTCATGATTCCGGGATTTAGGCCTAGTTTCCATTTGCCTCGTGTGGAGTTTTCAGAAAATCCCGAGGGATCATCCTCATCCTCATCTCAACAATCTAGATCAGATGGTCGTCGTATACCGAGGAGAGGGAGTAAGATTCGCAATCCTCCTGATGAATTTACCCCGTCTAAATATCGTTGACGGGTATCCTACGTGACCGGGATGTTGTCAATTTTCATTCATACTTATTCTTTTATTATTGTTAATTTTAATTCCATGAAAGCTTGCCATGGACTGATATATATATAGACGTGTCCAATGAAACGGTTATAACCTCCGGTTAACAGTTTCTGTTAAGTTTTGTACTCTATATGTCTTTTTTTTAATAAAGATTACTATTTGAAAACTAACAGAAAATTCTGAAAAACTAATTGAAAACGTAAAAATCTGACTGAAAATTCTAAAAAACTAACTGGAATTCTGAAAAACTAACTGGAAACGTTAAAAAATTGATGGAAAAATAAAAAACTAACTAAAAACGTTAAAAAACTGATTGTAATTTGAAAAAAGAGGGACGGACAAGAGAGCGGTCGCTCTCTTATATAGGGCGATCGCCCCCACTGTAATCCGGTATTAATAATTTCGGATTCTGTTATTAATTTTTTTTTTGAAAAAACAAATAATAAAGAGGTTGCGCGATCACCCCAATAACACGAGCGATCGCCCTCTTTTTACAGAGAAAAGGCGCGATCGTTCCCTTAGGCCCGTGCGATCGCTCTCTATGCGTATTTCCCAAGAACACTGGTATATCAAAACAACCTCCCCTCTCCCAATCAAATAACCCTCAACCCATCCGCCCCCTTTTCTCTCTCTCTCTCTCTCTAAAATTTGAATCTTCAACCCCCAAAATAAATCTTCTTCAACCCCAAAATCAACCAATCAACCATTTTTAAACACAGATTCAAGGTTAGAGGTGTATTTTGAAGAGGGTCACACATTTGATTTTGAAGACAAATATTCCGGCGACATTCCGGCGACATTCTGACGAATTTCCGGCCAATTCCAAAGTAAGCTTCCAATCTATATCTTTGAGTTTTGATTTATAATGTCTAAAAGAGCACGAACCACTACCACCCCTCCCGTCGGTCCCCCGTTTGATGCTTCCAAATTTGTTGGGTATGAAGCTCAACATTTTTTTGAGCTATACGAAACCAAGTCATTCAACCCGGAAAGGGAATTTGATTTTGATGGCTTGTATTTAGAACACTATGTTACCCAATACAAATGGGGAAAGTTAGGGAGTAAGCCCCTAAACTATGGAACCGGGCTTTTAGTAAAAGAATTTTATGCCAATGTTTTTCAACTGGGGAATACGGGAAAGTCATTTGTGCGGGGAGTGGAGGTAAAATATGATAGGGATGTGATTAATTAACATTACGGGTTAGCCTCCGACATTGAGGAGGATGGGTGTGAGTATACTAAAGAGATGGAGAGGATTGGAAAAAATTATAAGGAAAATTTGCATTTGCTAGCTCCGACTTTCGAGCAAATTGACCCGAACTCTGTGAAGAAGGGTGTAATTGTAAAGGCTCAGAACATGGACAATTGGATGAAGTATATTCATAGATTTATTTGTGAGAGTATCCTCCCCTCCTCTCATTTTAATGAGGTGAATTGGAGACGTGCATTTCTGATGCACATGATAGTTCAAGGAAAAACAATTGACTTTGGGAAAATAATCTGTAATAAGATATGGAACAAAACTAAGGGTATGGCCAATACCAACTGCAATTTCCCATTGTTGATCACAGCCCTGATAACAAAAACGGGATTGAACGTCAGGTTAGTGAACAAGGACATTAGAACAGGTCCTAAGATTAACAGGTTCACCCTCACCACTAAATGTCAGAATGAAAAGAGCGGTGAGGGGTCATCTAGGGGACGTCAGGCTGAAGATGATGATGATGAGGAGGAGGAGGAGGATGAATGGCGAGCAGACCCGACCGAGGCTGCTTATTATCTGTCACAGCAGATTGGCTCCGTGGAGAGTCAGCTTAGGGATCTGAGGGGAGATTTTGGACATCTATCCGTCCGCGTGAATGCGGAGATTGAGGCGGCCCAGGCTTGGAGGGCACAACATGATCTTCAGCAGGAGGAGCAGACTCGGTTGCTCCAGACTATCCTAGGACGGATGCCACCACCACCGGGAGATGGCTCGAGCTATGGTGGCCAATATTGAAGATTGAATTTTTTTGTTGAATTTTAAAACTCGTTGTTAATTTCATCTTTGGTTTGTACTTTAATTTGATGAGGGGGATCCTCATAAACAATATTTCATTTTTGGTTTGTACTTTAATTCGTCATGCCTTTGTTGGCATGCAAACTTGGTTTTAAGTAGGGGTGCGTCTCAAAGACGTCTTTATTTTTGGTTTGTAACAAACTCGTTGTTAATTTTATCTTTGGTTTGTACTTTCTTTTAATACTGTGCATCACCGATAGGGCAATAAACTTGAAGATTTTATATGAGTAGGAAGTACTCCCTCCGTCCCAAAATGTTTGTCCCATTTGAGTTTTTTGTTGAACTTTGATCACAAATTTAAGAGAGATTAATCATGTTAATGAAATTCTAAAATTTGTTGTTGATAATATTATTAATGGTGAATCAATAGGAATTTTTAGAATTTCATGAACATAATTAAATTGTCATATATTTGTGGTCAAAGTTCAAAAAAGTCAAATGGGACAAACATTTTGGGACGGAGGGAGTATTTTATAAAATCGCCTCAGTTTTGACTTGGGAGCGGTCGCCCCTCTTAATGGAGCGATCGCTCCTTATTTCCATCAACTTCGCGTGAACGCGCGATTGGAACTGAGCGGTCGCCCCATTTGTCTTTGTTTACCTTTAAAAATATTGTACTCCCTCCGTCCCAAAATGTTTGTCCCATTTGACTTTTTTGTTGAATTTTGACCACAAATATATGAAAATTTAACTATGTTCATGAAATTCTAAAAATTTCTATTGATTCACCATTAATAATATTATCAACAACAACTTTTAGAATTTCATGAACATGATTAATCTCTCATAAATTTGTGGTCAAAGTTCAACAAAAAACTCAAATGGGATAAACATTTTGGGACGGAGGGAGTAATAACTTTTCATACATTTTATTATTTGATTAAAAAATATTGTAATAACTTTTCATACATTTTATAATGCTTTAATTAAACGATACAACGAGAAACTGTTAGATTATTTATTAAGAGTTAATAAAATAATTTCCGAAATAAATTGGCTTTTTAATACAAGCGGATTACTAAATATACGTTCAAATCCGGCACTGCCAATGCCGATCTTATCTTCACTGACAAATCCGGCACTGTCAATGCCGGATTTTTCTTAACTTACAAATCCGGGACTGCTAATGCCGGTTTTATCAAATCTGAATTCCCCTTTAAAAAGAAGGAGTAGTTTCATTACAACCTGCTTCATACAAAACTCAAATATGGATCGTAGACTCCCCAGCCATTCCAATCTCCGACCTCATTCTTCCGGCCAAACATCTGCCCCTCAATCTAATCTTTCTCAAATCGAACGAGAGTTAGAGTCTCCGCCGCCTCATAACCTTGCTGGTCCCGCTGGTGTCGCACAGTCCGCCGTGCGTCGGCATCACACCGAAAAAGCTCATGTCTCTCAGGGACCCCCCAGTCGACCCAAGAGGCCATACGTAGAAAGCTTGAAGGCCGGTGGAGGATGAATATTTCCAGGGCAAAGCTTGGCTTTCTGCAATGGACTATCTCACTGCAGATGGTACATATTATCCGTTGAGAATGATCAAGGAGAAATGCAAACAATATGACAGGGTGGAACAGGTATAATATTTTACATTAATTATAGTCAAGGTTGAAATTTACAAATAATTGGTCATTATATTTTTGTTCTATTAGGTTGTTGTTGTTGTCAAGGAGTGCACACCAACTGGTCATGGCTCTGTTTCGGTGAATTTGAAGGATCCTACTGACAAAATTGAAGCTTACATTGCTGACAAAGTGCTTAAGGAAAGTGAGGGCGGAAGTGACATAGGTGTTGGTGCTGTTCTTATACTTACTCAGGTATGAAATATTTTCCTTAACATTACACTCCCTAAGGATATATTCCTTAACATTTTATTCTAAATGTTTTGTTTTGTTAATCTATTAGGTTGCTGTTTTTGCCGTCTCACGCTAAAAAAAAACTACTTAACATTACAATTTCCAATGTTTGTAAGGTCTTCCCTAAGGATTGTTAAGTTAATTTGTTGGACATGTAATATTTGGATTTCTGTCGAATTTAAAATGTACCGGAATTTATGTAATATTTTCCTATGTGATCGGGCTGTGGTCACTAAATATTTTGTTTGATTAATGTAATAGTTGTTGAACTTGTATTTTCTATCCCATGTGATCGGGATGTGATCACTAATTCAAACTATTTGTTTTAACGTTATTTCTATTCTATGTGATTGGGATGTGATCACTAATTTGAACTATTTATTTTAATGTTATTTCAGTTTTTTATAAATTATTTGCTACAATATGATAGGGAAGGAGTAAGAAATTTTGTACTTGCATGCTATTTTATGCTAGCTATGTAATATGTTTAATTGTGTTTGTAGGCTAACTGCGGATTATAGGGAAGGAGTAAGAAATTTTGTAGCTGTAAGTTTGGAAAGGCTAGGAAATCCCTCTAAAATTCGATGTCCTTATACTCGATGCAGAAATATGGATTACCAGACTAGTGATGATGTAGTCTCACACTTGGTTATGTTTGGGATGGATAAGACATACAATGTTTGGATTTTTCACGGGGAGTAACGTCCCAGTACGTCCTCCAAAATGACATGTGATTTCGATGATATATCAGATACATACAGGATGTTCGTTGATGCCCATGTAAACAAGGAAGAGATTCCAAATTATATTGAAGCAATGGGAGATGGGGGTTTTCAAAATTATTAGAAGATGTAGAAACTCTCTTGTATACGGGTTGCAGTGAATATACAAAGTTGACAGCGTTGGTTTTGCTTTTCAAACATAAAGTTGTTAACAGTATTTCTGACAAAGCGTTCACCGAGCTTCTCAAAATCTTAGGTGACATGTTGCCACAAAATAATGTACTTCCTAGTTCCACATATGCTGCAAAAAAATACTTAAGACGTTTGACTTGGGTTACGAAAAAATACATGCATGTGTTAATGATTGTTGTCTATTTAGAAAAGACCTAGCAGATCTAGACAATTGCCCAAGGTGTGGGAAATCCAGGTGGAAAATGGTAGGAAAAGGAGATGAGCGTAAAATTTAAAAGGGGATACTAGCCAAGGTGTTGAGATACTTTCAAATAATTCCTAGATTTAGAAGGATGTATAGATCATTGGATAATTCTGAACAGTTATTGTGGAATAACAGTCATCATAGTAAGGATAACAAAATGAGACATCCTGTCGTCTCGCCTCAGTGGCTGTCTATTGATAGTAAATGGCCTTGTTTTTCATCTGATCATCGGAATTTAAGACTTGGACTTGCTACTGATGGATTTAATGCTTAACGTAATCTAAGTTCTACACATAGTTGTAGGCCCGTGATGCTTGTTAATTACAACCTCCCCCCATGGCTATGCATGAAAAGAGAAAAATCTGATGTTAACTTTGTTAATCCCTGGTCCAAGACAACCAGGAAATGATATTAATGTATAATTAAGGCCATTGATTGAAGATTTGAAATAATTATTGATAAGTGGGGCTGAGGTGTACGATGCATATACGAAAAGCATGTTCAATTTGAGGGTCATTCTCATGTGGATGATTAATGAATTTCCAGCTTATAGAAATCTAGCTGGGTGCACGACTAAGGGTAATATGGCATGTCCTATTTGTGGTGTTGATACTAGTTCAATATGGCTACCTCACAGTGGCAAATGTGCGTATATGGGTCATCGACGATTTCTTGTATCCAATCATCCTTACCAAAAGAAAAAGAGCTGGTTTGATGGAACACATGAGAAGAGGGGGAAGCCTCCTATATTGTCTGGTTCTGAAATTTAAGGAGTTGTTAGTGGGATTGAAAATGATTTTGGAAAATATGATGAAATGAGCAATGATGAAGAACCAACACAAGGAAGGTCAAAAGGTAAGAGAAACAAGAAAAGAAAGAGGAAGAATAAAAAGAAGAAAGTTAAGGCCCTTATTTGGAAGAAAAAATTAATTTTTTTTAGTTGCCCTACTAAGAAGTATAAATTTTTTTGTACTTTATTGTTAATTAAAGGTAATGATATAGTTAATAGTTAATAGTTGAAAACTAATAAAAATGTCTTCTTTTTAGCATTTACTGGTTCGCCACTGTTTTGATTTAATGCACATTGAAAAATTGTGGTAAGAGTTTAGTTTTCACTTTGCTTGATATAAAAGGAAGATCAAAAGATAGTCAAAATGCTCGCAAAGACTTGGAAAGTATGGGAATTCGGCCAGACTTACATCCAATGCTTGGCGAGAATGATAAGATACTCCTTCCATCAGGTCAACATACTTTAACTAGTTCTGAGATGGAGACATTTTATTAGCGACTAAGAAATTTGAAAGTTCATGATGGGTATAACTCAAATATTGTGAACTGCTTTACACAAAATGACAAGATACTTGGACTCAAGTCCCATGATTACCATCTATTGATGCAACAGTTATTGCCGGTCGCATTGAGAGTAATTTTACCAAAAGGGCCAAGAAATGCATTACTTCATTTTTGTTCTTTTTTCTATGATATAAGTCAAAGAGTGGTTGACATAAAAAAAATTGAAGCTGCAGAAGAGGAGATAATTGAGACATTGTGTATGCTTGAAAGATATTTTCCTCTTTCTTTCTTTAATATTATGATTCACTTAACAATACATTTAGGACGAGAAACTCGTCTTTGTGGACCAAATCAATTCCATTGGATGTATCCATTTGAAAGGTATTAAAATTCTATTAATTCATTATTTGATAATAAGCTTGAAATATATTTTCCTCCATAATTGTATTCAATCTTTTTAGATTTATGAAGACGTGCAAGGAATATGTTAGAAATCTTGCACGACCGGAAGGATGCATATGTGAATGCTATCTTGCTGAAGAGTCCATTAGATTTTGTTGTGAGTAAATCAAGAAAGGTTGTACATTTTTTGAAACACATAAACGTAATGAGGAGCATCAAGATGTAAAAATATTTGAAGGACAACCAATTTCTAAAGGAAAGCATACTACATTGTCCAATGAAGATATGCAGAATGGTCATCGATATGTATAGTTTAATACGACAGAAGTGGAACCATATGAATAGTAAGTTTATTTAAGTTAAATACAAATTTGTCTAGTTAGATTCTTAGGAATAATTTTCACTCTTTCATTATTTTAGGATACGTATGAAAGAGTTGAAGATGATACATATTGATCTATCCAAAGAAGAAATTTCAAAGATGCATTCGGACACTTTCTGTAATTGGTGTTCGAATAAGGTTTTTTACATATTTTTTTAGAATTTATTACTTTACACATTGTGAATACATATGTTATTTGTGTAAAATAAATATACAGGTTTAAGATCAAATGGCCTCGGGTGAAGTAGAAGTTTCTGAAACAATAAAGTGGTTATCGTGTGGGCCTAGAAGGCAAGCACTCTCATATTCTGGCTATATAATAAATGGTCATCGATTTCACACCAAGGACACTGAAAAGTCCACATTCGCATAGTGTTGGTTCAAGAGATAATCTGAATGGAAAGACACCTTCTCCTTCATCGCATAATGGTAGCTCTAATGTTCGTGATTGCTATAATTTGAACTCAAGAGGTGCTCCTCTAATTGTTGATGTTGAGCATAAATTCAAATAACTAAATTGGCAAAAGACAGTTGTCACAGAGGCTAAAATCGCATCCACGTATCCTAATGCTTTGGTGCACAATGTTCCTTTCGGAAAGGATTATTGGATGGTTTGGGTTCTTGTAGCTTTAGATCCTCGTGCTCACTTGTAGAGGCCTAACTCATTTATGTCGTTCATCGAGGATGCAGTTGGGAGTACAGTTGCATGGCATAAGGATTTTGTGTCTTTTGATTAATTGTATGCTAACAACTTCTAGTTTGGACGTTTATGTTTCGTATGTTTTTTATTACTTGTTTAGATAACAACTTCTAGAACTTGGTTTTACTTGTTTTTTTTTGGAGATGCATGCGCGACCTATTAACTAACCCCTTTTTAACTCCACCAATGCAATTGTACTGTTGTATATTGCATTGCATAGCCGGTCCCAAGCCCGAATAAAGGAGGAGGGGAAGGTGGGACATTTGCAATTGTTGTATATTGCATTCTTAGTATTTTCATAAAAGCTTCTTGGCTGATTTTATGTTTTGAACCTTGACAATCAGCAAATGTCAAAGTAGTTTAATTTCATTCTCTTTTAGATTTTATTTTAGGTCATTGGTCATGGGACATTTGCAATTGTTGTATACTGCATTCTTACTATCCGTGTTCAACAGATTAGTCCTTCTCAGTTTGAAGCTCATGCTGGATGGGCTGCTAAACGTCATGCTGGAGATAGAGGACAACTGATTATTTGTGATGGATGCCCTTATGCTTTTCACGCAGGTCGTGCTGTTTTCCTTTTGCCCTGTTATAACTGAATTCATATTTTTTTTCTTATAGTGGTACCAAGGTGTTTTCCACCTTTATTTTCTCTATACCCAACTAAGTTGGCTATTTTGTCTATCTCCTATCTACATCTTGCACAGGCCTGCTTGAAGTTTCAGTGTTTCAACTATTTTAGGACTCTTGAAATGATTAATTATAGAGTAAAACATGTGTGTTTATCTTCCAGTTTTTGGCATACAGAAAAGACACCGTTGTAATTATCAAGCTCTGACTCCGACAGATCGAGCCAACTAACTGACCTAATATAGAACGTCTTAAAGTAGAAAATGATGTTGAAAAGAGTATAATATGTCAATCCCTCCAACTATGTCCCTTGTCCATGGAGCACCATATTTGTGTTTTGACTGCTCTCTCTCTCTCTCTCTTTTAAAATAAGGATAGATTGCTCCTCTTTAATTTTGCCTCGAGTTGACTTGTCTGCTTGGTTCACAGGGATGGAGGGACAGGTATTGTGGTCGATCCTACAGCTGAATATATACATGACTAGTGAATAGCCCTCTGATTTAAGTAAGGTTTGATTTGCTGCACTTTTTGTAATACCAAGTAGATGCACTTCTAAAGGTTCAGCCTAGGTTGGGAGTAATTTGGCTTATTATGCAAGAGGACAGGTTGTTGTTTACAAATATTTGGCTATCCTCTCTCTGCTCTACATATTTATTATTATATGACTCATATTATTTCGCAGAAAGTACTCGGTGGTTACAAGCAAGGAAATGGTATACACTGTAGCCAATGTGACACTGAGGTAATGTATTTGGATACACATTACTTTGTAGTCTATACACTTGTTTTAGGATTATGTGTTGGAACATAAATGATCCATCAAACAATGAACCGTCTCACAACTAGATTAAGAATGAGAAGAAGATGAAGAAGAAAAAGAAGACGAAAGCGTGTACCTTGTGATTCCATGATTGTTCTTAGTCTTGTTCTTGATGAAGTAAGAAGATAGTCTTTAAAGAAGAGAGGAGTAGATCTTCTAAGTGATTGTGCCTTATTCTCTTGTCTTCTTAGATCTTTATGAAGAGTTTATGAATGAGAAAAATAATCAAAAATTTTCAGTCCCTTCTATGGCTGATGGAATGGCCTTTATATAGGAAGGGAATAGGCACCTCACTTAGGGACTACACCTATTCATGTATAAGAGTTTACCATTATGCCCATCATTTAATGGTAGCCTTATACTATGGAATTCTACATATTATTTTGAGTTCTATACTTTATACCATATATTATAATATTGATCATTATATTATTATGTATTTATATGTTACATTAATCCATGTTCTTACAATCTCCCACTTGGATTATTATAACATATACCTTCACTTAATAAATTTCTTCAATCATATTTATAACACAAATGACAACCCTTATGTGCACTTTGTTGTCATTCGAAAACAATCCCGTCCATTAGTCATATAAGTATAAGGACTAAAGGGGCATTCGTTGTAATTGATTCGCAACTAAACCCACATTAATCACATATATATATCCAAATAAATGACATAGATTAAGTATAGATATGTAGCATGGAATATTAATGAATATATATAAAAGATGCGTATATATATTCTCCAACTAGTCCTACTTTAACCAAATGAGATCAATTTAAATGAAAACAACACAAGGAAATAGAAACATTAAAAACTCCCACTGATTTAGTCATTATCAAAAGTCATTACACCCATATGAGCAACATGCTCGTGAAATACTAAAGGAGATAACGCCTTAGTAAATGGATCCGCTAACATGGAGTTTGTACCAATAAGTTCTATTTCTATTTGTTCATTTTGTACTCTTTCTCTCACAACAAGAAACTTAATATCTATATGCTTAGATTTAGATGAACTCTTGTTGTTGTTGGAGTACAATACCGCGGCCCGATTGTCACAATATAACTTAAGCGGTCTTTCAACACCTTTGACAATCCGCAGTCCTTCAATGAATTTACGCAGCCATATAGCTTGATTGGATACCTCATAGCAAGCAACAAATTCGGCTTCCATGGTGGAAGTAGTAACTAATGTTTGCTTGGCACTTCTCCAAGATATTGCTCCACCGGCCAAAGTGAAGACATAACCCGATGTCGATTTGCGAATATCTTGGCATCCAGCAAAGTCGGAATCGGAAAAACCAATGATCTCAAGATGATCCGACTTTGTATATGTAAGCATGTAGTTCTTCGTGTTTTGTAAGTATCTCATCACACTTTTGGCTGCGACCCAATGTTCTCTTCCCGGATTGCTTTGATATCGCCCAACAATAAAGGCAAGACCTGGGCGAGTACAGACTTGAGCATACATTAGGCTTCCTACTGCCAATGCGTAAGGGATATTTTCCATATACTTGGATTCAAGATTATTTTTAGGACATTGATTTAGACTGAACTTATCTCCCTTCGAGACCGGGGTGTCATGTGGTTTACAATTCTCCATGGTAAACCTTTGTAATACCTTCTCTATATAGCTCTTTTGTGATAATCCTAACATACCCCCGTGAGCGATCACGATGTATTTGGATTCCCAATACAAAAGAAGCTTCTCCAAGATCTTTCATCTCAAATTTGTTTGAGAGAAATTTCTTGGTTTCCTTAAGAAGGTCCTTATCATTACTAGCAAGTAAAATGTCATCCACATATAAGACCAAAAATATAAATCTACTCCCACTGAACTTATGGTACACACAATCTTCACCAAGATTCATTTCAAAGCCAAATGAAAGAATAACTTGGTTAAATTTTAAGTACCATTGACGAGATGCTTGCTTGAGCCCATAAATGGATTTCTTAAGTTTACAAACTAGTTGACTAGTTTGTTCCGAATCGATCACCATTTACGGTTTCTTCATATAGATAGTTTCCTCAATGTCGCCATTGAGAAAAGCTGTCTTTACATCCATTTGATGAAGCTCAAGGTCAAAATGTGCCACTAAAGCCATAATGATCCTAAAAGCATTTTTAGAGGATACCGGTGAAAATGTTTCTTTATAATCAATGCCTTCTTTTTGAGTAAATCCTTTAGCGACAAGACGAGCCTTATGTCTTTCCACATTCCCTTGTGAATCCCTTTTGGTCTTAAAGATCCATTTACATCCGATGGGTTTCATATTCTTAGGTAATGGGACAAGATCCCAAACGTTATTATCATTCATGGATTTTAACTCTTCATTTATGGCATCAATCCACTTATGAGAATTTGGACCACTAATGGCTTCATGGAAGGTGATTGGCTCATCTCCCACTAAACCTAACGGTTCCTCATTCTCGACAAGATATACATCATAATAATCCGGTATAGCACTCCTTCTTGCTCTATTAGATCTTCTTAATGGCACCGGTTCTTCTTGATTTTGAGGGTGTTGAATTTCCTCATCAACATTTTCATGTTGTTCATTAATAGGAGAATTAACGTCATTTTGAATATTATGTTCTTGTCGAATTTCATGCACAACTGCTTGATTTTCGATAGGAACTATAGGAAGAGGTATAGAAACGAATTCCTCTTCCATTTCTTCAAATTCCAAAATTACTATTCAAATTTTCCCCTCTAAATTCAACATCCTCAAAGAACCTAGCATTTCCCGTCTCGAAAAAGGTTCTCGTCTTTGGGTCATAGAATTTATATCCCCTAGATCTTTGAGAATACCCTACAAAATAACTACTAACTGTCTTAGCGTCCAACTTTCCTTCGTTAGGTCTATAAGGCCTAGCTTCGGCTGGACAACCCCAAACATGAAGATGATTTAGGGACGGTTTCTTACCGGTCCATAATTCATAAGGGGTTTTGTCAGTAGCTTTTGAAGGAGCTCTATTAAGTAGGTAGGTTGCGGTTTTCAAAGTATCGCCACATAATGAGTGAGGTAAAGAAGTACAAGAAACCATACTTCTTACCATATCCTTAAGGGTTCTATTACGTCTCTCGGCTACACCATTCATACTAGGTGTTCCCGGCATGGTGTAGTGAGGGACAATCCAACACTCTTCCAAATAGCGAGCAAAAGGACCTGGACGTTGTTCTCCCGAACCGTCATTCCTACCGTAGTATTCACCACCACGATCGGATCTAACGTTCTTAATAGTCTTTTCAAGTTTATTTTCAACTTCGGCTTTAAAAGGCTTGAAAACGTCCAATGATTGAGACTTTTCATGAAGCAAATAAATGTATCCATAACGAGAGAAGTCATCTATGAACGTAATAAAATATGTTTGCCTGTTCCATGAAGGGGTAGGGAACGGTCCACATATGTCCGTATGAATTAGTTCTAAGACTTTTGTAGCTCTCAAGGATTCATTTTTGTTTGTACTATTCGTAAATTTTCCCTTAAGGCATTCAATACAAAAGTTATTTTTCGGAGTATCAAGCTTACGTAGTATTCCCTTGGACACAAGCTTGTCAATTCTCCTTTTGGAGATATGACCCAAACGCCTATGCCACAAGGTATAAGAGTTTTTACTTGAAAACTTTCTTTTTATGCCTCGAGAGTTAGTTTCATTATTATGGGACTCATTTAATGAATTGACTGTGTCAAGTAAATATAGATTATCAATGTAAGACAAAGAACTAGTACTAAAAAGCTTTGAATCAAAATATAAATTGCATTTATTATTACCGAAGATGCAAGAATAACCTTCTCGATCCAATGTAGTGACGGAAATTAAATTCCGTCTAAATGATGAAATAATAAATACATTGTTCAAAACTAAGAAGTATCCAGTACTTAAGGATAATCTATAAGTCCCTATGCCTTCCACCTCTACCGGCTTTCCATCTCCCATGTAGATGAATCTTTCACCTTCATTAGGCGTTCGGTAGTTCAGGCAACCCTGCATACATGAACTTATGTGAGTAGTTGCACCGGAGTCTAACCACCATGTATACGAAGGAATTGAAACTAAATTAGCTTCAGTACAAACAAAGCTAAATGACATACCTTTCTTAATTCGCCATTGGCGATACTTAGGGCAGTCGGGCTTCATGTGAGTGGGGTCCTTGCAAAAGAAGCACTTTTTCACTTTTTGATCATTTGATGATCCCTTAGGCTTCTTTGTTACAACCTCAATCTCCTTACCTTTTCTCTTAATCCCACGAGAAGAGGTAGATGCATAATGTGCACTTTCGAGTTTGGTGTGTTTCAACCTATCTTCTTAATCCGTGACATGTGAAATTAATTCATTAATATTCCACTTGTCCTTTTGACAATTATAGGTCGTTTCAAAATGACCAAATTGTGAAGGAAGAGAAATTAAAGCCAAATGCACAAGCAAGTCTTTCGACAAGTCCAACTTGAGTGCTTTTAATTTCGTTGATAGATGAAACATTTCCATTATGTATTCCCTTAGGTTTCCGGTGCCCTTATACCTCATGGAAACAAGCTTCCTCAAGGTAGCACTTGTTTCCGATTTATCGCTTTTTGCAAAGCGTTGTTTTAGGGCATCTAGAAAACCTTTTGCACCATCATCCTCGGAGACACTGTTCAGAAATGTCTCCGGGACTGCATTCTTAATTATGCTTAGGCTGACGCGATTAGAACGCTTCCACCTCTCTGAACTCAAGCGGTCTTCCGCAGTGCTTTTATCAGTTAGAGGGGCAGGAGCTTGTTCTCTTAATGCGAGGTCAAGGTCCAAATAACCTAAGACCATAATAATCTTGTTTTTCCAAGTTTTAAAGTTTGTCCCAGTTAGCAAAGGAATTGAGTTTAAGGCAGTAGTAACAGATGAAGCACTGATCAAATCTGAATGAAGAGAACAAAAGAATGAAACAAAATATATATAAGAAACTACACAATGATTAATTATATCAAAATGAATTCCATCATAATAAAAGATAATCAATATGACATCAAGACTAATCTTTGGATTGCGAATTGACTCACAATTTGATTTATCTTAGGGTAAACAAATAACTTAAACAACACACTTTAGATACTTGCCTTCCTTTGGGCCGGATCAAGTACAAAAATATGTCCTAAAGTTTAAGGTACTTGTTGCCCGGTAATAAAGAATGTAAACAATTCACTTTAAACACCCGCCTTCCTTTGGGATGGTTCACAGCGTTTAAAATGACCAAAATTTTAGTTCAATTATTACCCTATGAATGCAAATACTTAGTCAATAACAAGGTCTCCTTTGGGAAACAAGCATGTTATCACATATCAATATTTACATTCATCACTTTAACAAATTTGTATTTAAATAACGTAAATTGCTTTGGCAACAATACTATTTAAACAATGAATAAATTTGTTTAAGCATATAATTAATCATACTTCAGGGCATTTAAGATTTTAAAGTAATTTATGAAAATTTAAAGGCAAACAAACAAATGAAATTTATTATTAAAATATAGTATCTTTTTGTTCTACCCATCCATTCTTAAAGTTTGATAACTTCAAGAACCACCGAAGCGCGACTGGTGTCCATATACTATAATTTACTAACAAATTTTCACAAAATTCTGGGCAAAAACCCAAAAATCTCTCTTCCCTGGCCAGAGCACGACTCGTGCCCACGAGCACGAATGGGGCACGAGTGGAAATGAAGTGCTTGGTTTTAATCAGAACGATTGGGAAGCTTGGAAACGAGTCGTGGGCACGAATGACCAAAAGGGCACGACTCGTGCTAAAAGGCACGACTCGTGACCAGTGCCCAGATTTATGAAACGTTGCCATTTAAACACACTGTATCATGACTGGAATCAAAGGGCACGACTCGTGCCCAATAGCACGACTCGTGCCCACTGTCCAGATTGGTGAAAAGTCACCATTTTATGAACAGTTTTGAACCAAATATCGAGAGCCATACCATACCGGGCGCCGGGCCCTTTGTCAGGACAACGAGCCATAACATCCAATATCCCACATTTAGACTATCAATTCTTAACTTAATGGTGAATCAATATTCAACCAAAGCAAGTAGATCCGCATACTCACATCACATTTTTTAATGCGTGGCTATGCATATGAACAAACTCACAACGCATCCAAGGATGGTGGCTATGTTCAAAAAATGGGATAATCTTACATTAAGAATTGAAAGCGTTGTGAGTAAATTTATAATTTAGAAGTAACATAATACTCTAGAATCTGAATTAGAGTATGATAATTCAAGAACACATGATGAACATGGAATCTTTTCAAGAAATAAAAGCATAAGGCTTTACAAGAAACTCAAACTCAATCTAGTATATGAGCAGGCTCTGATACCAATTGTTGGAACATAAATGATCCATCAAACAATGAACCGTCTCACAACTAGATTAAGAATGAGAAGAAGATGAAGAAGAAAAAGAAGACGGAAGCGTGTACCTTGTGATTCCATGATTGTTCTTAGTCTTGTTCTTGATGAAGTAAGAAGATAGTCTTTAAAGAAGAGAGGAGTAGATCTTCTAAGTGATTGTGCCTTATTCTCTTGTATTCTTAGATCTTTATGAAGAGTTTATGAATGAGAAAAATAATCAAAAATTTTCAGTCCCTTCTATGGCTGATGGAATGGCCTTTATATAGGAAGGGAATAGGCACCTCACTTAGGGACTACACCTATTCATGTATAAGAGTTTACCATTATGCCCATCATTTAATGGTAGCCTTATACTATGGAATTCTACATATTATTTTGAGTTCTATACTTTATACCATATATTATAATATTGATCATTATATTATTAAGTATTTATATGTTACATTAATCCATGTTCTTACATTATGATCTCTCTCTCTCATATTCATCAACTATCCGTTTTCAACAGATTAGTCCTTCTTAGTTTGAAGCTCATGCTGGATGGGATGCTAAACGTCAACCGTGAGTAACACATTACGATTGATGTATTGATTTTCTAAAAGCTGTTACGTTGTGAAGTAATTGTGTCCAATTGCAGCTATCGTCATATTTATATTTCTAGTGGTGTGACGCTCCATGACATTGCTCTACTGTTGGCAGGTGAGCAAAGTGTAACCATGACCAACAGCGATGATATGTGTGCAGCATATGGAGATAAAGGACAACTGATTATTTGTGATGGTTGCCATCGTGCTTTTCACGGAGGTCATACTATTTTCTTTTTGCCCTGTTATAACTGAATTCACATTTTTTTTCTTATAGTGGTACCAAGGTGTTTTTCGATCCACTTCTTTGGGGATACAAAATTTTATTACTCACTCTATTTTTAATTGAATGTCCAAATAAAAAAGAAAAAATGCCTCAAAATGAACGAATTATTTGTTAAATTTTTTGTACGTTTTTTTATCAATTTTTTCGATATTCATTTATAATCGCAAAGCTAAATTTTTAGAAAATGGACAACAAAAATATATTTACGCATCTTTTTCATTAATATGTATGAAACACATATTTTCAGATTTTCAAATTGTTTCTTAAATAAAATTCATTCATATGTGACTTAGAGATTATTAAAACACACATACACACAAGATTTTGTTATTATATTGCATGCCCCAGAGGCATTACTACATCATTAATTTTGATAATTCAAATTTTGATAGCAAACGGAGGCTAAGAGAATAGAATGACCGAACGATAGAACAAGAATCAATTTCGAAAGCTTCAAGCTTTTCTTTTCTATTTCATAAAATCAAAGTCTGCCTTCAAAACAAAAGCCTAACAATGTTTAAATACTAATCCTAAGAACATTCTAGAACCCTAATTAATAAATAAGGAATTACAAAAATAACTCTAATTAATATTTCAAATAAAACCATAAAACCTAATTAATTAAAGCCCAAAACCAACAATGCTGAAGGTCCGAATAAGCTCCTACCACGCCCCGTTTTGCCGATGAAGTTCCTCCGTCTGTCGCCGGGGCACCCACCTGGGCTTGCTTGAGGCGCCCGCCTCAAGCTCAGAAGATCTCCTCTGTTTCGTTGTTTGCTGCTTTGCTGCCTTCTGTCGTTGTTTGCTGCTTGCTGCCTTCTGTCCTCATACTGTATTATCCTCCCCTCCTTAGAAAAGACTTGTCCTCGAGTCAATATTTTCGATATGAACACCACTATACCCCGAAAAATCTGCACTCCGTCCGCAAAAGGAATTTGATGTCCTTGACGAACTCGAAACTTTATTGCCCTTGTAATAGTATCCATCCAATCAGCCCACTGCGTTGATACAAAGAATTCAATAATCAATTTTTGAAAGATATATCGAATAGAGATCCGGGGGCAATCCGTGTCAAACGGGTCCTTGTACCCAAGACCAATAGTAACCGTTTCAACCGTCCACACCAAGTTTGACCCTTGCTTAGCAACTACTTCCTCGGCCTCTTTCTCTGACTCAACAACGGATTCAACGTCATCAACAAGATCGGACATCATCTTTGGAGGAGCATCACCACGACACCCATCAATCATAGGTGGTTTAGACCAATCAACAAGGTCTTCTTGACTTGAAGAATCAAACACAGAAACCTCATTGAAACCCACAATATCAATCCAAGAATCAATCGATTCTTCCGGATTTGCATCAAACAGAGGGCGTTTTGACCAATCAACAAGGTTATCCTCACTTGAAGATTCGACAAAAACATCCTCTTGACACCCAACGGTATCTACCCAAGAATCAACAGAATCATTAGGAATGGCCTTACCTTCGATTTCCGGAACTTCGATCCTCATATCGTCATTCCTCGAATGGTTAGCTTCATACCTATCATGAAATCCATGATTTTGGCTGAGGGAATCCATCCCCTCTTGATAGTACTCCTTTTCCTCGGCTGGAACAACCGGATCTGAACCCCTCGTCGCTAGAAGTTTTTCTCTGCGATCCAAGCGGATCTGGAGTATTTGAATCCGTCTTCATACTTCCTCTATCTCGATGTTGCGACGGCATCGTCTGTACTGATGGACATCTTCTTGGGGCTCCGCAACACGGCTGCTCCATCGACCACCACGTCCACCACGAGCCACGCTTCCTCGTTCAGCCATTGATAACCAGGAAACTGATACCAAATGATAGCAAACAGAGGCTAAGAGAATACCGAACGATAGAACAAAAATCAATTTCGAAAGCTTCAAGCTTTTCTTTTCTATTTCATAAAATCAAAGTCTGCCTTCAAAACAAAAGCCTAACAATGTTTAAATACTAATCCTAAGAACATTCTAGAACCCTAATTAATAAATAAGGAATTACAAAAATAACTCTAATTAATATTTCAAATAAAACCCTAAAACCTAATTAATTAAAGCCCAAAACCAACAATGCTGAAGGTCTGAATAAGCTCCCAGTCACGGCCCTGTTTGCTGATGAAGTTCCTCCGTCTGTCGCCGGGGCGCCCGTCTGGGCTTGCTTGAGGCGCCCGCCTCAAGCTCAGAAGATCTCCTCTGTTTCGTTGTTTGCTGCTTTGCTGCCTTCTGTCGTTGTTTGCTGCTTGTTACCTTCTGTCCTCATACTGTATTAAATTTTATCTGCAATTCTATATGAGGATTAACAGGCGCGAATCCAGAATTTTGAAACCGCGTGGACTTATAATCGGTGACTAGGGCTGTAAACGAGTCGAGTTCGAACGAGTTTTCTTTGTTCGAGCTCGAGCTCGTTTGATAGTTCTCGAGTTCAAGAATTTCTCGAGTTCGTGTTCAATAGGTGGTTCGAACTCGAGCTCAATCGAGTTCGAGTTGTTCGTGAGCTACTCACGAGCTTCTCGAGTCGATCTCGATTTTGAGCTTAAACGATCCGAGTTCGAGTTTGAGCTTTTTTTGGAAACAAATTTTCGAGCTTAACGAGTTTATTTCGAGTTCGAGTTATTATCGAACTCGAGTTCAAATGAGTCAAACTCGAGTTTTGGGGCTTTTTTACATAATAAATGAATTCTGGGCCTTGAATTGTTAGTGGGCTTTTTTTCGATTTTTTTTTTTCAAAATATAGCTTTTTAAAAATTTATATACCAAAATAACATTTTCAAAAACTTAAGTACCAAACTAACACTTTTCACTTGAAATCCGGAATTGGTAATTCCGGATTAATGCATTCCGGAATTACCAATTCCGGATTTTATTTTTTTTTTGGTTTTCAAAACTGAATTTCCCAAAATAATATTCCCATTAATAGGGAGCGATCGCGCTTATGAATGGAGCAATCGCTCCTAATGTATTCCGGCGTTTCCAATTCCGGATTCCTTTTTTTTTTTTTCAAAACTGAATTTCCCAAAATAATATTTCCATTAATAGGGAGCGATCGCGCTTATGAATGGAGTGATCGCTCCTAATGTATTCCGGCGTTTCCAATTCCGGATTCCTTTTTTTTTTTCAAAAGTAATAAAGCAAATTAATATTTTTTTGAAAAACAGAAGAGAGAGATCGCGCGGCTAATGGGGCGATCGCTCTTAGTGGCGTATCTTCAAATCCGGAAATGCAAATTTCGGATTGTTTTAATTTGAATTCCGGTGATGCCATTTCCGGATTCAAATTTTGAAATTAAACCCTCTTTTTTCATTTTTGAGGAAGAAGAAGGATAACCAGTGCAGTGAGAGAGAGAAAGAAAGAATTAAGAAGAAGGAGAAGGAGAAGAAGGTGAAAGAGTTGTGAGAGAAAGTTAAGAATGGTTAGTTTTATTTCTTCTTTTTATTTGTTTTGAGTTGTTAATTTTAGTTATATAAATTTTTCTAAGAATTTTTATTTGTGCATTTTTAAATAATTTGTTGTTAAAACTATTGTGATTTATGTACTTAATTGTTGATTGTCAATGAATTAAACAATTTTAATTGAATTTTGCCTAGTTAGGATTTTCTTAAGTTAGGTTTAAAATAAAGTGCTTGTTAAAATTACTTTGACAAACTTGTTGCAATTTTTCTATTTAATTATTATTTTTTAAGTGTTAAATTTAAAATTTGAGCTTAAATGTAGCAAAACCTTAAGTCTCTTTTAAATTTAATTACTATTAAATTTTTGTGTTTCAGATGAACCAACATGAACAACAACCATTTATTGATCCTGAGCCAATCGATCCACATGTATTGACTTCTCAGAATACACATAGATCTAATTATATTTGGGATGGACAACAGTTAACCAATTTAAGACCTAGGCATGGTACAAAACTTCCAGCTAGAGTTGATTGGAGGATAGAAGCTAAGCTTATGAATACTGGATTTTATGGAGTGTATTTATTAGGTCATTTACAATATGTTTGGCATTTGATTGAGGCTTTGATTGAGAGATGGCGTCCAGAGACCCACACTTTTCACTTACCTGTAGGGGAGATGACCATCACCTTAGAGGATATTGGTATGTTGTGTGGTCTTCCTGTAGACGGAATGGCGGTAACTAGTTCAGAAACTAGTAGGAGTACGGGGGCATGTGTTGAGATTGTTGAGGAGTTATTTGGGGTTACACCCTCACCCGCAGACATCAAAAAAGGTGGAATGGTGTCTATGAGATGGGTTCTAGATCACTTCCCTCTTTTTGATCAGCTTCCCAATAATGCGTCCGAGTATATGATTGAGACATATACTTGAGCCTACATTTTCCTGTTTTTGGAGTCATACATTATGCCCGACTCGTCTGATAACCTAGTGAAGTTGATGTACCTCTCACTTCTTAGGGAAATAAATAATATTGATCAGTACAGTTGGGGTAGTGGAGCGTTGGCCTTCTTGTATAGGGAGATATGTGTAGCATCTCAGCACAATTCGAAAGGGTGTGGTGACTTCTTGACCATTGTACAGGTATGTCAATTATATTTGATTACATTATGCTAGTGGACTTAATCTGTTTTGTACGTAATGACAATTTTTTTTTATAGCTTTGGGCATGGGAGAGGTTGTTGTGTACACAACCTAGGAGACATACAGAAATAGCACTTAATGGATTGCAACCAGTGGGTTACAGGTATATTTCAATTACTTCATTTTGTAAATGATCTGTTTTGTAATTTATCGCTTTTTTACTAATTATTTTTATGTCAATTGTTTCATATGTAGGTGGAAGGGCCCATTGTCGTATACTTCTGTGACTGCCCATAACCTGCAAGGCTATCGAGACCAATTGTCATATTTAGACAAGGATCAGGTTGTGTGACAGCCATACAACGGTGCGACAGTTCCGAATTTCTGCCTTCAAGGCCAAGCTATATGGAGAGCGAAGGTGCCCCTCATCTGCTTTGAGAGGGTTGAATGGCACTTTCTAGATCGCGTAATGTGACAATATGGGATGGTTCAAGGTGTGCCTGATGACTGCGACACTAGTTTGGACCTGCATCAGATTAGTCGGCGAGGTCGGTCAGGCGTTAACTGGATGCAAGAACATGGTCCGCACATAGAAAAGTGGAATGAACGGGAGTTTAATGTCATTGATGGAGAGTTTGGTTAAGTGGATATGAGTTACCATCACCCCTATTTGAGATGTTATAGGAGTATTACTCGATCATTCATCCAGAATTCGTCTAATGTGGAGGGACTAGGGTTCAGGCCACGTGCAACTGGTTTTGAGGGTGTGGTAAGTTATATATTACATACAATGATTTTACAAAAAAAATACCATTTTTTCCGTATTAATTAATTTTAGTTCATTGTTTTAAACAGATTCAAAGTCTCCAAGAGATGTACATATACAGCCAGAATGCCACATCCTTGGAAGACTTGCGGAATTACACTCAACAATGTATCAGTAACACACTGACAGCTATTAGTGAGTAGGAACGACTGCAAACCCAAGTTCCCCTTCCAACGGTTGATCATACTGCTGAAGATAAGCCACGGAGGCAGAATCGGGTTCGTAGACATGGCGGATACCAGCTGGAGGATGAGCCAGAGATGGGGGATCAATACAGTGATATGCATCAGTTTGAGTTCACTCAGACAGGACCGGGTAATTCTTTTACCGAATTGATGAATCAGTTTGGTTTCACGCAACCGCCTGAGATCCCTTCTTATAGCAATTATACTCAGACTCCTGAGCAGGCATTCGGGATTCCGGGATTTAGGCCTAGTTTCCATTAGCCTCGTGTGGAGTTTTCAGAAAATCCCGATGGATCATCCTCATCCTCATCTCACCAATCTAGATCAGATCGTCGTCGTTTAACGAGGAGAGGGAGTAGGATTCACAATCCTCCTGATGAATTTACCCCGTCTAATTATCGTTGACGGGTATCCTACGTGACCGGGATGTGGTCAATTTTCATTCATACTTATTCTTTTATTATTGTTAATTTTAATTCCATGAAAGCTTGCAAAGGACTGATATATATATAGACGTGTCCAATGAAACGGTTATAACCTCCGGTTAACAGTTTCTGTTAAGTTTTGTACTCTATATGTCTTTTTTTTTAATAAAGATTACTATTTGAAAACTAACTGAAAATTCTGAAAAACTAACTGAAAACGTTAAAAAACTGACTGGAAATTCTAAAAAACTAACTGGAATTCTGAAAAACTAACTGGAAACGTTAAAAAACTGATTGTAATTTGAAAAAAGAGGGACGGACAAGAGAGCGGTCGCTCTCTTATATAGGGCGATCGCCCCCACTGTAATCCGGTATTAATAATTCCGGATTCTGTTATTAATTTCTTTTTTTGAAAAAACAAATAATAAAGAGGTTGCGCGATCACCCCAATAACACGAGCGATCGCCCTCTTTTTACAGAGAAAAGGCGCGATCGATCCCTTAGGCCCGTGCGATCGCTCTCTATGCGTATTTCCCAAGAACGCTGGTATATCAAAACAACCTCCCCTCTCCCAATCAAATAACCCTCAACCCAGCCGCCCCCTTTTCTCTCTCTCTCTAAAATTTGAATCTTCAACCCCCAAAATCAATCTTCTTTAACCCCAAAATCAACCAATCAACCATTTTTAAACACATATTCAAGGTTAGAGGTGTATTTTGAAGAGGGTCACACATTTGATTTTGAAGACAAATATTTCGGCGACATTCCGGCGACATTCCGACGAATTCCCGGCCAATTCCAAAGTAAGCTTCCAATCTATATCTTTGAGTTTTGATTTATAATGTCTAAAAGAGCACGTACCACTACCACCAACACTACCACCCCTCCCGTCGGTCCCCCGTTTGATGCTTCCAAATTTGTTGGGTATGAAGCTCAACATTTCTTTGAGCTATACGAAACCAAGTTATTCAACCCGGAAAGGGAATTTGATTTTGATGGCTTGTATTTAGAACACTATGTTACCCAATTCAAATGGGGAAAGTTGGGGAGTAAGCCCCTAAACTATGGAACCGGTCTTTTAGTAAAAGAATTTTATGCCAGTGTTTTTCAACTGGGGAATACGGGAAAGTCATTTGTGCGGGGAGTGGAGGTAAAATATGATAGGGATGTGATTAATTAACATTACGGGTTAGCCTCCGACATTGAGGAGGATGGGTGTGAGTATACTAAAGAGATGGAGAGGATTGGAAAAAATTATAAGGAAAATTTGCATTTGCTAGCTCCGACTTTCGAGCAAATTGACCCGAACTCTCTGAAGAAGGGTGTAATTGTAAAGGCTCGGAACATGGACAATTGGATGAAGTATATTCATAGATTTATTTGTGAGAGGATCCTCCCCTCCTCTCATTTTAATGAGGTGAATTGGAGACGTGCATTTCTGATGCACATGATAGTTCAAGGAAAAACAATTGGCTTTGGGAAAATAATCTGTAATGAGATATGGAAGACAGCTAAGGGTATGGCCAATACCAACTGCAATTTCCCATTGTTGATCACAGCCCTGATAACAAAAACAGGATTGAACGTCAGTCTAGTGAACAAGGACATTAGAACAGGTCCTAAGATTAACAGGTTCACCCTCACCACTAAATGTCAGAATGAAAAGAGCGGTGAGGGGTCATCTAGGGGACGTCAGGCTGAAGATGATGATGATGAGGAGGAGGGGGAGGAGGAGGAGGATGAATGGCGAGCAGACCCGACCGAGGCTGCTTATTATCTGTCACAGCAGATTGGCTCCGTGGAGAGTCAGCTTAGCGATCTAAGGGGAGATTTTGGACATCTATCCGTCCGCGTGAATGCGGAGATTGAGGCGGCCCAGGCTTGGAGGGCACAACATGATCTTCAGCAGGAGGAGCAGACTCGGTTGCTCCAGACTATCCTAGGACGGATGCCACCACCACCAGGAGATGGCTCGAGCTATGGTGGCCAATATTGAAGATTGAATTTTTTTGTTGAATTTTAAAACTCGTTGTTAATTTCATCTTTGGTTTGTACTTTAATTTGATGAGGGGGATCCTCATAAACAATATTTCATTTTTGGTTTGTACTTTAATTCGGCATGCCTTTGTTGGCATGCAAACTTGGTTTTAAGTAGGGGTGCGTCCTAAAGACGTCTTTATTTTTGGTTTTTAACAAACTCGTTAATTTCATCTTTGGTTTGTACTTGCTTTTAATATTGTGCATCACCGGTAGGGCAATAAACTTGAAGATTTTATATGAGTAGGAAGTACTCCCTCCGTCCCAAAATGTTTGTCCCATTTGAGTTTTTTGTTGAACTTTGATCACAAATTTAAGAGAGATTAATCATGTTCATGAAATTCTAAAAGTTGTTGTTGATAATATTATTAATGGTGAATCAATAGGAATTTTTAGAATTTCATGAACATAATTAAATTGTCATATATTTGTGGTCAAAGTTCATCAAAAAAGTCAAATGGGACAAACATTTTGGGACGGAGGGAGTATTTTATAAAATTGCCTCAGTTTTGACTTGGGAGCGGTCGCCCCTCTTAATGGAGCGATCGCTCCTTATTTCCAGTAACTTCGCGTGAACTCGCGATTGGAACAGAGCGATCGGCCCATTTGTCTTTGTTTACCTTTAAAAATATTGTACTCCCTACGTCCCAAAATGTTTGTCCAATTTGACTTTTTTGTTGAATTTTGACCACAAATATATGACAATTTAACTATGTTCATGAAATTCTAAAAATTCCTATTGATTCACCATTAATAATATTATCAACAACAACTTTTAGAATTTCATGAACATGATTAATCTCTCATAAATTTGTGGTCAAAGTTCAACAAAAAACTCAAATGGGACGAACATTTTGGGACGGAGGGAGTAATAACTTTTCATACATTTTATTATTTGATTAAAAAATATTGTAATAACTTTTCATACATTTTATAATGCTTTAATTAAACGATACAACGAGAAACTGTTAGATTATTTATTAAGAGTTAATAAAATAATTTCCGAAATAAATTGGCTTTTTAATACAAGCGGATTACTAAATATACGTTCAAATCCGGCACTGCCAATGCCGATCTTATCTTCACTGACAAATCCGGCACTGTTAATGCCGGATTTTTCTTAACTTACAAATCCGGGACTGCTAATGCCGGTTTTATCAAATCTGAATTCCCCTTTAAAAAGAAGGAGTAGTTTCATTACAACCTGCTTCATACAAAACTCAAAATATGGATCGTAGAATCCCCCGCCATTCCAATCTCCGACCTCATTCTTCCGTCCAAACATCTACCCCTCAATCTAATCTTTCTCAAATCGAACGAGTGTTTGAGTCTCCACCGCCTCATAACCTTGCTGGTCCCGCTGGTGTCGCACGGTCCGCCGTGCGTCATCATCACACCGGAAAAGCTCATGTCTCTCAGGGACCCCCCCCCCTCAGTCGACCCAAGAAGCCATACGTAGAAAGCTTGAAGAGCCGGTGTAGGATGAAGATTTCCAGGGCAAAGCTTGGCTTTCTGCAATGGACTATCTCACTGCAGATGGTACATATTATCCGTTGAGAATGATCAAGGAGAAATGCAAACAATATGACAGGGTGGAACAGGTATAATATTTTACATTAATTATAGTCAAGGTTGAAATTTACAAATAATTGGTCATTATATTTTTGTTCTATTAGGTTGTTGTTGTTGTCAAGGAGTGCACACCAACTGGTCATGGCTATGTTTCAATGAATTTGAAGGATCCTACTGACACAATTGAAGCTTACATTACTGACAAAGTGCTTAAGGAAAGTGAGGGCGGAAGTGACATAGGTGTTGGTGCTGTTCTTATACTTACTCAGGTATGAAATATTTTCCTTAACATTTTGTTCTAAATGTTTTGTTTTGTTAATCTATTAGGTTGCTGTTTTTGCCGTCTCACGCTAAAAAAAACTACTTAACATTACAATTTCCAATGTTTGTAAGGTCTTCCCTAAGTATTGTTAAGTTAATTTGTTGGACATGTAATATTTGGATTTCTGTAGAATTTAAAATGTACCGGAATTTATGTAATATTTTCCTATGTGATCGGGCTGTGGTCACTAAATATTTTGTTTGATTAATGTAATAGTTGTTGAACTTGTATTTTCTATCCTATGTGATCGGGATGTGATCACTAATTCAAACTATTTGTTTTAATGTTATTTCTGTTCTATGTGATCGGGATGTGATCACTAATTTGAACTATTTATTTTAATGTTATTTCAGTTTTTTATAAATTATTTGCTACAATATGATACATTTATAATGCAAGACGAAGGAACAATACTTCAACTTAGTCAACATCGTATAGTCAAAAAAACGTGCGCCTTGTTTTTCTATGGGGTGCAATCGCCCCCTCTTTATGGCGCGGTCGCCCTCTTTTTCCAGTAACTTCGCGTGATCGCGCGCATGATACCGCGCTGTCGCTCCATTGGTATGAAATACTGAAATTGACATTGCCCAAATCAACTCCTCTAATTCTACTAAAATACCAAAACAACACCCGTTTTGAGCCATTTGGTCGTTTTAAGTTCCACAACTACAACTATATTTGATGGCATACTCCACCAAGAGTTAAATATATTACAAGTTCAATATATTACAAGCTCAAATAAAACAACATTACTTAAAAGTTCAAAGTACTTAATTTAAGAAGTAATAATAAAAATAACAATTAACTCTTACCGCCTAAGAGTTGGACATCTCCTTCGCGTGTGACCTTCTGTGATGATGTGCCACCGCGATTTTTCCTTTTCTTTTTTGAAAATCAAAACGGAGACGGAGTCGCCACGCCATTTTTATTTTAAGGGCCAAAACTTTGAAAAATGCCCGATATGAGAGATTTGACTTGGTTTAACCCTATCTTCCTTGGTTTGGAGTTTGACTTGAGGAGTATCAAGATTTGAATGTGTTTAGTGTTTGATGATAGAGTTGGTCAAAGAGAAAACAAGTAGATAACACTTAAGTCCTCTATGTTTTCTCTCTAATCCTCCTCTTTAGGGTTGACTTAAGCTTGAGCTTGTGTATGTTTAAGAATGATTTGAGAGTGTTTGGAGTGAGATTGGGAAAGACTCAAGAGAAAATGGTGGCAATCTAAGGATTCCCACTGTTTTCTCTCTGTTTTTCGCCAGAGTATAGCTTCTGTGAGTGAATTGTGTTGTGTAAACTGAGAGAGAAGGGTTCAATTTATAGGCCACTGGGAGAATCAATTTGATCCGCGCGGATCTGTTCGAGGGCGTGCCTGGTTCATTAAATGCTGCTCCAGGCTTTGGACAAGAGGAATATTATTTTCAAATTCAAACAGCTGCTGTTTTACAGCTTGCCTATTTCGGGTTTTTACAATTTTTTTTCTTTTGTGAGATTCTTTCCCTTGTTTAACTCTAAATAGCAATCCCTAATTTACCCTTGCTTTGTTAGAAAAGTTAGGATTTGTTAGAAATGTTAGGGATGTTAGGGCTTTCGTTAATTTTCTAACGATAATACTAACAACTCAAATTGGAGCACTTACAGTAGCCCCTCGGCGACGGTGCTTTCGAAGGAAGCGGGGTCGTCGATAAGAGTAAGGCTCCATATTTGACAAGATGGAAAGGGGTGACCAAAGTGGTCGAGTGGCTGGACCTAGTGATAGGCTACCTACGTATCCTTAAGAGGAATCAAGCCGGTCGTAGTTCGGGTCTTTCGACTATCTTCAGATGTTGACCCTAGAGTGACTATTTTAGGATGTCAACCTGGTGAGCGAGTTCTGCAGTCGGTTGCTGAAAGAAACTCTGCTGGGGATAGGACATGACCATTTTGGTCTGATGGCTAGAGTTGTATATCCGCACTACTGGGGAAAGGAATGACCATTTTGGTCTGATGGCTGAACCTAATGATAGGCTACCTACGTATCCTTAAGAGGAATCAAGCCAGTCGTAGTTCGGGTCTTTCGACTATCTTCAGATGTTGACCCTAGAGTGACTATTTTAGGATGTCAACCTGGTGAGCGAGTTCTGCAGTCGGTTGCTGAAAGAAACTCTGCTGGGGATAGGACATTACCATTTTGGTCTGATGGCTAGAGTTGTATATCCGCACTGCTGGGGAAAGGAATGACCATTTTGGTCTGATGGCTGAACCTAATGATAGGCTACCTACGTATCCTTAAGAGGAATCAAGCCAGTCGTAGTTCGGGTCTTTCGACTATCTTCAGACGTCGACCCTAGAGGGACTATTTTAGGGAAGTCGTCCTAAGATGTGACTATTTTTGGGAAGTCGCCCTATGATTTGACTATTTTTTGGGAAGTCGCCCTATGATTTGACTATTTTTGGGAAGTCACCCTATGATTTGACTATTTTTTTGGGAAGTCGCCCTAAGATTTGACTATTTTAGGGAAGTCGCCCTATGATTTGACTATTTTTGGGAAGTCACCCTATGATTTGACTATTTTTGGGAAGTCGCCCTAAGATTTGACTATTTTTTTGGGAAGTCGCCCTAAGATTTGACTATTTTGGGGAAGTCGCCCTATGATTTGACTATTTTTGGGAAGTCGCCCTATGATTTGACTATTTTTGGGAAGTCGCCCTAAGATTTGACTATTTTTGGGAAGTCGCCCTATGATTTGACTATTTTTGGGAAGTCGCCCTAGTAATGATTTCGGTTTGTCGAATTAGGGGATGATTGCGATTTATCGCTTTCCTAGTGTTGTGTGTAATAGCGTCTTAGGTGCCTCAAATCTTAATGATGGCATTTTAGGTGCCTCAACCTTGGTGATGGCGTCTTAGGTGCCTCGAACCTTGATGATGGCGTCTTAGGTGCCTCGAACCTTGATGAAGGGTGATCTGGAGGTATCAACTTATTTTGAAATGATTTCCTTCGATGTTCATATCCTTTCATTGGGGACAGACTCCGAGGGGATAGGCAGTCTTTTGGTGGACTTCATTTGAAGAGATCGGTCTTACGTTTGCTGTCGGAGGTGAAAACGAGGAAAGAGACGGAATTCCGTTGACTTTCGTCAGGGATGAACCTAAGTTGAGGTTTAGTTCCGAAGTATGAACCTAAATGAGAATTCAGTTCAGGAGTATGAACCTAAATGGGGACTCAGTTCAGGAGTATGAACCTAAGTTGGGATTCAGTTCAGGAGTATGAACCTAAATGGGGACTTAGTTCAGGAGTATGAACCTAAGTGGGGACTTAGTTCAGGAGTATGATCCTAAGTGGGGACTTAGTTCAGGAGTATGATCCTAAGTCGAGGTTTGGTTCAGGAGTATGAACCTAAGCTGAGGTCTTGTACCTGAGGGAGACTATTTGAAGGTGTTCTCGCTGGGGAAGATTCGGGCTTACGAGAACTGTCGGGGAAAAGGGTGACCGTGTTGGTCAAGCGGCTGGACCTATGGTAGGCTACCTACGTATCCCGAGTGGGAATCAAGCCTGGACGTAGTTCGAAAACTGCTGGACCGTTAGGAACAGGTCTAGGATCCTGGGCCTTTTGATAATTTGGAGGCTGTCACCTTAAGGAACTAAAGCTTACGTCGCTATTTGCGGAGATAGAGATAGCTAAAGCTATTTGCATATTTTTGAGATATGTTGAGGGACTAACGTACCTTTGCTGTGCTTACCTGCAGGAGAGCAAGTCGCGGGGGCTGTGTGGTAGTTAATAGTGTTGAGAGTCTTGATGTATCTGATCGAGATGTTGAGACATTTAGGGGCGTGAGTGTAAGTACCCAAATCTGGCTCATGCCTTCCGGTTAAATTTCCCGGGAATTTCGGTAAGTTTTCCGGTAATTCTCCAGACCTTCCTAGTGTTCCGGAAACATTCCGGAACTGTTTTTAATTAAATAAGGGCTGAAGGGAATCCTTCCTAATTAAGAAACACGTTTTTCTTAATTAGGAGGGAAGGTTCTAGAATTTGCCACCTTGCATGGTTCTAGAATGCTGAGTCATTGTGGATAATGCTGCACGGCTGCATTAGCTCGCTGCCCTTAGCCGCACGGCTTCATTAGCCTTATCCAGACTACCTATAAATAGAGCCCTCCTCTACCCATTCATCATCAACAATCAACACACAAATCACCCACAAACACTCCAAAGACGTGAAGAGCACTGCTGGAAGATCCAAGAAGGTGAAGAAGAAGGCCAAGAAGCTCCCTCCCTCCTCCTTGAAGATCCAAGACCAACCTCTCCTCCTAGCTCCGCCCGACGAAGAAGAAGGAAGCCATTGGTAACCTCGCACACCCTAACCTCGCATCCTAATTGCTTTATAAATTGCTCATTGCATTACTTTTATATTGCTTGGGACTTGGTAGATTAAAGATCATATCTTCATATTCCCCCTTCCCCTTTTGCATGCATTAGACATCATTTGTCATAAAAATGTAGTCTTTTCCCATAAAGGTGCATCCTTTGCACCTAAAACCCCCATTTTCAAATAAAAATGTCATCTTTATGCATCCTTTGCATATAAAAATCAAATCTTTTCAATAAAAATGCATCATTTGCATCCAAAATCCCTTTTTCAAGCATCATTTGCTTTAAAGACCATGTCTTTACCATAAACTAGCATCATATGCTTTTCAAAATGCAATCTTTATGCATCATTTGCATAATGAATGCCAATTTCTTGAAAAATGCATCATTTGCATAAAAATCAAATCTTTATGCATCATTTGCAATAAAGATCATTTCTTTAAACTAAGTGCATCATTTGCAACCCAAAAATGTCATCTTTTCATTAAAGTGTCATTTTTACATACATTTCCCCATTCCCCCATTAGCAACCTAGGAACGGATCGGTGTAAAAGATCCTATCTTTACATCGTTCCTTCCATAAAGGTTTCATAATCTCTTTAGAAAGGGACACCTTGAACCCTATATCTCCGATTATCGCTTAAGAAAGAGTATGAAGCATCTATATGAGCTCGACCGTCTTAAAGCGTAGGATTGATGGGCTAAGGACCTTCCTTCTCTAAAGAACCTCATCTTTGACCATAAAGAGAGTCATTCTCTCGATCACGCAAGTCCCGAGGGTCCCGAGGTTAAAATGCGATGATCACAAGTCACAAGATGAGGACGAGATCATAATCCCGAACACATAAAAATCCAAGGAATCCCGAGCGACAACCAACAAATGGTTTGTACGTCCGGAAGACGACTTGGGACATTCCCTCCTTATTTTCAAAACACATGCACACAAGAAAGCACGCAAGCAAGCACGATTAATGAAATCAAGGGAGACTTGCTCCGGCAAGGCACTTTGGGTGAACGCCAAACGTTCTTCCCAATGGGTAACTTAACCTCCGAACCCATAAAACCTTTTTTTCAAAGTTTTGAGGTAATCAAAATGGCGTGGCGACTCCGTTTTTCAAATTAAACCGGATGTCTTCAAACTCGCGTGAATCCAACAAAAACAAAATTTGGGCACACATTCACAGTTTGGCGACTCCGCTGGGGAAAATGACCCAAAGGAGAAAAGCTTTTATTTTCAAAACAAAAATCGATACTCGGTATATAGGTGGAAACCACTTACCCTTCCTGTACACTCCCTGATGTGGGAGTTGGGATAACCGGTGGTTTAACAATCCACGTACCAGTATCCCTTTTCGAAAAAAAATTTTTTGAAAAAAAATAAAAGAAAGCTTTTCCCTTTGAGCGGGTTAGACTCCCATCGCCGATTTCATTAATCATGCTTGCTTTCTTTACCATGCATTGCATCATTTGCATCTTGGAATCTGTGCATACTTTGAACGGGAAACAACCCGAAAAATAGCAAAAGGAGTGGAACCTGGAAAATTGATCCATGCAGTCGTACGGCTCAATCCTCATTGGATACTGACCCGACGACCTCAGTGGCAATTCCACCAGAAAAATCATGGTTAATCTGGCAGTCCTAGCAGCTTGGGGCTACTCAGCTCCATGACTGACTGGGGCTCCCAGAAAATTTACGTGCTTATGTGTTGCATTCTCCCCGTCCCGAAAATCATTCCTTTAAAACACATTTATGAAAATCTCTGTTTTAACTCAAAAAGGAACATTTTTAGGAGACCGCACACTACGCGCACTTGATATATCCTGTACACTTTGCACGCACGTCCTTCAAACCCGAGGGTGGTTCCACTGTGATCCACGGGACTGACCTTACGATGCTCCCGGCGCGCACGGAATCATCCCAACCTCCCCATGGCAGCCTGGTGTCGACCAATGCACAAACCGTGTCACACGTTTCAAAACCGTGACTTTTGGTTGGTTTTTGGTCTAGTCCGTGTCATATAGCCCAGCTTGCATACCCTCGTAAAGGTCAGCCTTAGTTCATAATCGGAAGAAGAACTCGCCAAAATTCCAACAAGAAAAAATTGGCTAGATCTCAACTCCGACATTGACTATTGACCTTGACCTCGCACGGAATGCGTAAGAGTCAAGACCGAGTCTTTGCCAACAAATCAAAAGATCTTTCGCTCAAGCGAAGCTCTGCTAAAATTCCGACAAGGAAAATTTGGCAAGATCTTGACCCGCATTGACTTCGATTCTAACTCACGCCCGGCGTATGCAACGAAGTTCAATGTGACACCGTGTCATCCGGCTTTTGCCGCCCGACCCATGCCTATTATCTTCTCGGACATTACCGAAAGTCAAAACGTCATTCGCTCAAGCGAATTTCTCTGCCAAAATCCTATCAAGGCGTAAAGACGAGACTTTCCGTATTGCCTTGACTATAATCCGCATCGTTCGTGCGTTGAAAGTTCCTATGACCCGCTAGACCCGTTAGGAGCGTTCTTTACTCTCGGTCGGTGGGATCCGCGTGCCCTATAGGACCCTCGCCCGGGCCGTCCACCCCGGGAGGTCGAAATACGGGTGTGGAATACGAGGGGCTTATAGACGTAGTGACGGAACACACCGATCCAGGATCTAGTGTAGTTACGAAAAGAAGGGCAAATCCCCTTTTCCAACCAAATAGATATTAATAAAAGACACTGTTTTAAGTAAACCGGAAGATTCTAATTTGCATATTGCCCGAGCCTTCACCCCTAAACACCTACCCCGAGTCTAAACCTTTCCTATCCCTTTCCCGCAGCGAGAAAGAAGTGGGTGAGAACACCGGGTCGCCGACTTGTTAGCGTTGAATTCTCGTACGCCCGCCGAATCCTCGCCTTGGTCACCCGCAGAGTCGAATGTTCGATTCGACAGAGAACAGCACTGGTTTGGGTAACCAGATGACTAGGGAAGCAGAGCTAGCCTATAGCCCATCCCCTCCTAATTCCTTGCCAAAGACTGTCCCTTTTCAGTCTTCCCCAACATCCCGAGCCGTCAGGGTCCTGACACCCTCACAGCCTTTGCATCCCCCCGTGGGACTCTTTCCCTCCTTTCAGCCTAACCCAAATCCCTTTACTTTGGAATCCCAGTACCAACCTGACCTCTCTAATTTCGTCAACGCCTGTGAATTTGCCTATTTCTCAGACAATGGTAGTGAAGAATCAGTCGGGAACGAGAATAGGAATGGATGGATTTACAGTGATGATGACAGTTCCGTAGAGGGAATGGACTTGGAGTCAGCAGAAGTGAAACCCAAAGGGCAAGATGAGGTAGGAAACCACCGACCCGGAATAGGAGATGAAATCACTTCAAAGTGTATTTGCAGCCTGTGTGAAGGCTTAGAAAAGGAAAAGATGCTAGCTTAGATGAAGCAGTATATGAGTCCTACATCCTAGAGTTCAATACTCCTTACAAGGACTTGGTCGGTGAATGGAGGGATTTAATTGAAGCCCTAGCTGAAAGAGGAAAATGGGCTCCACCCACCGATCTGGAAAACGTAAGCATTGCGGAAGCCAAACTCTCATCAGGAAGAGTAGACTCTGTTACAGTGTTAGTAGTCACTCCTGAGACCTTGTCCGAAGAAGAGTGTATGGATGCCCTGGAAAGAGTCTTAAGTCTCGAGGCGACCCTAGTCCCCTTTATGTCTGTGAATACCCCGTCCCGATGCAACGCGCATTCGGAAGTTTGAAATAAATAATCATATATTGTCGGACCGAAATGGGATATTCATTTAGTGACACTCGCTTTAAACCATATTAAAATATTAGTTTAACTTTTGAGAGTCGTCACGCCACTTTGATATAGCCCAAAGCTTTGAAAAAAAGGCTAAACAGTTAATTGGGTTCGGGGGTCAAGTTACAACAGAAGAAGAAACGTTATCACTCCTATTGCCCGACGAATCGGTCTTTCTAGCATGTGGGGTGTTGGTTGTGTGCGGTGTTTACAGGAATAGATAGAAGAAACGGGATCATGCATAAGGAGGAGGGGAGAGAAAGAATTAATTGATGATCACACCCTAGAACCTTTGAGTTAGGCCCTCGGAAGGTGCACTAATCAACGTTCATCCTTGGGGGATTGTTGATCATGGGATAATTATAACTAAGGTGTAAGGTAAGAAATAGTTCCTAGATCCATCGGGTTTCTTAGGGCGAAACCTTAGATCATCCTTTTCGCTTATAGCATATTTAAATATATTAAAACAATCCTAAATCTAGCATAAAGGAACAATTAAAATATAATAAACATGCAAATATAATATGACAATAATAATAAAGAACAAAAAATATTAAAAGAGTCTTACCAATTGTAGCAAGACTTTGGGGTCGAATCTAGGGCGATTCGAAGAGAGTAAGAAGAACTGTGGGTAAAACAAGAGTAGTCTCGTTTCTCCCGTGTGAATTTGTGTTGAAATTGGGGAACCGGTCACCCCTATTTATAGTGCTTCTGCAGATTCTGGCCGGGCCAGATGAAGGGTCGATCGACCCTAAATATAAGGGTCGATCGGCACAAAATAAAGGGACGATCGGCACAATGATTGAAGGTTCGATCGGCGCTAGAAATTAGGTTCTGGCGGCGGCTGATAAATGGTCGATCGGCATTTTTAAAGTTTATCTTAAACAAAGGGCCGATCGGCCTAATATTGGTAAAGGGCTCGATCGGTACTTCTTTTCCTTGAATTAAGCTTGGCCCAAATTCCATTCTGCCTTGGCCCAACATTGCTACAACTAAAACTGGCCGGCCACCCATTTTTCCTTGTCCCGGCCATGAAGTCCAATTCCCTCGGCCACAAACAAATTGATATGTAACAATTGTTATTCGTTTCGTCCCGCTATTTTGCAGTCGCACTTTGACCACTTTAATGACTTCTTTTGCAATTCGCTCTTTAGGATTTTATTTTTCATTTAATCCCAGGAATTTTAATATATCAATTTCGTCCCAAATATTCCATATTTCGATTTAGTCCCCGAATTTTCCAATATTTCCCATTTGGTCCAAAAGCTCCCAAATGCCGTTTTAGTCCCGCATTTTCCCGAATTGCACTTCGCCTCCCTTTTTTCGGACCGGGTACTAACAAGGTAGCCCCTCAAATACGGCGCTTCTTGTAAGACAAGTGGGATTCGACGATAAAAATAGGATCCGTCCTGAAAAAGGGATTTCAGGAGGTAAGACAATGATTTTGCGGATGTGAGGTTTGGACTCGAGCTGAGTCACAAATGGAAGATGACCAGGTAGATCGAGCGGCTGAACCCACGTCGGGCTACCTACGTATCCCAAGAGGAATCAAGCCAAGTCGTAGTTCAGAAAGGGTGGGCGTTTAGTACCCGAGAATGGCGGACGTGCAACGTCTCAAACCAAATATGCGATTTGAGTGGGAATCACCCGGAAATATGTGACTGTATGAGAGTCATGAATGTAACCGTGTCAGGAATCACCCAAAGTTTTGTGAGAGTTTGACTTCTCGCGGGAGTCACCCCTTGAAAATTTGACTTCGCGGAGTCACCCTCCTTGTGAAAATTTGACTTCATGAGTCACCCCTTGTGAAAATTTGACTTCTCAAGGAGTCACCCCTTTGTGAAAAATTTGACCCACGCGGGAGTCACCCTTGTGAAAATTTGACTTCAAGGGAGTCACCCCTTGTGAAGAAAATTTGACTTCGGAGTCACCCCTTGTGAAAAATTTGGTTGGTTAGGTTGTCATCCAAGAAAATTTGACTGTGGCGATCACCAGGAAAATAAGGATTCGTTCTTGCCGGAGGACTTAGGCCACTAATGTTGAAAACAGGTAACTGTTGCTGCCAAAGGACTTAGGCTACTGCTTTACTGATGAAGAATGGTGGCTGCCAAAGGACTTAGGCTACTGCTTTACTGATGAAGAATGGTGGCTGCCAAAGGACTTAGGCCACTAATGATGAAAACTGTAGCTGCCAAAGGACTTAGGCTACTGATGAGGAATAGTTGTGTGAATTGATTGGGATTACTATGGCTTCCCGAGCCGAAGAACCAAGCGATTAAAAGTTTGCGATGATCATTGCTAAGGCTTAGAGAGGGGTCTTGTCTCCTAGGCTTAAGGCTAGGGTTTAGAGAGGAGATTTGTTACCTAGGCTTGGAGCTAGGATTTAGAAAGGTATTTGTCACCTAGGCTTGGAGCTAGGATTTAGAAAGGTATTTGTCACCTAGGCTTGAGGCTAGGGTTTAGAAAGGTAGTCTAAACAAGGCAGTTTGAGCAGAAAGGTTATGGTTTAACTAGGCGAGGCCGAGTAAGTGTCTATGGTAGGAGGTGGGATTAGGTAAGTTTGATGTCCAGAGATAAGGACCGAGTCATCTTGAGAGTCACAGAGATACGTCTTTGATGGATTTGAAGAGTTTGAAAATTTGTGGAGACCAAAGAGTGATTTCTGTAAACAAGGTACCAAGGAGGACGGTATTTTGAAAGTATGTTTATTTGATAAAGAGGCCTCATGATTAATTATGTTTCTAACTAACTCAAAGCGTTTGCCACATGCTGATCTTGATGACAAGGGATGCCCTTCTTGCTAGATATGACTTTGCCGGAGCCTCGATTAGAGCCCCTGACCTCTTCTGAAGAACCACATAGTCGACCTATTTTTATTTGAGGAGCCTCAACATTTGATGAAGTGACCATGGCGTAGCCCCGCCGATGATGCAAAGTAAACCCTATGAATCTGGGTAAAGAGAGCAGAGAACTTGACTTAATAAAAGCCCCGGCTACTGGAGAGATTCAATGTATCCCTATTGCGACAGAGAGTCATTTTGCGGCCACGGAGGCGACCCATTGTTTCGAACAACGCCGAATCATGGACAAGACTCGTAAATGTATATGTGCGGGGGCACATTTTTTGAAGGTGGGAATGGATCCCGATTTCGTGTATGACACTCTCGCTTTTGGGTTTGACTCTTTTCTGGGAGAGTATAAGCATCACTAGGTGTAGAAAAGTGTATGGAAGCCCCCGCCGACGTAAAAGACAGTGTAGCTCTTCCTAGATTGTAGAAAAGAAGACTTGTCGAGACATTTGAAGACTTGTTTTGTTCGAATTATATCTTGATTGCTTGAGAATGCACCTTACTGATTGGTTTGTCAAATTCCAATTATATAAGTAAACAACTAATGATTGCTTTGATTTGAAGCTGGAATAAGAGAGGGAAAATCGATTGGGCCTGACTTTAGAAGGAGTAGGATGTTCCGTTGTTGCTTGGCCGCTTTCCGACCGTTCGATGGTAATTATAGTGCGGGTCGCCTGCATTGATCTTTTTATGGGAAAGAATGAAAAATAGAAAAAGATTGGAGGGAGAAAAGGAAAAGATTGGAGTGGAAGAAAAATGGAAGAAAAATTGGGATTTGACCGATTATAGCCCCTTCTATTTTTCGAGTCTTTCAAGTTAAGATTCGTTGCTCCTTTGTTCTCACAAGCCGAGGAGTAGTCACGGCACGCGTCTCCTTGCTTTTACCGGAGTGCCGCCGAGAGGCACGGATGCGAAGCCCAGTGAGACTTTGCGATGGTTTGAAGAGTCGAATAAACGAATTTCAAGAATAGGACGAGTTCCCAAACTTGGCGAGAGTATGCAATATGCTCACATAGGATAACAAGTGACTCGAGAATGAGAATGCCATCTGTAGTGGTTGGTAGTAGCCGGGCTCTGGGTTGCGATCGATCATTGGGTGATGCTTAACATTACCTCTTAAAGTGAGAGGTCGGCTGGGCCATTTGCTGAGAGGTTGGCTTGAGGGATGTGTTTGGAATTTCTAAGGTGAGGGGATTTTCTTGTTGTTGCTTCTTCAGAACCTCTAAGAGTGAGGTTAACTTTCATTTTGATAAGGTCAAGGGTGGTGATGGAATCCTCTAAAAGTGAGAGGATGGACTTTGGAATTGGTTTACGGGATTTGTCCAAGAGGGAATTTTTGTTGCTTCTTCTTGCGAGTTTGTTGTGATTTCAGCAGGTAACTTGATCACGATAGGACCTTCACTCGATGTCTCGTTTTCACAACCTTTGAGATGGGAGGTTCACTTCGGGGTGATGGAGGTTTTTTTTTTTTTTTTTTTTTTTCGAACACCTTCTTATCGAGAAAAGCCTTCGGATTTGTTTGCTCGTGAT
The DNA here is from genome assembly GCA_022495995.1 of Adenophora triphylla var. japonica. NCBI lineage: Eukaryota > Viridiplantae > Streptophyta > Magnoliopsida > Asterales > Campanulaceae > Adenophora > Adenophora triphylla. Next base: position 96,605 of record JAFEMH010001422.1, on the reverse strand, counting down.
AGCCCCTAGTGTATGCCTTAGGATGGTTTTACCTTTTCCCTCTTGGGCTTGGAGGTGGTTCCTTCGAGGGAGCCCCTTGTATGAGTTTCTTTTGCATTCCGCCTTTCTTGAGCTTGGAGGTGATTACTTCCTTTGTGAGTCAAGAGAGCCCCTAGTATGGGCTTCTTCCTTAGGGTTTGAAATGAAAGGGTATTATTTAGTGAGGATAAGGTTATGGCTTCCTATGGTGAGAGGTTTAAGCTTCAATCGCTACTGGATAGCATTCTCAAAAGAGTATTTTTTTTAAAATAAATGCAAACTCATTTAACCGACTTATTAACGTAAGGCAAAGTATATTCAGACCATGAGAAAGATATGTGAGCATATTCAATGAAAGCTTATCGATCAAATGGAAAATCAGAGGAGACGCGAGATTTGGGGGTTGGTGAGCCCCAAGTTGATATTCATGTAGCACTCTTGCATCTTCTTTAAATTGCAGTGGCGTGAGCAGCTATTTTCTGATGATGAGCAACAACGGTCTTTGCTTGTCTTGATCATATGAAAAGGATGTTTAAGTGGGGTGTGTATAAGGAGAGGGTCTGGAGATAGTGTACGAAAAGTATATGGTTGAGTATGTAGAGAGTGTATGAGAGAAGGGTGTATAGGGATGGTGTATATGAAGAAGGAACGGTGAGTTGTTTACTCCAATCAAAGCATTCATTCATTGTTTACTTTATTAGCCGGTGAGTTTATCAGTGAGATTAGCAACCAAGTGATAATTATAAATAAAACAATCTTCTTGAAAGTAATGCGAGATTATGTCTCAAGTCTAGAGAGAAAAGAAAGAAAGACCCTTTTTTACTATTGAAGTAACTAGTTCAAAGTGGACATTACATATCAATGCCCAAAATGGACGTAAAAAAGACGCACTAGAACCTACAAGACTGAATGAATCTAAATCTCACCTCGAAGGGTGAGGGTTCCTTCATCAATGAGGCCTTGGGTCTTCCTTGGTTGATCAATCTTTGAATTGAGCGTTTGATTGCACACATTTGTCGGTGGTATGCCCAACGTACTTGTGGTATCTGCAAAAACCTGGATGTATCTAAGTCTTCCCTTGGGTTAATAGGCTTGTAGTTCTCGAGCGGCTTGATCAAATTCTTTCCCACCAAAATGTACGAAGAACTCACCCAGGCATTCCTAAGTCATCAAAATGTTCCTTGTTGATCTTCTTCGGGTATTGATGCCTTTAGTTGGTTGGGTGGCCACGGCGGGCATCCCGAATGAGAAATTCTGATGTGTAGGACCATAAGGGGAACCATAAGCATGTGGATGATAGGGACCCCCGGAATTGAATAGGGGAGGAACTCTTCTCAAGTATTCTGAATGTAAGACAAATGGTGTTTGCTCAATTTCATGCATGTCTTTGAGGAGTTGATCACTCCTAACCTCATGTTTGAGACTTCTTTGAGGGCTTCAATGCTTTTCTCCAGGAGAGACATGATGTGGAATTTCAGTAAGAACATATGGCGAGTCAAGCCAATGAGTTGAATTAGATTCATAATTAATCTTAAGGCATCCTTGAGAAAATATTTGACCTCCACAATTTTGAGTTTGACCTAAGTGAAGTTGCCTACGTAACCCTTACCATTTAAGATACGAGTCTCGGGTCACCGTAGTTCGAGGGGCCCTAGATTGATGATCTGGGGTTAAGTTTAGAGAAAGAGAGAGGATGAATGTAAAAGAGTCCGTTGGGTGAAAAAGGGAGAGGAAGATGACTCGATCCTCGGTCGAAATGAGATTAACAATCTAGGTGAGTTAATTTGGTCTTGAGTGAGGATTGGCCTTAGTTTGGTCGCTAGAGATCTATATATGGATGGTTTAAAGCTTACTATGGCTTTGAAGGGTGTCCATGGATATGGTCCAAGAGGCGGTGGACCTCGAAGATGGAGTGGAAGGGTGGACCTTTAATGGTCCATGGATTCGAAAGGGTCCTAAATTGACTAATGGTACAAAGTATTTCCATGAGAAGTAGACCTTTGTTCAAGAGAGTGGACTTAGTATAGGAAGAGCACCATGAAGGGTCAACCTTGAACGGTCCAAGATAGTAAGACACTGGGGTCTGAAGTATCGGAGGTGGATGGGAGAGTGGACCTCGATGGATGGTCCTAAGAGACGAGGTAGAGATGGACGGACCTCGGAGGGTCCTAGGGAAGAGCGGACCTCGGAGGGTGAGATTAATGGACCTCGGAGGGTCCTAGAGATGAAAGCCGGACCTCAGGGTAGAGAGCGGACCTCGGTACAGAAATGGGAAAGAGCGGACCTGGAGGATCCTAGATAGATGAAGTAGGACCTCGGAGGGTCCTAAAATGTAAGAGGTCCTTGAAAGAGCGGACCTTAGTAGGAAGGAAGTAGCGGACCTAAGTGTCCTAGAAGAAGTGGACTGGACTCAGGGTCCTAGAAATTCAAGATAGCGGACCTCGGAGGGTCCTAGAAATGCCTCGAAGGGTCTAGAAGTGAAGAGAGGACTACTGGACCTCAAGGGTCAAAGAGTGGACCTCGGGTCCAAGATAGAAGAGACTGGACCTGGAGGGTCCGTAGAAATGAGAGTGGGACCTTGAAGGGTCCTAGAAATGGAGAGTGGACCTGAGGGTCCTAGAAATGGCTGAGAGCGGACCTCGGAGGGTCCTAGAAATGGAGAGTGGACCTCGGAGGGTCCCCAGAGATGGAGAGTGGACCTCCTGGGAGGGTCCTAGAAATGGAAGAGCGGACCTCGGAGGGTCCTAGAGATGGAGAGAAGCGGACTCGGAGGGTCCTAGAGATGGAGAGCGGACCTCGGAGGGTCCTAGAGATGGAAGAGCGGACCTCGGAGGGTCCTAGAGATGGAAGAGCGGACCTCGAGGGTCCTAGAGATGGAAGGGCGGACCTCGGAGGGTCCTAGAAATGAAGAGCGGACCTCGGAGGATCCTAGAAATGAAGAGCGGACATCGGAGGGTCCTAGAAATGAAGAGCGGACCTCGGAGGGTCCTAGAAATGAAGATCGGACCTCGGAGGGTCCTAGAAATGAAGAGCGGACCTCGGAGGGTCCTAGAAATGCAGAGTGGACCTCAGAGGGTCCTAGAAATGAAGAGCGGACCTCGGAGGGTCCTAGAAATGAAGAGCGGACCTCGGAGGGTCCTAGAAATGCAGAGTGGACCTCGGAGGGTCCTAGAAATGAAGAGTGGACCTCGAAGGGTCCTAGAAGTGAAGAGCGGACCTCGGAGGGTCCTAGAAATGAAGAGCGGACCTCGGAGGGTCCTAGAAATGCAGAGTGGACCTCGAAGGGTCCTAGAAATGAAGAGCGGACCTCGAAGGGTCCTAGAAATGCAGAGTGGACCTCGGAGGGTCCTAGAAATGAAGAGTGGACCTCGGAGGGTCCTAGAGATGGAGAGTGGACCTCGGAGGGTCCTAGAGATGGAGAGTGGACCTCGGAGGGTCCTAGAGATGGAGAGTGGACCTCGGAGGGTCCTAGAGATGGAGAGCGGACCTCGGAGGGTCCTAGAGATGAAGAGTGGACCTCGGAGGGTCCTAGAAATGAAGAGCGGACCTCGAAGGGTCCTAGCAGACCTCGAAGGGTCCTAGCGGACCTCGAAGGGTCCTAGAAATGAAGAGCGGACCTCGGAGGGTCCTAGAAATGAAGAGCGGACCTCGGAGGGTCCTAGAAATGAAGAGCGGACCTCGGAGGGTCCTAGAAGTGAAGGGAGGACCTCGGAGGGTCCTATAAGTGAAGGGCGGACCTCGGAGGGTCCTAGAAATGAAGGGAGGACCTCGGAGGGTCCTAGAAGTGAAGGGCGGACCTCGGAGGGTCCTAGAAATGAAGGGCGGACCTCGGAGGGTCCTATAAATGAAGAGCGGTCCTCGGAGGGTCCTAGAAGTGAAGGGAGGACCTCGGAGGGTCCTAGAAATGAAGGGCGGGCCTCGAAGGGTCCTAGAAGTGAAGGGAGGACCTCGGAGGGTCCTAGAAGTGAAGGGCGGACCTCGGAGGGTCCTAGAAATGAGGAGCGGACCTCGGAGGGTCCTAGAAATGAAGAGCGGACCTCGGAGGGTCCTAGAAATGAGGAGCGGACCTCGGAGGGTCCTAGAAATGGAGGAGCGGACCTCGGAGGGTCCTAGAAATGAGGAGCGGACCTCGGAGGGTCCTAGAAATGAGGAGCGGACCTCGGAGGGTCCTAGAAATGAGGAGCAGTTAAGCATTTTATTTACAAAAAAAGCCCTCTATTTTTTTTATAGAACCTACTCTTGGTTGGAAGGGATACCCCTTTTTTGCAACTAACTAAAGGTCCTAAAGTGGTGGATTCTAATGACTAACCGTCTCATATAGACATTTAAGATGATATATATGGGAAGTACTACAGACCTATGATAAGACAAGATCTAGCATTCAAACTTTACATGGTACGTCCTTTAAAAGGAAAATCAAAATTTTTTTTTAGTGCCTTTATTTTCTTTATAGATCTTGACTTATCATTGATTCGTAGTGACTTAACACAAAGACCTTATTAATTGTCTACATGAAAAAGCTAGTCAAATCAACCGGTCACGGGGAGTGTACTCCTAGCAAAGTGGGTGACACAAGGGTTAGGTTTCAGGCTCCCACCGTGCAGCCGAAGCGCACTGATGAGTGGATGGCCAAGTGAGACTCGGAAGGGAGGCGACATGATCACCACACTTCCCGCACTTTGGCTTCTCCGATGGGTTAAGGGTGTCTGTGCAGTGTGACACGGACTCTAGTGGTAGTGTGAGGTAAAAAGTCTAATTCTTTTTTTTTTAAGGAAAAAAGAGAAAGATTTTTTTTATGAGATGCATGCATGCAATGCAACAGTTAAGAATAGGAGAAAAAGAAAAAGGAAGTAAAATACAACACCATACAAGAAAACGAAAGTCTGACCCACTTAGTTTGAAAAAATTTCAAAACAGTCCCCAGCAGAGTCGCCACTGTGAATACCCCGTCCCGATGCAACGCGCATTCGGAAGTTTGAAATAAATAATCATATATTGTCGGATCGAAATGGGATATTCATTTAGTGACACTCGCTTTAAACCATATTAAAATATTAGTTTAACTTTTGAGAGTCGCCACGCCACTTTGATATAGCCCAAAGCTTTGAAAAAAGGCTAAACAGTTAATTGGGTTCGGGGGTCAAGTTACAACAGAAGAAGAAACGTTATCACTCCTATTGCCCGACGAATCGGTCTTTCTAGCATGTGGGGTGTTGGTTGTGTGCGGTGTTTACAGGAATAGATAGAAGAAACGGGATCATGCATAAGGAGGAGGGGAGAGAAAGAATTAATTGATGATCACACCCTAGAACCTTTGAGTTAGGCCCTCGGAAGGTGCACTAATCAACGTTCATCCTTGGGGGATTGTTGATCATGGGATAATTATAACTAAGGTGGAAGGTAAGAAATAGTTCCTAGATCCATTGGGTTTCTTAGGGCGAAACCTTAGATCATCCTCGGCTATAGCATATTTAAATATATTAAAACAATCCTAAATCTAGCATAAAGGAACAATTAAAATATAATAAACATGCAAATATAATATGACAATAATAATAAAGAACAAAAAATATTAAAAGAGTCTTACCAATTGTAGCAAGACTTTGGGGTCGAATCTAGGGCGATTCGAAGAGAGTAAGAAGAACTGTGGGTAAAACAAGAGTAGTCTCGTTTCTCCCGTGTGAATTTGTGTTGAAATTGGGGAACCGGTCACCCCTATTTATAGTGCTTCGGTACTTGGGCTGGGCCAGATGAAGGGTCGATCGACCCTAAATATAAGGGTCGATCGGCACAAAATAAAGGGACGATCGGCACAATGATTGAAGGTTCGATCGGCGCTAGAAATTAGGTTCTGGCGGCGGCTGATAAATGGTCGATCGGCATTTTTAAAGTTTATCTTAAACAAAGGGCCGATCGGCCTAATATTGGTAAAGGGCTCGATCGGTACTTCTTTTCCTTGAATTAAGCTTGGCCCAAATTCCATTCTGCCTTGGCCCAACATTGCTACAACTACAACTGGCCGGCCACCCTTTTTTCCTTGTCCCGGCCATGAAGTCCAATTCCCTCGGCCACAAACAAATTGATTTGTAACAATTGTTATTCGTTTCGTCCCGCTATTTTGCAGTCGCACTTTGACCACTTTAATGACTTCTTTTGCAATTCGCTCTTTATGATTTTATTTTTCATTTAATCCCAGGAATTTTAATATATCAATTTCGTCCCAAATATTCCATATTTCCAGTTTAGTCCCTGAATTTTTCAATATTTCCCATTTGGTCCAAAAGCTCCCAAATGCCAGTTTAGTCCCAGATTTTCCCGAATTGCACTTCAGTCCCTTTTTTCGGACCGGGTACTAACAATGTCCTGTGACGACAATGATGTTTTCTTGGTAATTCCCAAGTCAAAGGAGGAGTCCAAGATACCTCTTATATGGCGTCAAGTATCCCGACCTGCTTTTGCCCTCATTGGTCATCAGAGTCAAGACGAAAGTTCCCGCGAGAGTTACTACAGTGATACTGATGAAGACACGGTCGAAGTGCCGGAAGGAACAGTAGAAGAGTGGTTAGCCCAGAAGCCAAAAAGCCCAGAAAACCTTCCCGACAGTGAAGAACAGAAACCCGCCATGAGGTTTGACCCCGCAGAATTCCTTATTGATGATGGAATTTCTCACTTCAGAAAATGTTTAGCCAATGTCAAAGATGCCGTCAGAAAGCTTACCCCTAGAGAAAGAAGGGATATGCTTGACAGTGATGAGGAATATGATCCCGCTCTGTTGAAAAAATTGTTGGACCCGGATGAGAAGGCTAGTTACCAGGATCCAAACCCTGAAAGTGATAACTCCTGTTGCATGTTGACTTTGAAAAGTTTGAATGAGACTGTGAAGGCTTTAAACGGAGGAGGTGAAGCTGAAACCAGCCCACTGCTAAGCCAATCAGAGTGTCAGAACCTTGAGAAGGTCAGAAAGCCGTTAACTTGGGATCAGGTTCGAGAAGCAGCCTATACCTCCAGCAGTGCCATTATTCAGATTAATCAGCAGAATTGGCCATACGCCAACAAGAGCCCGCCTCGACTTTGAAAGAGCTAACGTAGAATCCTCCGGTAGGAATAATGACTCAGGAAAATCTAATGTCTATGTGATGACTCGATGCAGACGAGATGAGTATTGAGCGGCCTAAGGGTGACAAAAAGAATGCCGTTTGGAGCCAAAGACGAGATAAGAGGCCTTATAAGTTGGAAGTAGAAAAGCCGGACTACGATAAAGAGGATCCAGTGTTGACTCAGTTGAAGTGTACCCAAGCCAATATCTCCTTGTGGTCCCTGTTAACCTCTTCATACCCTCATAAGTTGAAGTTAGAAGAAAGTTTGGCCAAGACCATGGTGCCCATAGATGTCACCCCAGATGAGGTCGTCCAAATGATTGGAAGTATCCACTACGGAAACATCATTACCTTCACTGACTTGGACCTGCCAAAGTATGGGGCTAGTCATAACGAACCTCTTTACATCACAGTCCAGTTAGAAGAGCGTCGATTGCCACGGGTATTAGTCGATGGAGGGTCTGCAATGAATGTCTTGCCAGCCAAGATGATGGACTTATTGGACTTGAAACCAACAGATTTGAAGCCTTCTAGTCAGACTATTAAGGCTTATGACTCCACTGCACGGTCAGTTTTGGGGATTGCTACTCTCAAGCTGTGGTTCGGAAAAAAGGTCATGGACGTCGATTTTCAAGTGATTGATATTCCGATTTCCTTTACTGCTCTCCTGGGACGGCCCTGGATCCACCAGATAAATGGGGTAGCCTCTACTTTGCACCAGTGCATCAAATTTCAGTCAAATGATGGTACTATCACCACCATTTATGGAGACAGTGTCACGGTAGAAGGAACCAGCACTGGAGACATCCCGATATTGGAAATCAAACATGATGACGAAGGGTTGGCATTGACAGGATTCTCTGTAGCTTCTTCCAAAGCGCAAGTGTGTAGCAGTGACCTCACTACTACTTCCAATCAAATCCCTCCTGCCATGAGAATGATGAGAAAAATGGGTTATCTTCCAGGACATGGATTGGGTGGAAGACTTCAGGGTCGCAATACCATCATCAATGTAAAGGAACAGAATACCAGATACGGCTTGGGGTACAAACCAAATGATAAAGGGTTCCAGCTTCATCCCTACAGTTTATCCCTGACCCATTATTTTACAAAAGGCGAGACACAATACGATAAAAGTGATCACCAGATCTCCTTGCAGAAAACCCTTCTGGAGAATCTTGAGAAAGTAAGGGGAAAGCCAGCCAATCCTGTTCGAAGAATGTTCCTTGACTTGCGGACATTCACAGGGCTACCACTACCGTTCAAAACGAGTATGTCTTCAAAGGGAACTCGAGACGGCGTCAAGAGTCGGCATCCGGGGTAATGGACTTCTCTGCTTTCGAGTTAGCTCTTCCGAAGATCGACGAGATAGAAAGCTGCCAGTAGTGAAGACAGTGAGTGGGGCTTGCTACGGTTGTTTGATGAAGAAGCACGAGATCCCATATTTGATCGACTTGGCTCAGATTATGAGATAGTTGCCGTAATTGGAGACGGTGGTTAAAATCCTTTTGATCCCGCACTTTGGTAACTAAGACGAGAAATGCCGTTGAAGAATTGGGAGACGTTCTCGGGGACCGATAGCCACCAACAACAAATGATAGAGGAGCTTGGATTGGTACCCCGTCCTTCTCAAACCGATCGTGTCAAACACCTGTTGTCCATACGGTCGAGTCGGGAATCTTTGAATTCCGAGTCCTCTAAGTCATTCGAAGGCCTCACGCCCGAGGACTATCAAAATGTAATCGATGTCATCTTTCCCCTTATTTTGAATGAAATGACAGATCTTCGAGTATCCTCTTATTGCCAACTTAACAAATGATAAATTAACTCAAAACTTAACAACGCTTAATAATGAATCATTTGAACAAGATGCAAACACACTAAATGAACAATACATTAAAGAAATCTTTAAGCGGGTTTCGGAAAAAGAGGAAAACCGGGCCCAAGCCGCCGAGGAGGTTTTGACAAGTGTGAACTGGGTGCGTCGAGGAACCTAAAGAGACACGAGATCGGAAACTTCTTCCGGGGGGTTGAACGGGACGGGCGATCGATACGCTCGGGAATACGTCGACGTGTTTGCATGGTCATACGGGGATATGCCGGGGCTAGATAGTTCGATAGTAGAGCACGAGAATCCCTCTAGCATCGAGATGCTAAACCAAAGAAAGGTAAACCGAGAAAGATCAAGCGAGAATGGTCTCTACGAGTCAAAGAAGAAATTGAGAAGCTACTGCGGGTAGGATTCATCGAGTCATTGAATATCCGACATGGTTGTCCAATATTGTGACCGTCACTAAGGCCAATGGAAAGGTGCGGCGCCGTGTGGATTTCCGAGATCCGAACAAGGCCGGCCCAAGGACGATTACCCTTTGCCAAACATAGACATCCCGGTAGACTCCACTTTGCCAACTACGAAGTCAAATCCTTCGTTGATGGCTTTGCGAGATACAACCGGATCAAGATGGCCGAGGAAGACCAAGAAAAGACTGACCTTCACCACGCCGTGGGGAACTTGCTTGTTATACGGTGATGCCATTTGGGCTTAAGAACGTCGGGGCTACTTACCAAAGGGCGGCGACTGCGCTTTTTCATGACATGATCCACAAGGAGATTGAGGTCTACGTAGACGACATGATAATCCACTCCAAAGGCGAGATGGGCGGCACTTTGTTGACTGCGGAAATTCTTTGAGAGGCGAGACAACATTCCATGAGACTAAACCTGCTAAATGTACCTTCGGAGTGACAAGGGGAAAAGTGCTTGGGTACATGGTCACGGAGCGAGGTATCGAAGGCGACCCCCAAAAGATCGAGCCATTATGGATATGAGGCCACCTCGGACCCGGACATAAGTCAAGAGCTTTATGGGAAAAGCTGCAAGTACATCGGCCAAGTTTCGTCCAACCGGTTGACCAATATGTGCGAGCCCATCTTCAAGCTCATGAAGAAGAACGTAGACACGGAATGGACCGAAGAATGCCAGGATGCTTTTGACCGATCAAGGCATACTTGGTACACCCTCCTGCTATGCCCCCACATAGACAGAAACCTCTTCTCGCTCTATCTCACTTTATCATCCTTGTCTGACGGTTGGGGGCTATGCTTGCTCGGGAAAAGAAAGACTCTCGGGTAGAAAACGCCATTTACTTTGTCGGCGGAAGGCTGCGGGGAAGTGAGCTCAATTACTCGAGCGTGTGAAAAGACTGTGCGGGAGTAGTGCAGGTAGTCGGCAAGTTGAAGCATTATATGCAAGCCCACCTGTGAATTTGGTCTCAAAAATGGACCCCATCAAGTACATTTTTGATAAGCCTTCCCTCTCGATGCGTCTAGCAAAGTGGTCCTTCTTCTTAGCGAGTACGACATCAACTATGTGACCAAAAAGGCTATCAAGGGTCAAGCGTTGTCGAGACCACACAGCAAACTTTCCCGATAATGAAGACGAGAGGGCACGAACCCCAATTCCCGAGATGAAGGGATCTTTGCGGTCGAACACGAAAACCGATGGCGATTGTTCTTTGGCCAGAGCCGCTAACAAAAGAGGAAACGGTATCGGGATGCTGCGGTCGATCCAAAAGATGATCATACACCCATAGCCCTCAAGTTGAACTTCCTGCCACGAACAATGTTGCCGAGTACGAAGCTGCATTGCTTTGGTTTGGAAAGCTGCCTTAGAAAGAAATGTCAAGGAGGCTAGAAGTTTACGGAGACTCCGCTTTGATCATCAACCGGGTTTCCAACAAGTGGAAGGCTTGTGGACCCTAACTTTGCGGCGGTATCATGCCCATATGGAGGAGTTGGTGGACAGTTCGGAGAAGTGACCTTCCACTACTTGCCAAGGGAAAAGAAGCAGATTCGCGAGATGCATTAGCTACTCTAGCCTCATTGGTAGAGATCCCGAGGAAAAGCCATAAAACCCTTCCGAAGTGGGTAGAAGAGAAGCCCCCAGCCCTTCTGTTGTGAAGTAGACCTGGGACCCGAGCCTATAAAGGAACCCTGGTACAATCAAATTTACCAGTTCCTCAAAGATGGAAAGTCAGCTTTCAGAGACAAAGATGGTAGACCGAAAGAAGGAGTCAGAGCCAAGAGCTTGCAAGCCCTGAAAAGGTTGGCCTCCCATTATGTCGTTCTAGGAGGCAACCTGTACAAGAAGCGATACCAAGGACCACTCCTCTTGTGCGTTACTCAAGAAAAAGCCAAAGAGTTGATGACGAAGTCCACAATGGTCTTTGCGGTCCTCATATGAATGCGAGCCACGATACAAGTGATCCTCGAGAATGGGTTACTACTTTTGGATTTCCATGGAAACAGCATCATGTCCGAAGCACGTCCGAGCATGCGACAAGTGCCAGCGGTTTGCCAACCTCAACCATCTCCGCCTCATGACACATCTTGCATGACGACTCCTTGGCCGTTTGCAACTTGGGGTATTGACGTGATAGGGAAAATAGCTTCGGCGGGAAAGCAATGGGCATGAATTTGTGCTAGTAGCCATCGACTACTTCACCAAGTGGGTAGAGGCCAAGTCTTACAAGGTCCTTACTTCCAGAAAAGGGGCCCAATTCATCAAAGAAAATATAATGTGCAGATATGGGGTGCCCAACGAGATCATTTCCGATAATGGGTCGCACTTTGAAGGGAGGCTGCGATAGGTTCTTTGTCGAGAATTCGAGAATCACTACGCCACAATTCGTCTCGTACGGACCTCAAACTAATGGAGCCGTGGAAGCCTGCTAATAAGACGCTCGAACGGATCATCACGGAAGATGGCCACCGTGGTCGTGATTGGCCCGAAAATGCACTTGGCACTGCGGGGCTATAGGACGTCGTACAGAACGGCTACGGGAGAAACTCCTTTTGCCTTAACCTATGGGATGGAAACGATGTTACCGGTGGAGTTAGAAATCCCGTCATTAAGGGTCCTCCTGGAAAAGCAGATGTCAATGAAGTGGAATGGTTGCGCGGCCACAGCATGATGGAAGTTAGCCACAGCTTGTGAGAGAAGGCTAAAGCCATGGAACACACCGAGCCTACCGGAGGCGAATGGCAGAGCGTTTGATAAAAGGTCAAGGCCGAGAGACATCAAAGAGGGTGACTTAGTGTTGAAGTGAAGCCCCCTACCGAGACAACCCCACAGGAAAGTGGGAACCCGTTTGGATCGGCCCTTATGTGGTGCGAAGATACTATCGGGAGGAGCCATGAAGCTTGCGAGACTGGACGGCAATCCCTTTGTCCACGCGGTCCAGCGGTGATAAGCTCAAAAGATACTATGTCTAAAAAAAAAATATATATATAATAATAGAAAAAAAAATATAAAAAAAAAAGAGTGCAAAAGAGTAATGCCCGACTAGAGGCCGAAAACCCCAAAAAGGGCGAGTCTTCAGGCAAAGAAAAGTGGTTGCACATAAAAAAAAAAAAAAAAAAGAAAAAAGAAAAAAAATCTTAGTGCAAAAGAGTAATGCCATGAAATTTAGAGCCGAAACCCCAAAAGGGCGGTCTACAGGCAAAAAACGAGGTTGCACATGAAAAAATTCAGTTCACGAGAATGAACTACGAAGACTGAGCCCCTTAGTCTTTCTTGTAAAAGGGGAACGTAGGCGGCCATATATGGTTCGGTCTAAACAATAAAAAGGACGATTAAGTTTCCATGAAATGTGTCCTAATCAATAAAAAAAAAAAAGAAAGACATTTGAATTTCCATGAAATGTGTCTTGACTAATTTCTAAGATAATATTTCTTGTTCATTACAAGTTAAAAACTTCTTGATGAGTTCAAGCACGGTCTACCTCTTGACTCTGCTAAACCTGCTACAAAGATCTAAAATACAATAAAATGCCTAAATAAACTAATGTGTTTGCAAAATGGCAACAAGGGAATCCTAAGAAAAGATCTCGGTGCGTCATTCGCCGAGTCTTCTTTGATCTTCTTCCCTTTTCCTCGGCCCCGTCGAGTCTTCTTCCTCTTTTTGTCTATGATGTCGGTATCCCTCATTCCGACCTCCGGTATCCTCACTGGAGCCTCTACCAAACTCGTGTCAATAAGTGCTCTCTGCCCGAGCACGAGTCCGCACCTCCTCCCTCTCGAGCCTCGGTCAAAGGAGCGACCTCGGACAACCTCTTGTACTCCGAGCCTCCATATCCCCGACCAAAGTCACACTTTGGACCGGTTATGGCGACTCGCCTTAGCCTCGATCTCCTCCTCAAAGTCCCGCTCGAGTCGTAGTCAGCTCCCAATAAAGCTCGACGTCTCTCCTCCAAGATGACCTGAGTCGCTCCCATCTCCCTCTCGTACCAATCCAAGTAGACAGTGGTCAAGATGGTGCTCTTCCTGCTTCTGAAGATAGCCCTGGGTGGGAAAACAGCATATGTCCAAGCCCTCGAGAAGAAAGAGAAGCTGGCTGGATCCCTCATGTCCCATGACACCACCTCCATGGTCCGAATGTCCTCCCAATCACTCAATGGCTCCTGTAAAGCCCCAAACTGCCTGGATACTAAGCAAGGTATGTAGAAGGATGACCAGCAGAATCCTGGAACCCTCACAGCATAGGACTCCTGAAATATCCTCCTGGTCTGCAACCTCCAATGAGGAATCCACCAACGGATGTCCGAAGTGGATAGCCTAGCCATCGTCAGCTCCCAGCTACCCTGGTCCTGTTGCCTCGGTGCACCCCTCCGAGAAAATCACCCAAGGACACTGAGTCGGCAAAGCCCCTGGCAAAGCCCCGAGCCTCTCCTGCAGCCATAAGGTCAACACAGCTGGACTCCCGGATCTCATGAAATGGTCTCTCCGAGCCATCCTGTCAATCCCATGAAGTGTCTCTCCCAACACCAGCGGGACAATATCCTTCCCAGCCTTGCAGTCTCTAACCATGTCCAAGAGACCACTATGACAGATCCCCACGGACTCAGCAGTGAACAGAACAGAGAATATGCAGAGAATGAAAGCATCCATAGCCACCGTGGTCGCAGCCATATCTGGAGACCCAAACCTGCCCGGGATATCAGAAAGGTCAATCCTATCCGGGGCTATCATCATCCTCTCAGCCTCTCCCAAAGGAATCTGCAGAAAAGATGCAAGCTTTACCGTCACCGGCACGTCTCCGATCAGCAGAATAGATATAGCCTCAATCTCTGGACCCCCAATCAAGGCTCAGAAGTCTTCATGCGTCGGGACGATCTCGTTGTAAGAAAAGCAGTAAACATGTCTCCGGACGTCCCAGAACTTTGCTGCGGCTCTCAAAAGGTCCCAATCGGGCGAGAGATCCCTCAAATGCCATAAAGACTTGATCTTGAAGGAAGAATCAAGCAGCCCCCTATGAGATTGGAAGTTGTGTCTCACCCAAGATTGAAGATCGGACAGAAAACGGTCTCGTTTCCCCCTTTGCAATCTGACGGGCTTCTCCATTGCAAAATGACCAAAGATGGTGCTTTTAGGTCCAAAATGTGCTCTGGGAACAATTGGGACAAGTCTAAGTTGAAAATGAAATGAAATGGCCAAGCTTTGCTTTTATTCAGAAAATAACCAGTTCAGACAGAACTGTGAGCCGCACGGCTTCATTTGCCCCAGAGACCTATCCGCACGGCTACATTAGCCCTCTGCAGAAAAAAATTCTGCAGCAACCAAAGTTGCTGCCCAAGGGAGTTTTCACCCCACTTTTTCAACCAAAACCTGTACAAAAACATATCCAGAAGCCATTCAAGCATTTATACACCATTATAAATCATTTTGGCCCAGTTTCAGCCCCAATTCCAAGCAAAAAATCGCCCCAAGGCTCAGATAATATGCAAATTGAAAAAGCATGAATTAGAAAAGCAAATAAAACATAAGTACAATGTCTTCGCCCCATCGGCGCCCAAATAAAGCAAAAAATAAACAAAGTGTGCATAAAAATTGTTCATTGTTTGTTTTTGTTCCAAATCTACTCTAGAGACCTCCTAGGCCTCCGATTCTTCTTCCTCCTCATCGCTGCTCAGCTCATATATGCTAGCCTCCCTCATCAAGTCCTCCTGGTCGCTCACGTCAGACAAATGGACATTATCGTGCCCGTACTCAGCCAGCTGCTCCAGAATGTCAGCGTTGGGTCCCCGCCCCCGAGGCATGGCACTGGAAGAGTACTCCGAGGCCGATGAAGAGGATGCTGTGCCCCCGACGTGCCTCCTTTTGCGCACTGGCTCCTGCACGCTTGTTGCTGCTTTGGTAGCACAGGCCAGCTTCTTGACAAGGGATCGGCACACGTCCTTCCAGCCCCTATTCTGCCTGACCAGCTTATCGTAAGTGCGAGCTGGAACCTGAGAAAAAGAAGAGAAAAGTCTCAGAAAAATCTCAGAAAATCTCAGAAAATTGCAAAAAGCAGAAAAATCTGAAAGCTGAAAAGGGAAAGACCCTAAAAGTATACTTACAGTGCTGTCAGGCGGCAGGGTATACTGGGGCTCCCTAGTGTCGGGGACAGGGATCCTCATCCTCCTCGGTACTCCATGGACCACATAGGACAGATGCGCAGGAGGGATCGGCGGGTCAGTAGGCTCATCCTCCCCATATCCCTGAGTGACCGCCAGCTTCACTAGCTTCTGTGGCGTCCTCAGGCGCTGCTCCACAAACACAGCGTAGGGGGTATCCATGTCGAAGTACTCCTCTGCAGCCACGCCTGCCTGGTACCTAGCAATCTCATCCTCTGGCCAATCCCTGGGCTGCAGCATCCGTGCTGGAGGATCGTGGGGAGTAATGGCGTCCAATGGAGGGACATGGCCATGCTGCCTCGAGAAACGGTCCCCCAAGTAAATGACATCACATGTCAGCCCAGTGAGCCACCTCCTCTGCCTAGTCGCCTCAATGGCATCTCCCAGCAAGATCTCTGGATACCTGCCCCAAGGGTAGAAGTCCACTCCATCAGGCCCGTCCTTGTTGATGATCGGCCTCACCATCTTGTAATCGAAGGTAATCCGGGTCTTCCCCGTGAATTTATCTCTCGCATCTCCCCTCCAGCGAACCATAGCAGGGAAGATGGTGACATCACTCTGCTGGTTCCAAGGGAAGAACCCGATCACCTCACAAAACCAGGCCTGCATGTCCAAAACATCAAAAGGTCATTCTCTCTCTCATAAAAGTCTCAAGACAGAAAAGAGAAAAGAGAAAAGAAAGGAGACTACCTCAAGGGCAAATGAGAAGCAGTCCATGGAAGCAGCTTTGTTCCGACTGTACATGTCCAACGAGAAGTACAACTCCGCCAATCCGGCCTCTCCCCAAGAGACCGTCCCTATCCCATCCACATCCTCCAGAGAGTCGAGGAGGCAAGTCATGGCCAGCGTCCCAGAATTAGCAAAGATAGTGACTGATAGCATCAACCATATGAATGCTCTAGCCAGCTGCTGGGCAGTCACATCATTAGCAGCAAAGTTCTGCATGCAAGTCTGAACTGCCACCTCGACGTTCCTTGTCTCCATACCCAGCCCCTTGGGAATCAGCTCAAATCCAACCAAAGCCTGGAACTCCTCAGCTGTAATGTGGTCTCTCCAAGTCACGGGCCTCCCGGTGAACTGTAGGCCAGTGATAGCTGTGAAATCAGCGGGAGTCACTGTCAGCTCTCCCCAGCTCAGATGGAAGCTATGGGTGCTGTCCCACCAGAACTCAGAAAGGGCCTGGACCAAGCCCTTGCTCTTAGACGTGATGTGAATCCCCCTGCCGATAGCCTCGACAAATGAATCTAGGCCGGTAGCCCTCACCAAATTTTTGGGGTTCACCCCATTCTTCTCAAAATCCGGCATCCTCTGCCAAAGCCTGACCGCTATCTCTGATGGTCCTCTAGACTTGTTCTCCTGTAGACAAGCACAACAAAGAAGTGTGTCAATCATTCATCATTTTCAAAAAGCATGCATATATTCACAAAAGTGCACATGTTTTCAAAAGAAAAGCATTCACAAAAGTTTTTCTAGCATCATTTGCATCAAAAAAGCGTCTTTCATCACTTGAAACGCGTCATGTCAAGTCCCATTGCTTTCCTAAAGCACAAAATCACAATTTTCACAATTCTTTGCACATAAGCATTATTCTTTCAAAAAATGGCATGCATGAATCCTTTTCATCTTCCAAAATCATGTTTTCTCAAAATTTTGACCTAGTTCTAGCACATGCAAGAACTCCGTCTCATTTTTGACAATTTTTTCATTCTTACTTTATTTTGCGAGAAAAAAGTGGGTCATTCCCATTATTTTTGTCAAACAAATTGCACATTGCATATTCTTAGCCTCATAGGTTATTCATCAATGTCTCAAAGTCATTCAAAAAATCCTAGAAAAATCCTAGGAAATTCCTAAATTCGGGTCAAGCCCTAAATCATTCAAAATTCAATCAAAATCCGACGTAATTGAGCAAATTAAGAATGCTTACCCCAACCGGACGCGGGTTCGTTGATTTATGCTCCCTTCTCCCCGGATAGAGCTCCGATGGAGGCGTAAGGAAGTCATACTTCCTCTCCGTCCGAACAAGCTCCTTCCTCCTCCTTCTCGCAGCCGCGGAGATGTTCCTTCTAGCTTGCCTCGGCATTGGGTTCCCCTCCGGATCCATTCCAAATCAGTAGAGCCAAAGGGAATTGAAGGAATTTCAAAATTTCTCTCCCTTCTCCTCTCTCTTCCTTGGCAGTTCTTGGGCTGCAATGTAATGCCAATGGCCCGTTCAAACCTGTTTTAAATAATCTGGAAAAAACAGGTCTCTAGCCGTACGGCTCCTTTTTCTCCATCTCATGCCGGGCGGCCTCATTCGCTCTGAGCAGAAAATTACAATCCTGCCCCTGGACCTTCCACTTGGGCATGCAATTTCCGTTTTCTTTTAACCAAGATAACATCTTTTTCAGAAGATATCCCTTATCTCTTAAGCAATGAAGCTTTCTTCCCAGTCGCCTCCGTTAAATCCGTTATAACGGGATAACGCTAGGTGACAACCTCCGAATTGTCAAAACTCTAAACTTAGCCTACCTCTATCCCGAATAGTGACGTATGCTAAGTTCTCTCAACTTAAGCTACCTCTATTCCGAATAGTGACGTATGCTAAGTTTCTCTCAACTTAAGCTACCTCTATCCCGAATAGTGACGTACGCTCAAGTTTCTCTCAACTTAAGCTACCTCTATTCCGAATAGTGACGTACGCTCAAGTTTCTCTCAACTTAAGCTACCTCTATCCCGAATAGTGACGTACGCTCAAGTTTCTCTCAACTTAAGCTACCTCTATCCCGAATAGTGACGTACGCTCAAGTTTCTCTCAACTTAAGCTACCTCTATCCCGAATAGTGACGTACGCTCAAGTTTCTCTCAACTTAAGCTACCTCTAACCCGAATAGTGACGTACGCTCAAGTTTCTCTCAACTTAAGCTACCTCTATCCCGAATAGTGACGTACGCTCAAGTTTCTCTCAACTTAAGCTACCTCTATCCCGAATAGTGACGTACGCTCAAGTTTCCCTCAACTTTAGCTACCTCTATCTTCTCGATAGTGACGTAAGCTCCAGTTTTCTCAGGTGACAACCTCCATTAATTGTCAATCAGGTGACAACCTCCATTAATTGTCAATCAGGTGACATCCTCCATTAATTGTCAAACCCTCGAGGATCCTAGACATCGTTCCTACCTATCTAGTGATGCTCGAACTACGATCAAGGCTTGATTCCTCCGGGATACGTAGGTAGCCTTTTATAAAAGGTCCAGCCATCCAACCACTTTGGTCACCCCTTTTTCCTCCGTCACTCCTCAGTGATGAAGTAGTCTCTCATAAGAGACTTTGTTATCTGACCACCTTGATCACTCCTAGTATATCCCCAGTAGGATCAATTGCTTGACCTCCTAGGTCATTTTCCATTCTATTTCCCCAGTAAGAGACCAGTTTCTCTTCTCCATTCCCCAGCGGATCCTAATTCCGAACTACGGCCTGGCTTGATTCCTCCGGGATACGTAGGTAGCCTTTCATAAGAGGTTCAGCCACTCGACCACCTTGGTCTCCCAATCCGTCTTGGCATTCGCCAGATCGGATCCTTTTCTATCGACAACCCCACTCGCCTTGCAAGTGACGTTTCCGAGGGGCTTCTGTAAGTACCCAAATTTGGCTCATGCCTTCCGGTTAAATTTCCCGGCAATTTCGGTAAGTTTTCCGGTAATTCCCCAGACCTTCCTAGTGTTCCGGAAACATTCCGGAACTGTTTTTAATTAAATAAGGGCTGAAGGGAATCCTTCCTAATTAAGAAACACGTTTTTCTTAATTAGGAGGGAAGGTTCTAGAATTTTCCACCTTGCATGGTTCTAGAATGCTGAGTCATTGTGGATAATGCCGCACGGCTGCATTAGCTCGGCCTTACTTAGCCGCACGGCTTCATTAGCCTTATCCAGATCGCCTATAAATAGAGCCCTCCTCTACCCATTCATCATCAACAATCAACACACAAATCACCCATAAACACTCCAAAGACGTGAAGAACAACTGTTGGAAGATCCAAGAAGGTGAAGAAGAAGGCCAAGAAGCTCCCTCCCTCCTCCTTGAAGATCCAAGACCAACCTCTCCTCCTAGCTCCGCCCGACGAAGAAGAAGGAAGCCATTGGTAACCTCGCACGCCCTAACCTCGCATCCTAATTGCTTTATAAATTGCTCATTGCATTACTTTTATATTGCTTGGGACTTGGTAGATTAAAGATCATATCTTCATATTCCCCCTTCCCCTTTTGCATGCATTAGACATCATTTGTCATAAAAATGTAGTCTTTTCCCATAAAGGTGCATCCTTTGCACCTAAAACCCCCATTTTCAAATAAAAATGTCATCTTTATGCATCCTTTGCATATAAAAATCAAATCTTTTCAATCAAAATGCATCATTTGCATCCAAAATCCCTTTTTCAAGCATCATTTGCTTTAAAGGCCATGTCTTTACCATAAACTAGCATCATATGCTTTTCAAAATGCAATCTTTATGCATCATTTGCATAATGAATGCCAATTTCTTCAAAAATGCATCATTTGCATAAAAATCAAATCTTTATGCATCATTTGCAATAAAGATCATTTCTTTAAACTAAGTGCATCATTTGCAACCCAAAAATGTCATCTTTTCATTAAAGTGTCATTTTTACATACATTTCCCCATTCCCCCATTAGCAACCTAGGAACGGACCGGTGTAAAAGATCCTATCTTTACATCGTTCCTTCCATAAAGGTTTCATAATCTCTTTAGAAAGGGACACCTTGAACCCTATATCTCCGATTATCGCTTAAGAAAGTGTATGAAGCATCTATATGAGCTCGACCGTCTTAAAGCGTAGGATTGATGGGCTAAGGACCTTCCTTCTCTAAAGAACCTCATCTTTGACCATAAAGAGAGTCATTCTCTCGATCACGCAAGTCCCGAGGGTCCCGAGGTTAAAATGCGATGATCACAAGTCACAAGATGAGGACGAGATCATAATCCCGAACACATAAAAATCCAAGGAATCCCGAGCGACAACCAACAAATGGTTTGTACGTCCGGAAGACGACTTGGGACATTCCCTCCTTATTTTCAAAACAGATGCACACAAGAAAGCACGCAAGCAAGCACGATTAATGAAATCAAGGGAGACTTGCTCCGGCAAGGCACTTTGGGTGAACGCCAAACGTTCTTCCCAAGGGGTAACTTAACCTCCGAACCCATAAAACCTTTTTTTCAAAGTTTTGAGGTAATCAAAATGGCGTGGTGACTCCGTTTTTCAAATTAAACCGGATGTCTTCAAACTCGCGTGAATCCAACAAAAAAAAAATTTGGGCACACATTCACAGTGAGGTACCTCTGACCGATTGGCATTTGAAAACTTGGCATCCCTGACCTACTTGCCTTTGAGAACTTGGTGTCTCTGATCGAATTGCATTTGAGAACTTGGCGTCCCTGACCGATTTGCATTTGAGAACTTGGCGTCTCTGACCGAATTGTATTTGAGAACTTGGCGTCTCTAACCGAATTGTATTTGAGAACTTGGCGTCCCTGACGGATTTGTATTTTGAGAACTTGGCGTCTCTAACCGAATTGTATTTGAGAACTTGGCGTCCCTGACCGATTTGCATTTTAAGAACTTGGCGTCTCTAACCGAATTGTATTTGAGAACTTGGCGTCCCTGACCGATTTGCATTTTGAGAACTTGGCGTCTCTAACCGAATTGTATTTGAGAACTTGGCGTCTCTGACCGAATTGTATTTGAGAACTTGGCGTCCCTGACCGAATTGTAGACACTGGAGGCGGTCTTCATATGTTTGTGAATGTTGGGGGTTGTCTTTACCAAGTTGCAGACGCCGGAGCTTGTCTTTGCCAAGCTATAGACATGGGGGCTATCTTTGCCAAACTGTAGATGCTGGAGGCTGTCTTCATCCATTTGTGGACATTGGAGGTCGTCTTTGGTGGAGACCATTCTCGCTGCGGAGAGGCTTCGGGTAGTGATGGAAAACTGGTCTTTCGTGCTTGAATTGCTACATTTGTTAGTAGAGGGACAAATGCACATATGACATTCATGATGATGGATGCATGCATGGAACTAAAAATGATTCGCAATCGCTTAGGTTTTTTTTTTTTATTATTGATTCATGTTTTGCATGCTACATGAGCCCTGGGGAGATTTTTGTGGGGATGCATGTGGTGAGAGGGTTTGTAAGTGTTGTGGAATGTTTGGGACAAGCTTTGAGCTGGTGAGGTGATATCCTTTGGCTGCGGACTGAATTGCATGTCATTGATGAGGTCTTGTTGTAGGTCAGCAGTATCATGCGGACCTCAATTTTGATCTTGGGATGAAGTTGGATTTGAACCCCGGGTCTCGGTTGAAATTTCTTTTCAGTCTCGATCATTTGAAGCTGATGCCGACAGGCTCTAGAGTACGTCGATATGAGTGAAACTTCTTTCATTTAGGTGAGCTGTGACTTGGCCTAAACCTTGTTCGGAGAATGATTTGATGAAATTGCTAATGCCGGGAGAAACCCAGATCTTAAATTCCGATGCTACGGGAAGCTGCTATGTACCAAGTTCTGAAGCTGAAAATCTAGTTGTTAATGTGACTAGACCTTTCTTGTGACTTGATAAAATTCAGGTCCAAAGGACCAGCTTGACAAAGCCCCTGGATCCTATTAAAGCGAGGAAAGATCCCTTCTTTGGCAAAGCCTCGGCTTGGAGAACTGAGTAGGCAAAGTCCATATTTTGAAGAAGTGACTTGGTGAAGCCCCAATCTCATAACCTCGTTGTGATTCCGATATAATTAGCAGAGTCCCAATCTGATTGGTAATGCAAAGCGATCCTGAAAATAATCCGATAAAGATCGAATCTATCTCGTAGTGAAGAACCTAATGTGGACCCAAAGATGTCCATAGAAGCCCCAGCTTGAAGAGCTGATACAGGAGAACCTGGGAAGACGCTTAGCAAAGCCCCATCGTGAAGAAATTCAGAGTAGTCTTATTGCAGATAGAGGAGGCACCCATCTTTTCAGACCTTAGTCAATCAGTCACTGGACAAGACTCGGAAATGTTTACGTGCAGGGGCATATCTTTTTGAAAGGTGGGAATGTCTCCCGAGTTTATGTATGACACTCTTGCTTTTGGGTTTGACTCTTTTGAGAGAGTATAAACATAACAAGGTGTGGAAAAGTGTATGGAAGCCCCTGCTGACAGAAAAACAATGTTTGGCTCTATCTTCCTAAAATGTAGAAAGAGAAGACTTGTCGAGACATTTGAAAACTTGTCTTATTCGTGATGATCACAAAGCTGCTTAAAACCCTTTGTTAATGCTCGGGTTATTCAACCCCTAATTCTGATATGAACAAATATTTTGATTAATCACGAGGAGAAAGTCAGCTGATATCGAGAGTTAAGGAGGATTTGTGTATGGGGACGGCCCTATGATGAGACCGGATTTTTCGAGATTTGTTTGTGATTTCGACCGGACCAGTGATGGTTGCCTACGTTCCCCTCCTGACGAAGAGCTCAGGTCGCCGTAGTTCGGGCAAGTCCCGATTGAAAAGAGAACGAATGTTGAAATTCGAGGATCTGGACCTTTGGGGATTTTGAGGATTTGGAGGAATGAATAACATATCCACTAAGAGTGTCCATGAAAGACACGGATGGGAAGCCCCAGTGGGACATCCACGGCAAGTGTTTGTTGAGTAGAAATGAATTATGCTTACATGAAATGTCGAATGAATCAGATTTGAATTTGCACAATCTTTGATTAATGATTCTGAACAAAGATGGATTAGATTCCAATTTAAGCAAGTAATGAAACATTAATTTGATTACGATGAAATTGCTATCCGATAGGAATTACAGCTGGGCTTCCGGGCTTCGATCGGCCATCGGGTGATTTGGGAAATTACGACCTCTTAAGATGAGAGGTCGGCTGGGCCTTTTGCTGACTGAACCTCTAAAGATGAGAGGTTGGCTTGCAGGGATGTGTTTAGGAAATCTATGGCGGGGAAGATTGATTGCCTCTAAGAATGAGAGGTCAAATTTTGACTTTGGTCAAAGGCAAGGGTAATGGTAACGGGAATATCCTCTAAAAGCGAGAGTTTGAGGAAATGGGAATATCCTCTAAAAGCGAGAGGATGGCTTGGGATTGATTAAGGTAATGGCGAGAGGAAGTCCAAGCTATCGAGAACTTTTGCGAATCTTTCGAGAATTCGGGCTCCTTTTTGATCATTGGAGAGCTTCTTGAGGAGTCGGGGACTTTTTACTGAATTGTGAGGATCGACAGTCCTTTTTTTTTTTTTTTGACTTGGAAAGCCTCCTGAGGAGTTGAGGATTATCTTTGTCCTTCCTTCATAGCTCGAGATATTTTGCGCATTGCCGACTCTCGAAGTTAACTTCTTGGCCTTGCTTGGACTTCTCTCAGTAAGGAGCGAAAATGATGGCTAAACAGGGTTTCAAAACACGCCGATCTTGAAATGAAAGATATTTTTTGGTGAGGGTGAGGTAATGGCTTTCCTATGGGTGAAAGACTTCAACCGCAATCCCTACCGGATGACCTAATTGAGATTAAGTCTTCATTGCTTGCTTAAGCTTTAAATGAGAAAAGATCCGTGCAAATTCATCGAGCAACGAAATGACGAGGATGATGTGAGCATATGAGATGCAAGATGGGGAGTTGGTAAGCCCCAATTTGAGAAGGATATCAATTGATTTTCTCACTCCAATTAATTTGAATATTAATCATTTCAAAGAATTAGTGGTTGAGCAGCACAAGTGATCATCTAGGATAAAACCATTTCAATTAAGTGTAACGTGGGTGCGCAAGTGATGTCTCGAGTCTAGCAAGAAAAGAAAAAAGACTTATATAAAAGTTAGAGATTTAACTACTATGTCCAAAATGGACTACAAGGACAAATGTCCAGGAAGGACATAGGTGAAAGAGAAGTACTAGAACCTACGAAGGTTGACTAAAAGACTATTTTAAAGATAGGTAGCCCCTAGTCTAGCCGCTCTTTGCTGTTGGACCATGCATCTACTCTTCGACGCTGGAGATGGGAGCTATTGCAGATCTTTCCACCAGGATTTCTTTGGCAATCCCTTGCTCAATCCAGCCATTTTCATTGCCTGCGATGACTGGTTCATTGATCTCACAAAAGGGCGAGTCAAATTCCATTATGCCCGCAAGTCTTGAATCACCAAACTCGACCATGTTGACGCTCATGTTGTTATTTCTAGGGAACGGGTTACTGATAGTATTGGGCCCTTCAGGCACCTCTAACTTCCCTTGCTCAATCAAACTTTGGATGGCCTTTTTCAAGGGGACGCAATCATCTGTCAGGTGCCCATGGTACTGATGAAAGGCACAATGCTTGGAGGTATCCAAAGGAGCATTGGGGTTTCTTGGCTGATAATTGTCTAAAGGCCGGAGCAAACCTTCTTTTACCAAACCTCTGAAGATATCACACAAAGGCATCCCAAAGTTTCTCAAGTCTTGGAGCCGGGATCTGGACGCATCAGGTTTCTTGGGAACAAAGGGAGTGGCATTGTTACAGTCCTGTTCCGAATAGGGCTGGGCAGGAGTCTTGTTGGAGGTGGATGAAGCCCGGTATCTGTAGGTAGGTGCAACAACTTGCTGTTATTTGTGAGCCCTCTCAAATTTAGCCCCAGAATTAACCATTGCACGCAAGTCTGCGTAGGGGAAGTGACTGAGGGAAGTTCTCAAATGAGGTTTCAGGCATGACTGGAAGATGTCCAACTGTTCCTCTTCAAAGGGAGGAATTGCCATTTCGCTAAGTTTCAAATTCTAACACTTGTAAAAATCCTTGATGTTCTCGTCGGGACGCTGCACTGTTGTCTGCAGATCAACTCTATTTGTTTCCCATTCCAAGTTAGCTTTGTACTTCTCTGTGAAAGCACTAGTGATCTGTTCCCAAGTAGCCCTAGCTTCAGGCTTCAATCGAAAGAACCATTTCAAAGCCCCTGACTTCAAAGAGAGACTGAAGTAGTCGGCCAACTGCTGGTTTGTGCATCCCTTAGCTTTCATTGCCAAAGTGTATGTATCCTGGTGAGTTTTCGGGCATGCAGTCCCATCAAACAGATCTAGATTAGGCATCACGAATTTGTGGGGCAGGGGCACAATGGAGTCCGGGTCCGCAAGCCGGAAGGCAGCTTTCTTAGCAGTCAATTCAGCAATTTGTGCTTTCATCTCCTTGTGTTGTTCCATGAACCAGGCCAGGTGAGGGTCCTGTGGTGGAGTCATAGCGTTCAAACCAGTGACTGAGCTGGAGAGAGGAGTCACCACTGGCGGCACACTGGTGGAAGGGATACCATACTCCGGGGCATAGGTGAAAACCTGTCCTTGGCCCAAATTACCCTGGGGAATGTAGGTAGGAGCTTGGGCAAAGGGATAAAACCCAGCGGCTTGCTGTTGGCTTCCCATTGGCAGAGAAGGTGGAGGCAGACCTGAGGTAGCCGGATAGCTCGGGTTCCCGGAGTGAGACCCATAAGTAGGCTTAAATGCGGGCTGCTGTCCCTGGTTGTTGAATTGCATGGCTGGCTGTGGTGAGGGTGCATAACCAAGAGGGTATTGCGGTCCGAGGGATTCTGATGAAACTGGATTAGGGGCTTGGTGGCCCATCGAACCCTGAGTGAGAAATGGGTTTGTGGAAGCTGTGTGAGGAGCAGCTGAGCTAGCATCATTCTGAGGAGGGGCTCCTGACTGTTGCCCTGAACCAAACTGTGGTGGCATTCCGAACTGTTGCTGTGGCACTTTGAACTGTTGCTGCGAAGGTCCGGATTGATCGGTTCCAAACTGAGGCGGGATCCCAATTTGCTGTGGCATTCCGAGGTACCCCCAACCATGAGAAGACATTCCGTACTGATTTTGCCCCCACTGAGGAACTGCAAATTGGTTCGTCCCGTCAGGCTGCGTGGATCCAGTGGTCTGTAGTTGGGGAGCTGGCTGACCCAAAGATCGAGGAGCATGGGTTCTGGTAGTAGTACCGTAGGAGGTTGGTGGTGGCATCTTGGAGTAGTCGGGGCGACCAAGATTAGGATTGAAGTCTTCCTCTTCTTCCACGGTGAAAGTGCCATCGGGGTTGAGGCTGGCGGCCAAACCATGGCTCTTAATAGCCTCCATAAGGCTATTCAGCTGTGCTTCTTGTCGCAATCTCATCTGTTCGGCTAACTGATTCCATTGCTGTTCTGTCTGAGGAGTCCCAGGAGGTGGAGTGGTGTTGTCCCCATCGTTACCAGCTGATGCAGACATTCTGAAACCCGGAGTCGGAACAAACGGTGAAGCTGACGATGCGCTTGACTCTTCCCAACTGATCAAACGGTGACCCGGCGCCCGAAACCAAGCTTTGTGAGGAGCTGCGGGGGGAAAGACACGAGGGTTCAGATGTTTGGGAACGAAGGAGGGTAGGTGTTTGGGCTTTGGGCTCATGCAACATGCAGTTATTTGTTCTTGTTTACTTAAAACATGTTTTATTAACCTAAGCGGTTGGAAAAGATTGCTCTTCTTTTTCGCAAACTACTCTGGATCCTGGATCAGTGGGCCCCATCACTACGCCTGCGGACCCTCAACCTGTAACCTCGAACAAGGGTTCCGTAGGGCAAGCAGGTCCCACCGACCGAAAAGAACGATCCTAAAGTCTGGCGGGTAATCGAGCCTTAACGAGCATTCGATGTAAATTACGGACAAAGCTGACGTCAAAGGTCAAGATCATGTCCGGAGGGCTCGACGAAAAGTCGGCATGGCTCGGACTGATAAATGTCCATAATTGATCTTGACCCGTCGTCAGTTAAGTCGTAATTAGACATGGAATAATCATTAATCCTTGATGACTCAGTGTCATGCCGGGAGTCGGTGTATAAGTTGTGCCAGTCAGAGTCAAAGTCAAGACGCCAGTCAATGTCTGGTCAAAGTCCGTGACGGAAAATCGACAGGACTTCGACTGATTAGGGTCCCCGAAAGATATTGACTTGGTAGGCCGACTAAGGCTTGAAAGGAAAGGTCTATACACAGACAGGGCATGACACAGACCAGACTAAAAAACCAACCGGGTCTCGGACAAAGTGTGTCACGGACAAGTGCAGGGTCGACACGAGGCTCCATGGGATGTTTGGGTAGTCCCGTGCTCGCACCGAGAGGCGTAATAAGGCCAAACGGGCCGCTACTGGGATTTCCCCGGGTTAAGGACGTAGTGTGAAGTGTAAGGTCAAGTGCGCGTAGTGTGCAAGCAGACTATTTTCTTTTTCTGAGTAAAATAGAAATTTTCATCATGTGTCTTAAAAAGTATGATGCATGCAAAAAAAATGATTTTTTTTTTTTGAAAGTTTTTTTCTTTTGAAAGCAAATGAACACATAAGAACATAAGCACAAAATTCAAAATTCAAATGATTTAAGGAAACGGGTCCAACAGTCAAAGATATCGATTCTTCCGGGACGACCCAAAACAACACGAAATGTGTAAAACCAACACACACACACAACAAATGGTTTCAAATGCCGGACGGAAGCTTGACCCACAAAAGCTTTTCTTTTTTTTTTGAAAAAGATTTTTTTTTTGAAAAAGATAAAGCTCATTTTTATTTCCCCAGCGGAGTCGCCACTGTGATGATGTGCCACCGCGATTTTTCCTTTTCTTTTTTGAAAATCAAAACGGAGACGGAGTCGCCACGCCATTTTTATTTTAAGGGCCAAAACATTGAAAAATGTCCGAGATGAGAGATTTGGGTTCGGAGGTCACGTTACACGCCAGGAAGAACGTTAGGGTTCACCCGGAATTCCTCATAAAACGAGTCTTCCAAGTTTAAAAACCATTTGTGTGTGTGTGTATATGTGTGTGTGTGTTTTGGTCAAAATAAGTTCAAACTGAGAAACTAAAAATTGGGAACTCTTTGTAAGACATTAAACAAGTCCCATGATTTTTGGTGTAATTTTAGGGTTGAGTTTTGGTGCTCAAAAGACTCCTTGAAGTTGAAAGTCATTTCTGCCAGAATGAAAAAGGCAGTGGACACTTGATTTTAAAATGGATTTAAGAGCTTTAAAACTTCAAAATCTGGGGAAAGTCCGAGAATTAAAGTTGTTCAAAACATCTTAAATAAGGTTTCTGCAAAAGACTTTTCCATTTGGAGATGATTTGATGGACCAAAACCTTCTGGAAATCTCAGATATGAAATCTGGATTTCCAGAGACTGTTGAACTGACCTTTGGAAAATAATTTGAAAAAGGGAGTTATACTCACGTAAAAAATAAAATAAAAACATGTCTGGAAAGCTCTGGATGTTGGCTACAAAAAGTATTTTGTAGTAAACACCAAATTACAAGTTCTTCTGTGTCCAAAAAATTAGACAATGGACTGAGGTCTTAGAACAATGCTACTGGACAGCAAGATGTTCTTGAAGGAAAATGTGATTTTAAAGGGGGTTTTGCATCCATGCTTGTCCCCATTTCCTTAGGCTTTGATTAGTGATCACTAGAAATTTTAGTGGTGATCTACTATATCAAGCCATCATTAGGGTACATTAGGACTTGAAGCATTTCATTTGCTTGGGAAGGGGAGTTTTAACCTTGAAAATGAGATTTTTGTTGTGAAAATGGATTTTGGAAAACACTTGTAAATGAATGATTTCAAGAAAGTAAGAAATAATTTGGACCTTTTAAATGGTCATCCATGGAAATTTATTCCAAGGTGACTACATTTTTAGGTCAAGTAAAGATGAACAACAATTTGATGAACAAACTACATCTTTAAAGTTTGAGATGCATGCATGGATGAGGGAGTTTTAGGGTAAGGAGAAGGAGGGTTTACCAATGATGGTTTAACCCTATCTTCCTTGGTTTGGAGTTTGACTTGAGGAGTATCAAGATTTGAATGTGTTTAGTGTTTGATGATAGAGTTGGTCAAAGAGAAAACAAGTAGATAACACTTAAGTCCTCTATGTTTTCTCTCTAATCCTCCTCTTTAGGGTTGACTAAAGCTTGAGATTGTGTATGTTTAAGAATGATTTGAGAGTTTTTGGAGTGAGATTGGGAAAGACTCAAGAGAAAATGGTGGCAATCTAAGGATTCCCACTGTTTCTCTCTGTTTTTCGCCAGAGTATAGCTTCTGTGAGTGAATTGTGTTGTGTAAACTGAGAGAGAAGGGTTCAATTTATAGGCCACTGGGAGAATCAATTTGATCCGCGCGGATCTGTTCGAGGGCGTGCCTGGTTCATTAAATGCTGCTCCAGGCTTTGGACAAGAGGAATATTATTTTCAAATTCAAACAGCTGCTGTTTTACAGCTTGCCTATTTCGGGTTTTTACAATTTTTTTTCTTTTGTGAGATTCTTTCCCTTGTTTAACTCTAAATAGCAATCCCTAATTTACCCTTGCTTTGTTAGAAAAGTTAGGATTTGTTAGAAATGTTAGGGATGTTAGGGCTTTCGTTAATTTTCTAACGAAAATACTAACAACTCAAATTGGAGCACTTACACCTTCTACCTTGCAAATCCCACAACGATTCTTTTTTTTTTTTTGCAACTTGCCAATCCATAGAGTTTCTCAGTTGCCTTGACTTGGGTCTCCCTTGCTTCTGGTCACGTCGATGCTCCGGGTTTGGGTAAAAACGTGGGACAATATGATCTACATTCCAATAGGCCTCGTCATGGATTGGATGAAAAGAGCAACTCCACGTCTTGTAGTACGAGACAAGGTTGTAAAAAGGATGAATATAACTCATACAATCGACATTTTGCGATTTGAAACACGCAAGCACATGCGAACAAGGGTAATGATATTGCATCCATTTGCCACAAGTGCATGTTCGATCACGCAATCTCACAACTTGAATGTGTCCATCTTTGTCACCGCGTACCCTGGTCGTCACACTATAAACACCCACAGACGTAGTGTTAAACCTTGTGACGTGATGAAACCCAGCCTTATTCAAGTTGTATCGGTATCTTCGATCGATTCTCTCACTAAATTGTAGCGTGGCATTTGGTGGTGGGATGCCATTAGGATCTCCCCCTAAAGCACTAATTGCTTTAGTGAGTCTATCTTGAAAGTATGCCACACACCTATAGAATGAGGTCTCAACAACTGCTGAAATAGGCATCCCCCGGGCTCCTTTCATAACGCCATTAAAACTTCAGACAAATTAGTAGTCTTAATGTCGTACCTGTATCCACCATCGTGAGCCATTGTCCACTTTCTAGCATCCAAGTTCTCAAACCATTTAGTTGCCTCAGGGTTGATGATATTAATTTGCCTCAGATAGCATTTAAGCTTTCTATCTTGGGTGGTGCTAACAGCACGCCAAAAAAGATCTTTCAATCCAACGCCCTTGTGAGCTTTAAGAAAATTAGCTCGCAAGTGCAACATGCACCATATGTGGATAACATTTCGTGGCCAGCTGGCAATGTCTCCAACCGTGGAAAGGATGCCATTATGCCGATCAGATATCAAGCAAACTTCACGACCCTTAACAATATGTTTGCAAAGAAGATGCAGAAACCAACACCAGTTTCGATCTTCCTCTTTTTCAACAATAGTGAATGCGAGAGGAATTAGACTATCATTTGCGTCGACACCCATGGCAATAAGAATAACCCCTCTATATCTTCCATGCAGGAATGTGCCATCAAAAGAAATAACAGGACGACAATGAGAGAATGCTTCCACACAAGTGCCAAATGCCCAGAACACACAATCAAACATACCTAAAGCACCGGGAGGAGGAGGATCAGAATGCTCCATAATAGTTCCAGGGTTCCACTTTTGGATGGCTGCTAACAAACGTGGCAGTCTTATGTAAGATTCTTCCCAGTCTCCATATGCCTCTGCAATAGCTTTTTGTTTGCCACACCATGCCTTTCTATATGAAACTTCCTTCCCATGGGTTTTTTTTATTTCCGCCTTCACTAGTGCAATCTTCAACTCGGGATCAGCCTTAACCAGTTCCAAAACTTCTTTCCCAATGAAATTAGCATCCATGTTTTGATGATCTTGGCTAATTTCAGTTGCCAAGCAAGAATAAGGACCCTTGTATTTGGTAACTTCCCAATACCCGACATACTTCAAACTCACATTCACATAAAAATTGCACGGAAAATCTTTCACCAAACACTCAATAGTCCACTTTCGGGTTGTGCTTCGTTTTACCTTGAAGCGCATATTTTTCTTAATATAAAACAACTTCATTTTATGCTGCACCTCTGTCTTCTTTGAAAAGCGAATACCTTTGGCAATTTCATCATGCTACATTCCATTCAGCAAAGTCATATTGGTTATCATCATATATCTCTGATCCTTCTCCAATATCACGATAAAATTGATACCCGACTCTCTCATGCACATGATGTTGTGGTTCTTCATAAGCAACCAAATGTAACGCCAAATCTTCCCTCACCCCAGCTTCACCCTCATTCTCGCTATTATCAGTAGGACTACTGCAATCATCATATACATCGTCACGATCTTCATTTAGAAGCAACCCAATATTTTCTTCATAATCTGAATCATTATCATCATCATTATACAATTCCTCACCCTCACCCCTCCCTCTTCCTCTCTCTCTCTTGCTCCCCCTCTTCCTCTTCCTCTCCCTCTACTTCTTCCACATATGTTTGTGTACTTGTTCCAGCATCCCTCTGACTATAGCAGTTTAAAGAACCCATCTAAAAGGTATCCATGTCATTAACATACTCATTTTGTAATGGCTCCTTATGGGTTTCAAATTCCTCAACATTCACATTATCAACTAAATTCATCTTAACATACAATTGTAAGCTACTCAACCCACCAAATTGAGCAGAAACATCAAACATGACTTCCATACCCATATCATTGTCGATTACAAATGAAATGTAATTTGCAATCCCGGGAGCGCAAGATGAGGATATCTACATGTAACTTGCAACTGAACAATAGCTCGATCTACCCCAATATTCTTAGCTAACTTTTTAATCAACTTCTTGTAACTCCACCGAGTTTTAGCACTAAGTGCACATTTTGGTCCCCTTTCAAAATGTTCACCTTCAAATGGGTGTTCATCATCTCCTCCCCAATAACACATGAAAATAAGTGAAACTCCAGCCATATTTATTCCTAAAAATTGAAAAAATAAATTATAAAAAATCTAATTTAACAATATCACTACATTTACAAAAAAATTAAATAAATACTAAATTTAAATTTCAAACAAAAATTAAGAGGGATTAAATGTACCTTCTTAATCACCTCTCTTCTCTTCTACGGTAGCTATGGCTGCTCCGATTGCTTTGTTTCCGTCTATGAATGTCAGCAATAACAATCCCTATTTTATTCCTTCTACGGTTACCCCAAGCAAAAACCCTAATCCTTGTGCAGCGCCGCCAATTTCGAATTCGCTAACATCTTCCGTGCTGATTACAGATTCCATCCCCAAACCTAATCCTACCTTGAATCAGAATCAAATCGGGAATATCTCAAAATCATTTGCTGATTTATTTTCTCAATCCCATAACCCTTCGTCTCATGGGAATTCCAATGTCATCAACAACTTTGTTCCCCCTTCGGCAATTCAAACTGGTTCTCACAAAGGCTTGCCGGCTGTAAAGCTTTCTAAGGAGGTACTTGCTGCATTTGCTAAACCTTTTAAACTTACTCTTGTGGGTAAATTCTTGAATGGCCGTCCTTCGATGGAGGATTCTAGAATTGCATTTGCTAAGTTCAATTTGAAAGGTAATTATAAACTTGGTCACTTGGATAATCGTCACATGCTTATCCAGTTGTCCACAGAAGAAGATTTTCAACGTTTGTTCATGAAGGAAGTGTGGTATGTCAATAGATACCCTATGCGTACTCTGGCTTGGTCCCCATCATGGCGTCCTGAACAAGAATCCCCTATAGTTCCTATTTGGGTCGATTTTCCGGGACTACCGATCCATTTAATGAATAAATCTTTCCTGTTTGCTGCAGCATCGGTGATTGGTACGCCTCTTTCTCTTGATAAAGCGACTACTGAATTCTCTAGGCCTAGTATTGCTAAGATTCTTATTCAAATTGATGCTACTAAGAAGCTCCCTCTTGAGATCTTTATTGATTGTGGTGATGTGTGTCCGAGTTTCTTGCAAAAGGTTGAGTATGATAATATTCCAAGTTACTGTAAGCACTGTTTTATTTTGGGGCATGATATCTCTGTTTGCAGAAAGGCTAACCCCTCCCTTAATGCCCAGAAATCTGATAAGCCTATCTCAAATCTGAATGATTCTGCTATTCCTTTGAAGAAAGTAGATAAAGTTTATTCTCAGCCATCAATGATCTTCTCTAGTAGTGGCGCAAAGACTGATGGAGCAGCTCAAGAAATTGAGATTGTTGATCTTGGTGGGGGGGTTGTTCAGAGTATTGTGCAGCCTGAGTTGTCTAAGGTGGTAATTCCGAATAAAGAGTGCAATGAGGCGAATAATTTGATTGAGAAGTCAGGCGCTAGTGTTCTGCCTAACGTTGAGGAGGTGATTGTTGATGTTAACATTCAATCCAAGGATCATATGGTTGTCTTGGATGACACAGCTATTGTTGATATAAATACAGGCAATGAAATTCTGGTAACTACTGCTGCGGTTGGAGCGCGGTTGGGGGATTTGGCCACTCATAATGGGTCTACGGGGGAAAAGGTTAGACAAATTCAAGCTTCCTCATCCCCTAACTTACGTTCCTCTACTGCTCGTATGCCAAATTCTAAATATTTTAATCCCGAATTTATAAACCCAAAAAATCTAAAAGATGCTCTTATTCTTCGGGAAAAATGTGATTCAGAACCTGAAGGCGGTCTTTCTGATAATTCTCCTTCGGCTTATCATGATGCTCGCACTTATGGGGGTATTGTTGGCGGTGTTCATGTTGATCCGAGTGCTCCAATGGCTGACGGCGATAATTTTGAAGACTATTACGATGAAGAAGATGGATTTCAAAAGGTTAAAGGGAAACGAGGAAAATCTGGAGCGAAAGCTAAAACAAAAAACATCATGCCTAAAAGGCTTTGGAATCCTAAAAGGCGATTTGATTGACCTTTTCTTTATTTTATTTTCTGTCTTTCTTTATTTATTGTACTTTTGAATTTTTATTTTTAATAAAATTTAGGGGGCATTGCCCTTTTCGCCAAAAAAAATTCTCTTCTTCTTGAACTTCTTAATCAATTTTTGAATTTTCAGATTTTTTTGGAAAAAAATCACCTATTTTCCTCTTCTTCTTCCTTCTTTTCTCCTTTTTCTTCACTGAGTTTTGATTATGAGTGAGTTGTTTACAGATTTGTTGGGGAAGAAGGGTTTTGTAAAGCAAATCTGGAATTAGCATTTTCGGATTTGAATTTTTCAAAAAAAATAATTACTTAATTCAATTAAGTTTAATTCAGTATTAAAAAAAAAATCCGAAATTATCAATACCGGATTACACTAAGAGCAATCACCCCATTAGCCACGCGATCGCTCTCTTCTGTTTTTCAGAAAATATTAATTTGCTTTATTACTTTTGAAAAAAAAAAAAGAATCCGAAATTGGAAACGCCGGAATACATTATGAGCGATCGCTCCCTATTAACGGAAATATTATTTTGGGAAATTCAGTTTTGAAAAAAAAAAAAAAGGAATCCAGAATTGGAAACGCCAGAATACATTAGGAGCGATCGCTTCAT
This sequence comes from Adenophora triphylla var. japonica, assembly GCA_022495995.1. NCBI lineage: Eukaryota > Viridiplantae > Streptophyta > Magnoliopsida > Asterales > Campanulaceae > Adenophora > Adenophora triphylla. The sequence goes on along the minus strand of JAFEMH010001422.1, from coordinate 61,392 downwards.
TCATAAGCGCGATCGCTCCCTATTAACGGGAATATTATTTTGGGAAATTCAGTTTTGAAAAAAAAAATCAAATCCGGAATTGGTAATTCCGGAATGCATTAATCCGGAATTACCAATTCTGGATTTCAAGTGAAAAGTGCTAGTTTGGTACTTAAGTTTTTGAAAATGTTATTTTGGTATATAAATATTTAAAAATCTATATTTTGAAAAAAAAAAAATCCTTTTTTTCTAACTCATTTTATATAACTTTTTGAAAAAACTTTCCCAACTAAAAAAAGTCTAAAACAATTTTCTTTATCCAATATATATATATGTGTGTGTGTGTGTGTGTGTGTGTGTGTATGAAAACAATGTATAAAATAAAAAATTAAGTTACTGACGAGCTTCACGAGTTCGAGTTCGAGTTCGAGCCAATCACAAACAATGAAAAATTCGAGCTTTTATCGAGTTTATCGAGTCGAGCTCGAGTCGAGTTCGAAACAAGCTTTGTCGAGCTCACGAGTCGAGCATGTTCGACTCGAATATTTCATGAGTTAAAATTCTTGTTCGAGCTCGAGCTCGAGATTCAACTCGAGCTCATTCAAGTCGAGTTTTTTCGAGTCGAGCTCGAACTGCTCGATTAGCATAACAGCCCTATCGGTGATTAGGTAGAAGAAATTTTTTTTTTTTTTGAAAATTCTGAAGTTTGAGGTAGGCTGGATCCCACCTTAAATAAGCCTAGATCCGCCCCGAGGACTAATCATGTTTCATCAGCAACCCAACCTAAGATTACACGTATACTTGATGTCGCCCATATCATAATCAATTATCACTTAAAAAGTGCATCGGTTTGGGTGATAATCGAACCCCATTAAAAATACATTTACTATAAATTTTTTTCTTAGCATTGGTGTTTTTTTTTAATTAATTACTTAATCTATTATAAAAATGTCAAATATAAAGTGTATTTGGTGGTGATCGAATCTTGAGTTTTATTACAGAAATAAAAACCGAATGTCGCTTGAGATAGAGATTTTTGTCGCTAAAATTTACTATAGACTTCCCTAAATAGGTAATTAATCTAAATAAATACTATGAATTAGGTAACTTCATATTCTATCGGCTAGGATTTAGTTTCACCTAGCTTATTATTTGAATAAATTGACCATTTCCTTCTTACATCTTTTTACGTACTAAAATTCTTTCACTAATGATAACAAGGGATTAAAAATTAATCCACATGCTCTTGTGAACTCATTGACAATTATGTTTAGATAATCTATGGTAGGTGATAACATTCCAATTCTCCTATAAAGTCAATGATCTCTCCACTTCTTAATTACAATTATCCTTCTCACTTAACAGCAAAAAAAATGAGACATTGTGTATACATTCTTGTTTCTTTAGTCTCCCTTTTATTTGGGGCCTCCGCGGAGCAATGTGGCTCCCAGGCTGGGGGTGCGCTGTGCCCTGGAGGCCTTTGTTGTAGCAGATTTGGTTGGTGCGGAAATACGCCTGATTACTGCGGCCCTGGTTGTCAAAGTCAATGTTCTTCATCACCAAGTCCTCCCAACCCTCCCTCTCCGGGCCCAGGCGGGGACGTAGCCAACCTTATTCCCAAATCCTTATTTGAAAAAATGTTGTTGCACCGTAACGACAATGCTTGCCCTGCCAGAGGATTCTACACTTACGAGGGTTTTATTGCTGCCACCAAGGCATTTCCTCAATTTGCTTCTGTTGGTGATACTGCTACACGCAAACGTGAGATTGCAGCTTTTTTGGCTCAAACTTCACATGAAACTACCGGTAATTTTTCATATTAATTAGTTTAGTATTTATGTGCTTCGGAAAGATCACAAGCACAACCTTTCTATTGAACTCTGTGTATGTGTGTGTTTATACATGTATAAATGATTTGCAGGTGGTTGGGCTACTGCACCCGATGGTCCATATTCTTGGGGATATTGCTTTCTTGAAGAAACTGGGAACCCTCCAAACTACTGTGTACCAAGTGCTCAATGGCCATGTGCCCCTGGTAAGAGCTACCACGGCCGAGGCCCCATTCAAATATCCTAGTAAGTACTCCTTAACTCTATCCGTCACACTAATATTTTTATAAATAAAAAGATAATTTTTTTATTAATGAATGACTTATTCTAATACAAGAGAAAGTGCATTTAGTGGGGGATTAGAGTGACCTTTCATGTGGAAAATAATAACGGATGACGCTAGACTTAGAGCTCTTTGGCATAATAAATGTCCTACTTTTCTTTTTGGTTCATCCGTAACTAATATAATAATCTTATTTCTACAAAAAAAATGTTTCTAATACTGTTATGATCGGAGATTATTCAAGCACTGTGTATCAATCATTTGTTATATTGGAAAAATCATATCTTTCAAAATTTGAACCAGCCATAACCAAGATATGCTTTTGTATTTCAGCAACTATAACTATGGACAAGCAGGACGAGCCATTTCGGTGGATCTCCTAAACAACCCTGATTTAGTGGCTCGAGACCCAACAATCTCATTCGATACAGCCTTTTGGTTTTGGATGACCCCTCAGGCACCAAAGCCTTCATGCCACGACGTTATAACTGGAATCTGGAAGCCATCTAGCGCAGATACTGCAGCAAACCGGCTTCCTGGATATGGGGTAACAACAAACATTATTAACGGAGGGCTTGAATGTGGACATGGGTCGGATGCACGGGTCCAAAGTCGCATTGGGTTTTACAAGAGGTATTGTGACTTACTAGGCGTGAGCTATGGAGACAATCTTGACTGTGGGAACCAAAGGCCTTTTGGTTCTGGTTTTGCTTCTGGACTCACTTTACAGAAGATTTAAGCCTTTCTATTTAGTGTGTTTTATTTTTATGGTGTGCTTCTTGTTTTCTCTTTCAGTTGTCTAGCAAGACGACTGTGTAATAAAGCAAATAAATTGAGTTTTAATAAGGTTACCGCTCATAGCTCTGTGGTTGTAAATATACCCCATACAGGGAGGATGTAATAAACCGATGTATTGTTTCTTAATTATCAAGCATAACTATTGAAATACTCTCTTCGTTTCAGAATGTTTATTCCTTTTTTTATTGTTAATTTGAATAAATTTTGAACAATATTTTATTAATTTTGATTATTTCAATACTTGTTTGATACACCATTATAAATATTATTAATAATAATTTTTAGATTCTTATTAAAATAATCAAAATTATTACTTATAATTTATTCAAATTAACAATGAAAAATAAAAGAAGAGAGACTAACTTTTTGAATCAGATGAAATATTTCATTAATTGTACCCATTCTTATTCTTATAATTTAGAGTCTAGAACCTCTTGTTTATCAGTATATATGTGTAATAGAAAGAGTTGTCTACATGCTTAGACTTTCAACAGTTCTATTGTCTAGTTAAAAACCTCTTCCGTCCTATTAATAACTTCACTTTTTGCTAAAATAAATGTCCCGTTAAAAGCTTCATCTTTTCTAAAATGGCAAAGAATCTTTACTATTTCACCCACTAATTCTCTCTCCTACTTTACTTTTACACTCACAACACTTTTCAAAATTACTATTCCCTCCACTCATTCTCTCTTCTATTTTACGTTTATACTCACAACACTTTCACCTCTCTCCGCTTTTCCTTAATTTGTGTGCCAAACCTAAAAGAATGAACTTATTAATGGGACGAAGGGAGTATTGTCTAGTTAAATATAGCAGGGTGCTAGCCGCCCATGTTGCCTTTTAAAATTAAATCATGATTAAAAATATCCGATAAACATATCAAAATGCGAAAGAACACTGCTACAAGGAAAATCGAAAATAGATACGAAAAATTAAAGACGGACGGAGTCTGTAGCTAATTTGAAGACAGATTAGAGACATACCCAAAAAATAGAGACAGATTCAGATTTCGTCTCTAAATTAGAGACGGATTCAGAATCCGTCTCTAGATTTTAGAGACGAGTTTTGTATCTGTCTCGAAATTAGAGACAGATTCAGAATCCGTCTCTAAATTAGAGACAGAGAGATAGATGTTGAATCTGTCTCTAATTTAGAGACATATTTTAATCCGTCTCTAATTTAGAGACAGATTTTTGAATCCGTCTTTAATTTAGAGACATATTTTTGAATACGTCTAAAATTTAGAGACAGATTTATCATCTGTCTCTAAAATTTAGAGACAGATTTAGTATCTGTCTCTAAATTTGACTTTTCTTCTATATACTTTCATTTGTTTAATTTTTTAGTCAATAAATTTATTTTTTTAGGAGTTGGTCTTAATTATAAAAAACTAGTTTTTTCTTAGGATAAGGAAAAACGTGTTTTCCAAAGCACTGTTCAAAACAAACGGTGGCAATTTTGTAATTACTGGCAACCATGTTCAAAATAAACGGTGGCATTTTTGTAATTACTGGCAACCATGATAAATGTCAGTGTTAATATTACAAATGACCAGTGATTTCATACTGGCATTTTATAAACATGAAACTGGCACTTTTTACACGGGCACTTTTAAATACATGAACTGGCACTCTTCACACTGGCACTCTGTTACACTAACACTGGCACTTTGTTACACTAATATTTTTGCTGGCTCTCAAAAATACAAGCACTGGCATTCAAAAATACATGGACTGGCATTTGAAAACACATTTACTGGCACTCAAAAATGCATATACTGGCACTCAAAAACACTGATAATTATTTTTGCTGATATTCAAAAAAACATGAACTGGCATTCAAAAAAACATGGACTGGCATTCAAAATTACAAGAACTGGCATTCAAAAAATACATTGACACTCAGTTACACACTTACTGGCACTCTATTATACACTAACTGGCACTCCAAAATACATGGACTGGCACTCCAAAACACATACACTGGCATCTAATTACCCAGTCCACCAATGCATCAAATTCTCAAACAGGTACTCAAATTAACATGTACTGGCACTCGAAAAAACATATACTGGCATTCAAAATCAATTAAACTAGGCATTCAAAATCAAACAATCCTCAAAATTCCAATTTATCAATCCTCTCTGTTCGATTGAATTTGTAATGTTTGGACGAAGAACAGGAATCGCTATCAGAAGAGTCCTTCGAAATTGATTCCACAGTGCGGCGAAGTATTTAGAACGACGGAGGACAGCGGAATGGAGAGGTTGTCGCCGGTTGATTCAATGAAGTTAGGGAGGGGACTGGTGTTGGTCTTGAACAGGGGAGATGTCGCCGTGGCTGGAGAAGACGGTGAGGGCGATTGTAATTGGGGAAGTTGGAGAGGTCGCCGGTGATGCAACGGTTGATTGGGGTGGAATTGGTGACTGATTGGATCGGGGAGAAGGCAATTGGGATAGAGGGAGGTAAGGCGATGGTGAAGGTTGAGATTGGGTAAGGTTTTCGGTGAAGAAGAGGGTAGGTTGAGGTTGAAGGATACCGGTAATGGTGAGGAAGAAGACGATTAGGAGCGAGCTGTGTGTGTTTTGCGTTTAGAGAGAGAATCCCGTGTAGAGAGAGAGAGAGAGAGAGCAGTGAGCGTGTGTTTTGTGAGAGAGATAAGGGTTTTTAAGTAATTTCAAAACACGTTTTTTGTTAAGTTAACAAAAAACGCGTTTTTTATAAGTTTTTGGCATTTTTTAGTCAATAATTTTTTTTAAAGAAAATAAAAAATAAATATAGGGTGGTCCGTCCCTCTTTTGACTTTTCTTCTATATACTTTCATTTGTTTAGTTTTTTTCTATCTTTTTTATATAACTTTTTCTAAAAAAAACCACTAATTAACAAAGACTAAAATATTATTTTATAGTCAATAAAAATATTTTAAAAAATTAAAAATAAATATAGGGTAGTCCGTCCCTCTTTTGACTTTTCTTCTATATACTTTCATTTGTTTAGTTTTTTATATAACTTTTTCTAAAAAAAACCACTAATTAACAAAGGCTAAAATATTATTTTTTAGTCAAAATTTTTTTTTAAAGAAAATAAAAAATAAATATAGGGTAGTCCGTCCCTCTTTTGACTTTTCTTCTATATACTTTCATTTGTTTAGTTTTTTTCTATCTTTTTTTATATATTTTTTTTTAAAAAAACCACTAATTAACAAAGGCTAAAATATTATTTTATAGTCAATAAAAATGTTTAAAAAAATAAAAAATAAATATAGGGTAGTCCGTCCTTCTTTTGACTTTTCTTCTATATACTTTCATTTGTTTAGTTTTTTATATGACTTTTTCTAAAAAAAACCACTAATTAACAAAGGCTAAAATATTATTTTTTAGTCAATAATTTTTTTTAAAGAAAATAAAAAATAAATATAGGGTAGTCCGTCGCTCTTTTGACTTTTCTTCTATATACTTTCATTTGTTTAGTTTTTTTCTATCTTTTTTTATATAACTTTTTCTAAAAAAATACACTAATTAACAAAGGCTAAAATATTATTTTCTAGTCAATAAAAAATTAAAAATAAAATAAAAAATAATTATAGGGTAGTTCGTCCCTCTTTTGACTATTATTCTATATACTTTCATTTGTTTAGTTTTTTTCTATCTTTTTTTATATAACTTTTTATAAAAAAACTACTAATTAACAAAGGCTAAAATATTATTTTCTAGTCAATAAAAAAATTTTAAAAAATAAAAAATAAATATAGGTTAGTCCGTCCTTCTTTTGACTTTTCTTCTATATACTTTCATTTGTTTAGTTTTTTTCTATCTCTTTTTATATAACTTTTTATAAAAAAAAAACCACTAATTAAAAAAGGCAAAAATATTATTTTCTAGTCAATAAATTTTTTTTTTAAAAATAAAAAATATATATAGGGTAGTCCATCCCACTTTTGACTTTTCTTCTATATACTTTCATTTATTTAGTTTTTTTTTCTATCTTTTTTAATATAACTTTTTTCTAAAAAACCACTAATTAACAAAAGCTAAAATATTATTTTCTAGTCAATAAAAAATTTTAAAAAAATAAAAAATAAAATAGGGTATTCCGTCCCTCTTTTGACTTTTCTTCTATATACTTTCATTTGTTTAGTTTTTTATATAAATTTTTCTAAAAGAAACCACTAATTAACAAAGGCTAAAATATTATTTTTTAGTCAATACATTTTTTTAAAGAAAATAAAAAATAAATATAGGGTAGTCCGTCCCTCTTTTGACTTTTCTTCTATATACTTTCATTTGTTTAGTTTTTTTCTATCTTTTTTTATATAACTTTTTCTAAAAAAACACACTAATTAACAAAGGCTAAAATATTATTTTCTAGTCAATAAAAAATTTTAAACAAATAAAAAATAAATATAGGGCAGTCCGTCTCTCTTTTGACTTTTCTTCTATATACTTTCGTTTGCTTAGTTTTTTTCTATCTTTTTTTATATAAATTTTTCTAAAAAAAGTAGTTAAAAAACCACTAATTAAAAATGGTAAAATATTATTTTCTAGTCAATAATTTTTTTTAAAAAAAAAATAAAAAAATAAATATAGGGTAGTCCGTCCCTCTTTTGACTTTTCTTCTATATACTTTCATTTGTTTAGATTTTTTTCTAACTTTTTTTATATAATTTTTTCAAAAAAAAAAATCACTAATTAACAAAGTCTAAAATACAATAAAAAAATTTTTAAAAAATAAAAAATAAATATTGGGTAGTCCGTGTTCTGCAACACCATTTGATTGAGGGGTGTAGGGAGGAGTCTCTTCATGTACAATTCCATTATCTTGGCAATAATACATGAATGGGTTAGACTCATATTCACCTCCTCTATCAGACCTTAACCGTTTAAGTTTCTTGCCAGTTTGTGTTTCCGCTTCATTCTTAAATATAATGAATTTATCTAATGCTTCATCCTTAGAATTAAGCAGATAGACATAACAGTATTTACTAGCATCATCAATAAAGGTGAGAAAGTATTTCTTTTTCTCTTTGGTCAACATGCCATTAAATTCACAAATATCAGTATGAACTAAATCTAGAATTTCAGAATTTCTCACAACCGACTTAAACGGTCCTTTTGTAGATTTAGCTTCAACACATACATGACATTTAGAATTCTTATCAATAGCATGTTTAGGAATAATATCTAAATTCATCATTCTTTTCATAGAATCATAATTAATATGTTCTAAACGACCATGCCAAACATTTGAAGATTCAATGGAATAAGAAACTGGATAATCAATAGAACTAAAATTATTGTGCGAACAAACTTCAGTTTCAACTCTAATTTTAAATAAACCATCTGAGGAATAACCTTTCCCCACAAAATTACCAGAATCCAAAATTATGACCTTATTACATTTAAAAGAAATCTCAAATCCTTCCCTAACTAGACTAGAACCACTAATAATGTTGCGACGAATATCAGGAACGTGATACACTCGATGCAAGGTAAGAATGCGCCCATTAGGAAACTTCAGGTCCACGCGTCCAGTCCCAAGCACCTTTGCAGCACTAGAGTTCCCCATCGTCACTGATCTACCACGCTTAGGCTGGTAAGACACAAATAGCAATTTATCAGCACAAACGTGCACATTTGCCCCAGTGTCAACTAGCCACTCGTTGGGTTCATAGACAGTAAGATTTCAGGATAAGAGGTTACATACTTTGTAACATTGCAGGTCAGAGCGTCAACTCCAGGTGCGTCAGAGTCAGGATCATCATAATCCTTCGGACCCAACACCATGTTGACAGCAGGATGGTCATCAGCAGAGCCTTGTGGTCCTTTTCCTTTCTTGGACGGGCAGTCCCTAGAAAAGTGTCCACCTTCTCCACAATTCCAGCAGTTCTGTTTTGCTTTTGGCTTCCTAAAGTTATTTTTCTTACCTTTAAGCTTATCATGGTTTTCTTTATCCTTAGAGTGAGTTTTCACACCTTTTCCTTTAAAGTTGCTTTTACCAGTCACCATATTAGCAGCAGCCTCCACAGGTACACTAGGTTGGTTACCATTATGCACCTCCTGAATCGCAATTGCATTCATCAGCTCATTGAGTTTCAAGCTTCCAGTACGATGCTTGAGGGTCATACCGAATTCCCCCCAAGATCGAGGAAACTTCTCAATAATAGCCATGACAGCGAACTTCTCAGGAAGTCCCATGTCAGCATCCTTGAGCGATTGCAAAATGATTTGGAGTTCGTGCACTTGATCGGTAACCGACTTTCCCTCGCTCATACGATAATTCAGGAACTTACCCACTTGGTACTTTTCCACACCGGAGTCATCGGTGCTGTACTTTGTGGAAAGCGACTCCCACAGTGACGCAGCAGTGAGAGGAGCAGAGCAATAGACATCAAAGAGTGCATTCGACAAAGCTGACAGAATGCATCCTCGAACAACATCGTCCTGCTCCTTCCACTGTTTAACAGCAGCCACACTAACGGGATCATCGACTTTTAGAGCGGGACATTAAGATGTCAGCATACCAGACATATCCTTAATTGACAGCCAGATCTTCATGCGTTCAGACCAACGCTTGAAGTTCTTTCCAGCGAACTTCTCTGGAAGATCTGAGGTGTCAACTAGGGACTTAAAGGGAGAACTAGAGGTACTTCCAGACATGATTCAATAAAATTATTTTCTCTTAGACTGTTGGAAATTAATTTAATAGCACCACAGATTAAACAAATAATTTAATCAACAGTAGGGGATTTATTGATCAAGTCAAAACGCACCAATCAATAAGCCAATAGCAAAACCGAAAGCAAAGAACAGGATCAGGAAAACAAACAGAAACAATAAACAAACGATTAGAAAACTTATCGTGATTTGATCGAGTCGCCTTAGGAAGACTGTCCTAAGAGAAAATATTGCCCCCAATTGGTGCTACTCAGGTACAGGCAAATTTCTCCGAGGATAAAACGATCACGGATTACGTACCACAAATCAGCACACAGGTAGGTAATCACCGGCGGTCCTATCTCAGTCGCCTTGAATCTCACGAACGAATCTCTACGAACAGAGAGTAATTTAGCAATGAAAGGAAGCAAGAGAATAAATTTTCTCTTCAATCTCTCATAGTCAAAAAACTGCTGGAGGAAGTTTATTATTTATATGTTTGGTAAATTAGGGTTTTTAAGTCTTAATGAGGCTTAAAAACTGCTCAAATTCGGCCCAGGAAACCCACAAACCCGTTACTAGCGCGGCCGCCCTAGGCACAAGAGCGACCGCCCTAAGCAACAGGAAAATCTCATCGAGTTTCTGGGCACAAGCGCGGCCGCCCTTGGCATAAGCGCGGTCGCCCTCCTTGGCAGAAACTCCGACGTGTTTTTCCCTTGGCCAAATTCAGTCCAAACCCATAACACAACAAGGTCATAGAGCTATGGACTTCCATACCACATATATCAAATATTCCAACAGATTCCCCAGCCCAAATCTGCCCAGCCCAATCCGCCTTGGGAGCGGACGCTCCCTTCCTCTTGGAGCGGATGCTCCCAACAATCCAGAAACTCCCAATCCAGAAGGGACGAGTCGTCCCTCATGTCATGACTCGTTCCCATCGAAACACATTGAAACATCAACAACGGCCAAGTGTGTCGCACGACTGATCCATGCATAACAGAATTCCACCAGCAAACTAGCAGTCTTCCATCAGCAAACCACTGAATCCCAACCATGAACCCCAAAATGGCCAAGCTCTCAGCCAGAAACCATAAACCAGCCACCAAAGACCAGAAAATCTGCCCCATATTAATGTCGATCCACATAAATGCCCAAATCATCAAATCTCAAAGCACGAAGCACCTCCCCCGGCAAATCTCTAGCTGTAACATACCTCAAAAGTTGACGATGAACATGTGCCACGGACGCTAAACTATCCGCAACGCCATTCGCCTCCCGTAAAACATGGCGAACATCAAAATCTCCCAACAATCGTCTGCATTCCCTTAGCACATAAGAGTATTGCCAAGGGCCCGAATATTGACCTCTCAAAATCCCAACTGCCACCAAAGAATCAGACTGTACCTGCACCGAAGAAAGCTGCAGCTCTCGGCACAAACGTAATCCATCCCTCAACGCATAAATCTCCGCTTGCATATTGGTGCCCAACCCATAGAAATTGGAAAAGGCACAAATGAAACCGCCCCTCCAATCTCTAATCACCCCTCCTCCTGAACATTCACCATGTATTGATGAGCTATCTGTATTGAGAGTATAACAAAAATAACTAGAAGGTTCCCATCGTAATGTTCTTCTCCTCCTAATCTTCACCTCATTCACCCTTAAACCCATACTGACCAATATCCGTCTAGCTGCTGATGTATGTTTTGCCTTATGAATCATTAATGAACACAAATCCACCAAAGCACAATACACCCCATCATTAATAGCCCTAATTAATCTCCATATGTTTGCCTTCGAAGACCATCTTGCATCTCGCCTTCCACAAACGCCAACAAACAAACATCATAGTCCCCATACGAACCAACCCTATTTGAGCTCTACGAGATTGCCCTCCGCACCAAGTATATCCTATAGCTGCTGTAGATCTGTATAATGATACCCAAGCCCAAAAAACTCTGCCCAATGCTGCCATAAGGAAAGAGCCATTGTTGAATGCAGAAATAAGTGCTCCATCATCTCCCTGTGGCCTCCAGATATACAACATACACAACGTGGAGGAATGCTAATACCCCTCTCCTCTAATCTAGAATCAAATGGAAGACCATTATGCATTAAACGCCACCAGAAACCATTAACCTTAGTTGGAATGTACTTGTGCCAAATCTTAGCACCCCAGACTACCAATGGACTCCGAATACGATGGAGCTCCCACCATGCTGCCGACTCAAATTTCCAGGATCGAGTCAAAGTACAAGCAACCGTATCCTCCACATTGGAATCAATAACCACCCTCCGAATGTTATCATGCAAACGATCGGGAATAAGTGGAAGTAAATCATCCAACATCATCAAACCATCCCTGACTAGCAAGCCATGGTCAACAGGTCTAGGACCCATAATCCATTTACCACATCAGTTATCCAACCAAAAACTTATGTCACCCCCATTACTCCACAGAAAATTAGCCATAATACCCTCCAACTTCCTTATAACACCCTTAGGAACCTTTAAAACTCCCATGGAATATATTGGAATGCCACCAAGAACAGATTTCAATAAAGTTAGCTTACCTCCAAAATACAAAAGACGAGCTTTCCATCCGTTAACTCTCTTAATAACCTTAGCCTCCAACTTGAAAAAATGAACCCGTTGGATCCTTCCTTTGAACAGCGGAATACCAAGATACTTCAGAGGGAACTGTTGATGCGTGCACCCGGACCACCTCTGAATGTTCTCAATCTCAAAATTCCTCATCTTCTTCCCCACATAAAAACCACTTTTCTCAAGATTTATAAGCTGCCCGGATGCATGCTCATATTTAGTCAAAATACCCCGCAGACCTTCTTTTGAACCCCTCCGCCCATTACAAAAGATCAACATATCATCAGCATATAATAGGTGAGAAATCGGGACCCCACCTCTCCCATGCTCATAAGGACGAAACGTATTGTCCTGAAGCGATCTATGCATTGCTCTCGATAGAACTTCTTGCGCAATGATAAATAAGAACGGGGACAAAGGATCACCCTGTTTCACTCCCCTAGAAGAAGCAAAGTAACCATGTGATACCCCACCCAACCTTACTGAATACCAATTATCCTGCACCAAGCTCCACACCAAGTCCCTGCACCTGCTATTAAACCTAAACACAACCATAGCACGAAACAGAAAATCCCACTCAAGACGATCATAGGATTTAGACATATCCAACTTAAAGAGAACATTGCCTCCCACCACTTTCTGATCCACCCTATGCACTAGCTCATGAGCCAAAGCAATATTCTCCTGAATGCCTCTTCCCTTGATAAAGCCCGTTTGCTCCGGAGATATAACCTTATGAATTTCCGAAGCCATCCGAATAGTGAGGATTTTAGAAATAACCTTATTCAAGAAAGTCGATAGACTAATAGGCCTTAAATCTTTAAAGCCCGATGGCTTATCCACCTTAGGTAAAAGAATAAGGACATTCGAAGATAAACCCCTAGGCAATGCCACCCTATTATAAAAAGCCTGAACCGCTGCCACAACATCCAACTTTATAATAGACCAACAACCTCGAAAAAACAGTCCCATGAAGCCGTCCACCCCCGGCGCACTGTCAGCATTCAATGATTTTATAGCATCCCAAACCTCTTCTTCACTCGGAATAGCCGTCAGAAAAAGATTGTCTGCCTCTGTTACATCTTCCCCAAAAAAGACTATCATCAATCTCATGCGGAGATGATCTAAACATGTCCTCAAAATAAGCCGCACCCAGATTGCCCAACACTGTCTCATTGGTGCACCACGATCCATCCGCCAACTGAAGCTTCAAAACATTCATTCTACGCCTTTCCTTAATACTCGCATGAAAGAATGCATAATTTCTATCTCCATCTTGCACCCATAACTGCCTAGATTGCTGCCGTTTCATCACGTTTTCCCACCTCAAAACCTGGGCTAAATCAGCCTTCTTCTGTTTCAGCAATTGACCAACACTATCCCAACCCTGCTGTAGTTGAACGTCCAAACCCAAAATCTCATCCTGCAACTTATTGATTTTCCTGAATATATTACCAAAAACCTCCCAGTTCCATCGACGGAGAGCGTTGCGCAGGGCATGTAATTTCCTATGAAGCCGTTCAAGAGCATTCCCACCATACCACTTATTCCAAATCTCAGCAACAAGACGTTTGCAATCCACATGATCAAGCCACATACGCTGAAATTTAAAAATATGAACCGGCTTTGAGATCGACAAAAAGTTTACCTTCATCGGAGAGTGGTCTGACTTATCCCGCGGAAGGTGAGTAACAGTCACGTTACCATGTTTGGAGAAGAAATCTCCATTAATAAAAACTCGATCCAAATGCTCCCAAATCTGCCTAGCCCCGTCATGGCCGTTACACCAAGTGTAAATGCTTCCCTCAAAATCAATCTCGGAAAGACCAGCAGCAACAGAACAGCGATTAAAATCATCCATACCCGCAAAATCCTATCCATTACCACCCAACTTTTCTGACGGCTGAGCAATAATATTGAAATCTTCCCCCACTAACCACGGCTCATCATATTGAACCGAGAGCTGCGTCAACTCTGCCCATAAAGGCTGTCTTTCCACCCTATCACAACTTGCATATACAAACGAAAACAATCCACAAGATTCACCACCAGAAGTAACCCGAACAGTAATCTGCTGCCTAGAACAGGAAATCAAGCTCATATCAAACCCCGTACTCCACATAACCCAAATGTGCGTGTTAACAGGATTCCCATGTAAAAAATGCCCAAAGCCCAACTCTCGAGCAAACTTAGCAAGTCTATCCCCCAAGATTTTGGGTTCTAAAATTGCTAAGCACCATGGCTTATGCTGAGATACTAACAGTTTTAACGCATCCATTTTCATACATTACCAACCCCCCTCGCATTCCATATTATAACCGTCGTTGGGAACTAGAAGAAGAAGAAGTCACCCCCTTAACTTTGCTCCGAGTCACCCTAGGAGAGACCTTTCGCTGCCCTTTTTTATTATCCTCTTCACGGGAAATCTCTTCCCCCAATAAAAGTCGAATCCAGAGAATTCTCCTCCTCCTCCGATGAATTAACCATCTCAACCCCTTGTGCAGTCCCAATTTCTCCCGAAGGAGCAACAACAATCATATTCTTCAAACCCGTATCCACCTCCTCCATGTTATTCGGAAGAGATAAATGAGTTTTCTCCGAATCTTTAAGCTCACCATCTTCAACCAATATCGCATCTTCCACAGGATCTGTTGACGGCTCAATACCACCCATATAACAAAAACCAAAGTCTTTTACAGGTTCCGTAGGTACTCCCCTTTCATCACCCTTAGACACTTCCTCTGCCTTTGAATCCAAGATCGGAGAACCCTTCTCCAAACTCGAAGACAAAGATGCCTCCTTATTCAATTGACAAAGTTCCTCATTTGGGATGCCGTTATAACCCTCATCATCGATATTCTCTAAAGCTGCAAAAGTATTTGAAATTACCACCTTCTTCCCATTAGCAATCCCTTTTGAAGTACCCGCTCCGTTATTGTTTTTCAGCAGCTCCACTTTCCCATACTCTAACGGTGTCACTTTAACCTTCAGCCCATCCTTAGTGCTCGCCTTATCATTCCTTTTATCACCTTCAGTCACCACCTATTTACCCTTCCCAACCTTGATTTGCCACTCCTTATTTGTGGATTTAGGCACCTCCCTTTGATTTTGAGGACCCCTCGAACCCCCCTCCACAAACCGAACTTTGTTCCTCATTTTTCCTTTTCTACAATTGCCTTTGGTATGTCCTAACAACCTACAGCCCTCACAATATGCTAAATTGCCTTCAAACTCTAATTCCTGGATAAAACCATTCTCTTTTGAAGAACCCAAGAAAATATGTTTAGGCAATGGCCGAGAAACATCCACCTCCACACAAATTCTTGCAAAACCATGGTGAGTGAAACCCACCGTTCTATCATCCGCCCTTAAAAATCTCCCAAACATATTCCCTATATTCTTAAGAAAAGCATACCAATGTAAATATTAGGTAAACGTACCCAAGTAGCAACGCACGGATTATCAACTCGAAAATCGAAATCTGGAGTCCATCTGAAGCTGCGGTAATTGCTATTTTGCAATTACGTTAGAGTCCTTTGATAACGCCCTCGTAATGTCGGCTTCATTTGTGAGATAGACGAGAACATGCCTCGGGTCCAGCAAACCAATATTGAATTTCTCCTTCAAACCCCATCCTTGACTGATGTGGTCATGAATCACCCGCAATTGAGGCCTCCCTGCCAAAAATTTTAAAATCATAGTGTACCTCAATCTATCTGCCGCAGCTTGAATCTCACGTTCAGATAAGATCAGAGCGTGAGTGCCATCAACCTTCGTAGATTGTCTAGGGGGAGCTTCCAAACCTTCAAAAGGATTCAAAAAATTACCATCCACACCCCTATCTCCTTTTACGGCCGCCGAGTAAGATAATGGTGCCCTAGCATTCACCCCATGCACATGCATAATCCCTCCAACGGGGTTTTTTTGCTGTTCTTCCTGTAAAATCTCACCCATCTCTGTTCCACAACCATGTGAATTGCCTCCATGATCAGCAATAGTCTCCATTGAAGCCGCCCCAAGCCCTCCTTCACCCCTAACAGATGACGGCTGCTGATTCTTTTTAGCAGCAAAAAACTGCCTGGAACTCTAGATATTTGTTGTAAAATCGGATCCCCTCCCTTCCCCAATGCCAAATAATCACCCCCATGCAAGCTCGCCGCCGGCATGGCCATTGCCGGCCAAAAACCAGGCCAAAAATGGCTGAAAACCCTCCCCCAATAAATCGCCTGAGTCGCCCCTTAGAGAGAGAAAAGCCTTTAATATAGGAGTATATATATATATATATATATATATATATATATATATATATATATATATATATATATATATATATATATATATATATATATATATATATATATATATATATATATAATGTATAGGTATACGACTTAGGGTTTATGGTATAGAGTTTAGGGTATAAGGGATATGGTATATGATTTAGGGTTTAGGGTTTAGGGTATAAGGTATAGGTATACGATTTAGAGTTTAGGATATAAGGTATAAGAGTTAGGGTATAGGGTTTAGGGTTTATAGGATATAAAGGGTTTAGGGTATAAGGTATATAATGTATAGGTATACGGCTTAGGGTTTAAGGTATACTCCCTCCGTCCCACCCAAGTGTGTATCAAGATTTTGGACACGCAAACTAAGAAATACTATTAAGATAATGAAAATGTGTGGTAGGAAATGAAGAGAGAGAATGAGTGGAGTTAATAGTAGGTTGGTTGAATAAATTGTATGGTGGAGAATGAGTGGAGTTAATGAGTGGGTAGGGTATGGAGAATATAAAATATTAAAACCTTTTCCATTTTTGATAGTTCACACTCGGCTGGGACGGACCAAAAGGGAAATAAGTATACACTCAGCTGGAACGGAGGGAGTAAGGTATAAGGTTTAGGGTATAGGGTTTTGGCTGAACCTAAAGTAGGCTACTTATCTATACCCTAAACTCTATATCATTTACCCTAAACCCTATCTTTTTTTTATATAACTTTTTTTCTAAAAAATATAACTACTAACCAAATTCTAAAATAGTATTTCCTAGTCAATACAAAATTAAAAAAATAAAAAAAAAATATATATCTCAATCTAAACATCTAAACCTCACTCTAAACCCTAAACCCTAAACCCTAAAATTCATATCACATACCCTAAACCCTATCTTTTTATTTAAAATTTCTTTACTTTTTTTATGTGTTGATATAATATTATTTTATATTTTAAATTATTATTATTATTATTAAGTATTTTTATTAATTTCTATTTTCTTTTTAAAGATTAAATTATTGTTATTCACTAGTACAGATTTGATCTTAGGAAACGCATCTTAGATAGCGCTTTTAAAAAGCGCTATCTAAGGTGAACACTTACATAGCGCATCCTAATCTTCAAATTTAATAATCAAGACAAAAAAATAAAAAATAATAAATAAAATTAACTAACATAGCCCATATTAGAAAAACGCTATCTTAGGAAAATCTTACGCATCGCTTATCGGAAGCGCTACGTTAATAAACGCTTCGGAGAAGAGGTTTATTTGTTTATTTTTTTGGTTTTGAGGACACTTTCATTATTGATGAAAATCATCGCCTTCTTCTCTCAATGCAGCCGCAGCCGCTCTCCGTGCGACCTCTCCAGATCTCGAGCACCCGCTGCCGCTCTCCATGCGCCTCTCCAGATCTCGAGCACCTCACATCTTCGAAGAAGAGACGAAAAAACGAACGGAATTGTGATCGATTTGAACGGCAAAGTCGAAAGCCACCGCCGCACGCCCGCGCCAGTTTTGCCAAGGTATTTCAATTCTCTCCCTTCATACTTCATCGACTTTTCCTCTCTCTCTCTCTCTCTCTCTCATCTCAAATCCCCTAAATTTCTAAATCCCTAACAAATTAGGGTTTCTATTTCTTTTGTATTTGCAATCCATCCTCTAGTTGGTTTATTCAGAAAACAGTACTATCTTAAGAATCATAGAGGATTTTGATTTCCATCAACAATAATAGGAAGACATAGTTTCTAGAAATTTTACTTTTAAATAATGCTCTGAGGTTATGTTTTTCTTTGGAACAGTGTAAGTTTTTGTAAGCATTCAGGTCTCTTACATGTCACTTGAATTCATGTATGGCTTCTTTTGGAATTTGTCACAGGGGGATATTCCAGCTGCCACTGCAGTAGATATTGATGTTTCTGTTGAAGCCACTCGAAGAGCTCTCTCTCGCAACTGTGGTAAAGACTAGGCCACAATTACTGGATCGTAATTTGCAAAGTTCTTGCGAACTATTGCTGCAAAGGTGTGTATCTGATTTGGATATGGCGTCTGCAATTTTCCCTTTATGCCATGAATTTTGCTCCATAAAGTCTATCATGAGTATTTGTTCTTTTTACACTAATAAGTTTATCCACTTGCACTTTCCTTATGGATCCTTCAATTTGAACATGGGAACCATGGATGTACATTATGTAGCCTGTCAGAAAAGTTGCAAATAAACCACTTTATCCCATATAAGGGACATTGTTGAGATCTGATCCTGAAATTCTGGTGTTCATTTTTGTCTGAAAACATAAGATGCCCCTACACTATCTCACAACAATTTCTTATCTCTATCCCCCATAGTCTTAGTTTACTAGCTTAGCCCTGTTTTTCCTTGTGAGATTCTCATCCATTTTCTTCTATTTCCCCATTTTCGAATGACCTTTTCTCATTTTAAAAGAAGGAAAGATTAGGTGTCACTACCAGAAATTGAGTCTTTACCGACGGAATCAACAGCGATGGAATCATTTCGTCGCTATATAACGACGGAAATTATGCTATAGCGACGGAATAATTTTGGCGTCAACTTTACCGACGGAATCGAATTCCGTCGCTGACTTCCGTCGCTAAAAACGAATATTCCTCGAATATTCGTTTCATTACCGCCACTAGATTGGCGCCTGATTTACCGACGGAATATTTCGTCGCTAGTTCTCTCAGCGATGAAATTATTCCGTCGGTGAAAACTTAATATTTTTTTATTTTTTTTAAATAAACCAGAGACGGAATATTTTCGTCAGTGATAAATTAATTTTGTTTTTTATTTTTTTATTTATCAGCAACAGAAATATTCCGTCGGTGATTATAACATTTAATTTTTAATTATTTTTAATTATTTTTAATTAATCAGCGACGGAATTATTTCGTCGGTAGAAATTAATTATTTTTTAATTTTTTTTAAATAAACCAGCGACGGAATATTTCCGTCGGTGATAAATTATTATTTTTTTATTTATCAGCGACGGAAATATTTCGTCGGTAGTTATAACATTTTATTTTTAATTATTTTTAATTAATCAGCGAAGAAATAATTCCGTCGGTAGAAATTAAATATTTTTTAATTTTTTTAAATAAAACAGCGACGGAATATTTATAACGGTGATAAATTTATTTTTTTTATTTTTTTTAATTTATCAGCGACGGATATATTCCGTCGGTGATTATAACGTTTAATTTTTAATTATTTTTAGAACTAATTAACAAAATAACTAACTGAAAACATTAAAAAATTTAACTGGAAACGTTAGAAAATTGACTGGAATTTCAAAAAAACTAACTGAAATTTTGAAAAACTAACTTAAAACGTTAAAAAACTAACTGGAAACGTTAAAAAACTGACTGGAATTCTTAAAAACTAACTGAAAACGTTAAAAAACTGACTGGAATTTCAATAAACTAACTGAAAATGTAAAAAAACCGACTAAAAACGTTAAAAAACCGATTGAAATTCTAAAAAACTAACTGAAAACGTTAAAAAACTGATTGAAATTCTAATAAACTAACTGGAAACGTTAAAAAACTGACTGAAATTCTAAAAAACTAACTGGAAACGTTAAAAAACTGACTGAAATTTCAAACGGTTATAAGTATATGAGATTTGAGATTTAGGGTTTAGGGTTTAAGGTTTAGGGATTAGGGTATAAGTATATGAGATTTGAGATTTAGGGTTTAGGGTTTTTGCTTAGGGTTAGAGTTTAGGGCTTAGGTGTATAGGGTTTAGGATTTAGGGTTTAGGGTTTAGGGGTTAGGGTTTATGGTTTAGGGGTTAGGATTTAGGGGTTATAGGGTTTAGGGTTTAGTAGTAATAGTTATTGTAGTGGTTGTAGTAGTAATAGTTGTGGTGGTATAGTAATGGTTGTAGTGGTAGTGATAGTAGTGGTGGAGTAATGGTGGTAGTGCATAGTAATATAGTGATGGTAGTGGTGGTAGTGGTAGTACGTAGTGGTGGTAGTAGTAATAGTTGTGATGGTATAGTAATGGTGGTAGTGGTAGTGATAGTAGTGGTAGAGTAGTGGTGGTGGTAGTGGTATTGATAATAGTGGTGGAGTGGTGGTGGTGGTAGTGGTGTAGTGGTAATAGTGATGGTAGTGGTGATAGTGGTGGTGGTGGTGCGTGGTGGTTGTGGTAGTAGTGGTTGTAGTAGTAATAGTTGTGGTGGTATAGTAATGGTGGTAGTGGTGGAGTAGTGGTGGTAGTGCATGATAATAGTGATGGTAGTGGTAATAGTGGTGGTGTGGTGGTAGTAGTAATTGTTGTGGTCGTATAGTAATGGTGGTAGTGGTAGTGATAGTAGTGGTGGTAGTGGTGGTAGTAGTAGTAGTAATAGTAGTGGTAGTAGCGGTGGAGTGGTGGTGGTGGTAATAGTGATGGTAGTGGTGATAGTGGTGGTGTTGGTAGTGGTGGTAGTGGTAATAGTGATGGTAGTGATGGTGGTGGTGGTTGTGAGTGGTGGTGGTGGTAGTACGTAGCGGTGGTAGTAGTAATAGTTGTGGTGGTATAGTAATGGTGGTAGTGGTAGTGATAGTAGTGGTGGAGTGGTGGTGGTGGTAGTGGTGTAGTGGTAATAGTGATGGTAGTGGTGATAGTGGTTGTGGTGGTGTGTGGTGGTGGTGGTAGTACGTAGTGGTGGCATGGTAGTAGTAATATTTGTGGTGGTATAGTAATGATAGTAGTGGTGGAGTGGTGGTGGAGGTAGTGGTGTAGTGGTAATAGTGGTGTAGTGGTAATAGTGATGGTAGTGGTGATAGTGGTGGTGGTGGTGCGTGGTGGTGGTGGTAGTAGTGGTGGTAGTAGTAATAGTTGTGGTGGTATAGTAATGGTGGTAGTGGTAGTGATAGTAGTGGTGGAGTGGTGGTGGTGGTATTGGTGGAGTGTTGTACGTGGTGGTAGTAGCGGCAGAATAATTATGTTGGTGTTAATTAGATTTTTTAAAATTTGTTTAGCTCTATTTTTATTTTATTTTAATTTATGATTTATTTATTTTTCAAAAATAATATTTATTGACTTATATTTATTTTTTTGAGAGTAATTTAAAATAATTTTATTTAAAATAATTTTCATGTTTTGTAAAAATAAAAATAATGATATTTATTAAATTAAAATTAATCAACACCAGCGACGGAATAATTCCGCCACTAAAAAATAATCTACCGCTGGAATTATAATTTAGCCGCTAAATATTTATTCTAGCAGCGGAATTATAATTCCGTCGGTAGATTATTTTTTAGCGGCGGAATTATTCCGTCGCTGGTGTTAAATATATATAAACATTTTCCCTCTCTGAAATCGTTTACGCCCTAATTTCCCTTTCTCTCTTTCCGGCGATCTCATCTCTTTCTCTCCTCCCTCGCTCTCACACCGCCGCCGTCCACCCTCTCCACACCGCCTTTAAGCTTCGCCGTCCACCCTCTCCACCATCTCCGTCTCGAGTTCTGCCACCGTCCTCACTTAACGGCTGGAAAAATCACACCGCCGTCCCTCAACTCCACCGCTACCGCCATCGCACCACCTGTTACTTCAAGGTATGTAAACCCTCGATTACCTCTGTATTTGTTGTATTGGAGATCAATTTGTAAATTAGTAGGATCAAGCTGCATTTTGTTGTGGCTGCTGCGCTTGAAATTGAGCATTCTGGTCCTGGATTTTGACTTGATGGAGTTTGATTTAATCTGAGCATTATTTGTAAGATTGGCATGTGAATTGTGGGGGATTGACTCCCTGATTAATGGAAATAGATTATATTTCAAAATGACTGACTAACAAGTGTTGTGTGGTCTCCATCTGTGGAGGTGTTGTTTCTTAGAGATTCTACAAGCTTTAGTTGAGGAAACAATGATGTCTGCCTATGGCGTTGTGCTATATTATGATACTTTGTCGGTGGTGCTTGAACAAAGAGAAATACTCTCTCTTGAGATCAGTCACTTTAGTTTGTCTCTTGTGAGATAAGATCTAACACTTAGCTTCCTATGGGGCTTGGTACTGGTTGCGTTCAGGGGTTAGCCAGTTTTCGGTCCTGCAAGGGATCGGAGAGTTGTTCTTCATTATCTCCCTTAATAAAGTTTACTTATTTCTTTTGACATTCTTGTTTCCTCTCTTTCTTGATTCTTATCCTCTTCGTTTGCATATCATCTCTCCATCAGTAGCTTAGTTTTCTAATGAAAAGAGACTCGCAAATGCGATTTATCATCACTATATTATGTCATTTACAGATCCAGACCGAAGGATATTATTTACAGTTGGGAGCGAAAGAGGCTCTGCTGAATGGTCTTCTTGTGGCTGCTAAAAGATTTAGTTTGGGCCCTCCTCAGGTGTTCTATTTTCACTGACCTGAAAGTTCTTGCATAGCGCTAGCTTAGATAGCGCTTATAAGCGCTATCTAAGCTAAAAAAAAAGCGCTATCTAAGCTCAAATTTGTACTAGTGATTGTTAATAAGTATTTTTTTTTTTTTTATCATTTATTACTATCAATTATTACTTAGGTATATTAATATTTCTTAGAAGTTTAAATTATTAAATTATTATTAATAAATTTAATGAGTATTATTATTAATTAATAACATTATTATTTTTGATATTATGTATTATTACTAGTTATTATTAATATTATTATTAATTATATAATAATAATTATTAATATATTCAATTATATAATTGAATAATTAACAATAACATCATCATTAGTCTTATTATTAAGTATTATTACTAATTATATGATAATGCTATTATTCTTTATATTAGGCATACTACTATAACTAAAATTTTGGGTAAATCAAATAAAAACATGTAAATATTTTAGATAACTTTTAGTAAATTTCAGTAATAAAAAAAATCTAAATTTTTTTTTTCTATTCAATACAAAATAATAAAAATTACTAGTTATTATTAATACTATTATTAATATTATTACTGTTTATATAATTAATATTAATATTAATTAATTAATCAATTATATAATTAATAATTTACTAATAAATATTATTATATTATTCTTAATATTAGGCATAAATATTTTAGTTAGCGTATAATATAGTGTGAAATAAATATAAGTATGTGATGTGGCCTTGTTAGATTGGATTTCAAAATTTCACGCGGATTATGGACCAAAGCAAAATCTGACCATTCAATACATTCAATCAAACAGACCATAATATTCCAAACAAAACCAATTACTCCCTCTCCCTATTTCGCTTCTCATTTCTCTCTCTCTCCTCATTTACAAATTACAGAACCTAGCTACCACCATTTCCTTCGCCCTCCGTAACTCACAATACGCCTCCCTCTCCCTCTCTCATCTCCGGCGACGACAACGGTTCGCACTCCGTCTCTCTCTCTGGTTCGCACTCCGTCTTCGCCACATATCTGGTACGAAAACACTCCGTCTCTCCCTCTTTTTTTATTTCGCCCGATTGTTTCTTCAATCTCTGTTTTGATTTCGTTTTGATTTTTCAATCTCTCCTCACACTTCGTCTCTCTCTCGGTTTTTATTTCGCCCATTATTGATTTTTGTTTTGTAGAAACTTCATTTATCAAGTTTTTCATTTGAGGAGATTTTTCTGAATCTGTGATTGAGGGCGGTGATTGGGCGGCGTGGTGTGCAGTGGTTGTGTGATGGTGGTTGTGAATGTAGGTGGTGTGCAGTGGTTGTGTGATGGTGGTTACACGGTGGTGGTTGGCGGTGGTTGCGGGTGGTTATTGTTAAGGACGGATTTGAGTAGAAAAGAAATTTGGGGGGCAAAGTGTAATTGTGAATTATTAAGGACTGATTTAATATTAATAAAAGTTAAGGGACTTATTCGAAAATAAAAAAAATTAAGGGATTGATTTGAGAATAAGAAAAATCAAGGGACTGATTTAATATATATTTAAAAATATATACTAATATATTTTAAATATATATATATATATATATATATTTAAAATATATTAGTATAATTTTTTTTAAAAAAATTCTCAATTTAGCGACGGAATTATCCGTCACTAAAATAATTCGAAAATAAAACGAAAATTTAAATAGAGACGGAAAATCCGTCGCTAATCCGTCGACGTACATATCTGTCTCTAATTTAGAGACGGACATATCTGTCTCTAAATTAGAGACGAAAATATCTGTCTCTAAAACAGCTACAAAACAGCGACGCCCCCTGCATCCACGGAATAGCTACGAAACAAATTCGTCTCTAAACACGCTTTAGCTACGGAATTTGCCGTAGCTAAAATTAGTTTTCCTTGTAGTGGAAATTGAGGAGTTAGAACAGTTGGATAGAAGAAAAAAGTACATGGTTAGGCTTGATGTAATATGAAAGAGTAAGATTTTAGGAAATATTTTACTTCCCTATTTCGAATCAAATTGGTATATTTGGTAAGTTGATTTTATGATTTTCTTGAAAAGATTTATATTGTCCTATTATGAAAATGACATTGTTAATATGTAAATATCTTTTATTTATGTACATATATTTAGACTAGGACTAACCTACTAACAAATCTCTTTCCTTGTGAGTGTGCTTTATGTTTCCTTGTAGAAATTGGAATCCCACTTAAGTAAGAGTTCGATTGACGTAAAGATCTTCTCAAAGTGCCTATAAATACAAGACTTCAACACATTGAGAAGACACTGCTTTAGAGAATAATTTGAAAAAAAATTCATAGTTGTTCTTCACAGTTAAAAATAGCCTTTTAAGTTGTGAGTGAAGGTTGTGTCCTACATCCGAACTCACATCTAGTTTTTCTTCAAGTTCTTTATTCTACTTCTGATTAGAATATGCTCTTCTTGGGAAATGGAGATTGTTCTTATTGTAGAAGGTGGTTAGAACTTGTTTAGTGTTTTAATCTTTTTGTTTTCACTTATTCGATTTTACTTCTATAAAACAGTTTTAATCGTGGAAAGCTTTTTGGGCATAAAGCCTTGTTTGCTGGGTTTTGAACCAGTAAACGTTTATAACTTTGTGTTATTTAATTTTTATTCCGCTGCTTATTAATGGATGTGCACATCCGTGTTTTGTTGAGTTGACTAGGTTTTCTAGCTACACGAAACTTTCAATTGGTATCAGAGCTAACTCTCGACATATTACTGAGTGTTGATTTAGAAAGTGTAGTCACAATGGAATGTCAAAATCATCAAAACAGGCCTCATGTCCTGGATGGCACCAATTATTCTCTTTGAAAATCTAAGATGCGTAACTACATCAAAGGCATTGATGAAAGGGCCTGGATGTGTATTCTTGTGGTCTGGCAGCCTACTACTATTGAGAAAAGACCGGAATCAAGTGTTGGTGAATCCATCTTTGAAAGAAAACCTGAAAAGAGATGGACACTTGATGAAATTCATGCTGCAAACTACAATTCAAAAGCCATGGATGCTATTTCCAGCCATGTTTCTGGAAATATGTACAAACTTATAACTAATGAAAGTATTGCTAAGAATGCTTGTGATGTCTTACAGATGCAATGTGAGGGGATTACAAGTGTTAAATCTACTAGACTTAGGATTTTAATGGACAAATTTGAAATTTTGAGAATGGAGGAGACAAAAGATATTGTCTCCTATGTTGCAAAAATTCATGAGATTTCTAATGAATGCACTAGCCTTGGTAAGTCTATCTCTAATGCCAGACTTGTGAGCAAGATCTTAAGAACCCTACCTGAGAGAGTCAACATTAAAGTGGCTATTATAGAGAAAACCAATGACACAAACATAGTAGGTTTAGACAAAATTGTTGGTATTTTAACTGTGTTTGAGCTAAATCTTGAGGCTCAGAAAAAGAACAAGGCCATAAGCCTTGCCCTCAAAAGCTCAGCTGCTGTTCCAAAGGAACTAGTTGAACTCTCATCAGAAATTGACAAGTCAAACCTTGAGGATGAGGATATGGCCCTTATCTCTAAAAAATTCAGTTCTATACTGAAAAACAAGAGAATGAACAAGTTTCCTAATAGGCATGTTCCCAGTACTGCTGAAAAACCAAATCCTAGCACTGAGAATGGGTTCAAAAGGCCAAACCTTGAGAATAAAAAATCCTCTGATTCTGTGCAATGTAGAGCATGTCGTGGCTTTGGTAAATAAGTATGCTAACAGACTAAAAAAGAAGTGAATGAGCTTAACTGCTTTTCTGAGTGATAGAGGGGTGAAGATGAAGTTGCTAACATGTCTATAATAAACTGTCATTCTGTGTTTAATGCTTATTCTGCATGAATTGAAGAAGGAGATTCTGAGGAGAATGTGGATGTGGACCCAGATATGAATACATCCTTAAACACATCTAACCTGATTCTCAACTATTTCTCTGTAAAAGGAGATTCAGATGATGAAGATAGGGACATTCCCTATGAGGAACTCTTTGCAACATACAAAGAACTGCATGTTGATTGGTTGAGAAGGATGGACAAAATTGAGGTACTTGCTAAGGTAAATAAGTCTCTTTTTGATAAATTAATTGTCTGTGAAGATGAGAAAACCATACTTTCAAAAGAGAATGATGATAAAAAAAAAGATACCATTGCCAAACTAGAAGTTCTGGTGACCAAAAGAGAAGTTGAGCTTGAAAAATTCAAAACTAAATTTGAAAAAGCTGAGAGTACATTAACCAAGTTGAATACTGGTAAAATGAAACTTGATGAAGCTATTGCTCTTGTCAAACTGGAAAAACTGGCATTGGGTTTGAAAAACCAAACTTTGTAAAGGAAGGATGTGAGACTTCTAAAGTTAATGAAAAACCAATTTTGAGTGCTAAAAAACAAGGAGAAGGCACTACATCTGTCATTACTGCTTTACTCCTGGGTACATTAGACCCTTCTATTACAAGTTAAAAGCCGATAAAAGAACAGGTTATGATGATTAATCTCAGATGTGTGAAAACATGTGTACACATCCGGACATACATCCTAGCTAGTAATCTGAGACCTCTGTACAACAAAAAGAAAGCTGAAACTAAGTGGGTGGTTAAACCAAGTGCTACCTGCAATGTTGTCTACTCTCACATCAAGAGTAGTGTCTCTGGTTTTTGATATTTTGATAGTGGGTGCTCTAGGCACATGACTGGGAACCAAGAGGTTCTAATAGACTATAGGTTAATCAATGGGGGAAATGTGAATTTTGGTGGTGGTGCACAAGGTAAAATCATTGGGAAAGGAACCCTAGATGTTAAGGGTCTCCCAAAATTACACAATGTATACCATGTGGAAGGCTTGAAAGTCAACCTGATTAGCATCAGTCAGCTATGTGATGATGACCTCCATGTAAAATTTGATAAATACTTATGTGAGGTGTTTGATAAAGAAAATAAATGTGTGTTCACTGGTCCTAGATCTGCTGATAACTGTTACAAATTTGGTGACAACCTATCTTGTAAAAGTTCCAAGGTTAATGATGTCAATCTGTGGCACCAAAAACTAGGGCATGTTAGCAGCAGAAAATCGGAGGATCTCCAAAGGTTTGAAGATGTAAAGGACCTTCCTAAGCTGAACTTCAAAAATACTGATGTTTGTGGTTCCTGTCAGAAGGGAAAATAAGCAAAATCCTCACACAAAAAATGTCCAAAAGTGCTCTACATCTAGGTGTTTGGAGTTGATACATTCTGACTTGATGGGACCTATAGAGGTAGAAAGATTTGGTAGGAAAAAATATGCATTTGTGTGTGTTGATGACTATTCTAGGTACACATGGGTGATGTTCTTAAGGGAAAAATCTGAGACCATAGGAGAGTTCAAAAACTGGTATAAAAGGGTCAGAAATCTTTATGGTCTTAAGGCTGTGAGGATTAGATCTGTCCATGGCACTAAATATGAGAACTCAATGTTTAATGCCTTCTGTAACTCCAAGGGAATCACTCATGAATTCTCTGCACCTATCACTACACAACAAAATGGAGTTGCAGAAAGGAAGAATAGAACCCTTCAAGAAATGGCTAGGGTTATGCTCAGTTCCAAAAACCTGTCAAATTTTTTTTGGGTAGAGGCCTTGAATACTGCATGTCACATTGGAAATAGAGTGTTCCTCAGAATTGGAAGCACTGTAACACCATATCAAATTCTTCTTGGCAAGAAGCCCACTCTAAAGTATTTTCATGTATTTGGGTGTATATTCTACATACTTAATGATAGGAAATACTTGTCCAAGTTTAATTTCAAGAGTGATAAAGCAATATTCATGGGATACTCCACTTATAGTAGAGCTTATAGGGTTTTAAATCTAAAAACAAAAACCATTATGAAATCTGCTAATGTTTTTTTTTTTGATGACTCACTTGATCTTAACCTCAAGACTGCTGAGGAAGATGTTTCAGGGTGCTTGCTAGACTGGGAAAATATAGAAACATGTGCTATGGAACAAACAGAGGCTGCCAGAACTGAAACAAATGATGAGGTGAAGGATGAGACCAAGGATGTAGACACATCTGCATCCACATCTGAACCCACATCTGCTCCCACATCCTTTCAAAATCCTGAATCTGAGGATAGTTCCTCTTAATCTGATAGAGATGATACTCCAGAAGGTAATGTGGATGGATGTGTGGATATATCAAGGGATATTTCCTCTAAAATCCAGAAAAACCACCCCACTTCACAAATTGTGGGAGATGTGCATGATCAAGTGAAAACAAGGCAGAGAGGAAAGGTCAACTACATAGACCTAGCTGGGCTGTGGAGTTGCTCTTCAACATTCTCCAAGGTAAACTTTTGTTGTTATGTCTCAAACATTGAACCCAAAAATATTACAGAGGCTTTAAAAGATGTTGACTGGATATTTGCTATGCAAGAAGAGTTAAATCAGTTTGAAAAGAATGATGTTTGGACCTTAGTTCCCAGACCTTCACATGGAAATGTCATAGGAACAAAATGGATTTTCAAAAATAAGACTGATGAGAAGGGAGTAATTAGTAGGAATAAGGCTAGGCTAGTTGCTCAAGGGTTTACTCAAATTGAAGGAATTGATTTTGAGGAAACCTTTGCTCCTGTTACCAGAATTGTGTCCATAAGACTACTATTGGCAATTGCCTGCTACCTCAAGTTTACTCTTCATCAAATGGATTTTAAGAGTGCCTTTCTGAATGGGGTATTGAATGAGGAAGCCTATGTAAAACAACCTAAAGGTTTCGAGGGCTCCAAGTTTCCTAACTATGTGTACAAACTGAAAAAGCTTTATATGGGCTGAAACAAGCCCCTAGAGCTTGGTATGGTAGGTTGACTGACCACTTGCTTCACCTAGGATTCAAGAGAGGTAAGGTGAATAAAACTCTGTTTGTAAGGAAAAATAAAAAGAAGATACTTGTGGCTCAAATCTATGTGGATGATATTGTGTTTGGGTCAAATTCTGATTCTATGCTAACTGCGTTTATGGAAATCATGACCTCCACATTTGAGATGAGTATGGTAGGAGAGTTGAACTATTTTCTAGGCCTACAGATTAAACAATTTAAAGAAGGCATGTTCATCTCTCAGTCCAAGTATGCTAAGAATCTTGTGAAAAAGTTCAATCTTGAACACTCCTCACACCTCAAAACACCAATGGGATCTTCCTAAAAACTCAGTCATGACACAGATGGTGAAAGTGTGGACCAAACTGTGTATAGAAGAATGATATGCAGTCTATTGTACCCGACTGCAAGCAGACCTGACATTATGTATAGTGTGTATCTTTGTGCTAGATATCAAGCAAACCCAAATGTTTCTCATATGAAAGCCTTGAAAAGGATAATCAGGTATTGTAAGTACCCCAATCTGGATCACCCTCTTCCGAGCACATTGGAAACACCGCAGACTCATAAATGCAGTCTCGAAGACCTTTGACACTCAAAACCCCCCAAAAAATCCCAGCCAAACCAAGGGAGGAACCTTTCTGGGATAAAAAGGGACAAAAGGACCTTTTGGGAATTTTTCAGAAATCAGAAAAGCAAATAAGGTCCGTACGGACCTCTTTGTTTCAATGATTACTGAATCCCCTTAAAGTCCACATTATTCCCTCAAATCCCGGAGTGCATCATTACTGAAATGCATGGTTGGTCCGTACGGACCTTATTGCATGCCTGGTTGGTCCGTACGGACCTCTTTGCAACCAGACATCATCATTTCAGAATCCTCTTAAAGTCCACATTATTTCCTCAAATCGAGGAAAACCAAAAATTTGGATTACCTGCAAGGTCCATACGGACCTTATTGCACAGATCCTGGCACTATAAATAGAGGGCTCCCCCTCCCTCATTTCACACATATCCCTCTTCTCTCCTCTCCCCCCAGCCTTCAGGCACCCCTCTAAGACCCTTCGAGGCAATCCCGGCCCCTTTCGGATCCTTCCGAGGCCTTCCGAGCCCCCTCGCGGTGCTTCGAAGCCTCTCCGAGCACTCCCGCGATGCTCCCGCGCTGCCCCGAGGCACTCTCGAGGTACTCTGAGGCCCCTCGTGGTACTCTGAGGCCTTGCCTGGTCTTTCCCAAGGCATCTCGGCTCTTTCCGAGTCAAACCGGCAACTTGAACGCACGCCGAAACTCTGCCCGAGTGACTTTTGCCATCACAACACACGCCAAAACTCTGCCCGAGTGATCCCTGCGATCCCAACGCACGCCGAACCTCTGCCCGAACGCAACCTACAATCCCGACGCATGCCGAAACTCTATCCGCAGACAACCGGCTCCTCCCGAAGTAATCCCGGTCCGTACCGGAACACTATTTCATCCTCAAACACTATTCCCTAGCGGAAGACAGACACGAACCAACATTGGTAAGGCTTCCTTCCTACACTATTTCAATACATTTCTATAAACAGTGTACAATGTAGACATCCGATACATCATGCATTTTTAAAAGCACACACACACACACACACAACAGTTAAAGAATATTAGGGGTATCCGAAAGACTCGTTTTTACGAGGCGACTCGGGTGAGCTCTAAGATTCTAATATTCTCTTCCCGAGGAGTCATCTGACCTCTGAACTCAAAATCTCATCACACAAAAAGAGTTTATTTTTAAACTGATGCCCTTTTTCAATGTTTTGGGCTTAATAAAAACGGCGTGGCGACTCTACAAAGCGAAAACACGGCGAGACACCTCCCAACTAATGCAAAAGCGGAATGAGCCAGATGCTGGGGCGCGAACGCGCTGCCTCTCGGATCCGGGCGACTTTCCAGAATGCGACGCAATGAAATGCGAGATGCCGAGGCTCCGCGCGCGAGCCGGATCCCGGGTAATTTCAGTTGGCGACTCCGCTGGGGACAATTTTGTTTTAAAAACTTTTAAACAAAACAAAAGATTTTTAAAACGATGATGAGGGTCAAACTTTCATTTTACCCCTTTCTTTAACTGTTGTGTGTGTGTGTGCATGTGCTTTACTTTTTATTTACAAAAAAATAAAAATACAAAAAAATGCATCAATATACATCTGTGCATACATTTAAAATTCTTCGAAAAACTTCTGTTTTACTCAAAAAAAGAATTTTAGAGAACGCACACTACGCGCACTGCTGCCTCGGTTACACCGCACACTACTCACACTGCTGGCTCGGTTACACCGCACGCTACGCGCACTGCAGCCTCGGATACACTGCACACTACAACCCTTAACCCGGAGTGGTCTCAGTTGCAGTTCGTTTGGCCTTCCTACGCCTCTCGGACGCGCACGGGATCATTCCAAACATCCCATCCTAGCCAAGCAACAACCCTGCACGTTTGAGTCTTGAGTCACACTCTGTCCAGACTCGATTGGTTTTTACCCAGTCCGTGTCATACAGCCTGTATACATATCCCGTGCCGGCCATTTTCTGAGTCGAGGCTCGGAACTCAAGATCCCTTGCGCAAGCAAAGCGATGAAAGGTCATGCTAAAATCTTGACCCGATCTTGATTTCTGAAGCTACACCCAGACGTTTTATCGTCCCGGATATACATCCATGCTCACATGACACCATGTCATCAAGCCTTTAATACGTCAGCCATAATGATATAACCCAGCCAACGCCTTGTTGGTGTAATGCCCTAGGCTTTAGTTATGTTTAACTGAAAACCGTTATGTATCATCTTTATCGTTTAAGTTTATTATTTGATTAATATATAGTTTGCATATTTGTTGTAATAATCTCCGTCCCTGAATATTAAGAGAATAATTAGTATAATTGTCAATGGATAATCATATGATGATTATATACATAGGGATGCACATTGAAATTATGGGTACTTGTTAGAGAACAAGTGACTAGACTTGACCCGTATGAGATTTATGTCATGGTCAAATGTCATAATTAAATCTCATATGGTCACTTCATTTAGTCCCTAGACCTGAGATTATCATGACCTTACATATGATGAAAGTCATGTTTGATTTTAGTCAAATGATATCTTAACAAGATATTTATAAAGGCTATCTTTGGCATGATCGGATTCATGATGGGAAGGATGATAAGTCAAGAAGGAATTTGTCCCTCGAAAGAGAGATGTTTTGCTTGGGCCCCTCAATGAGTGATAATGATGAAAGCGTGTGGCCACACCCCAATATGATTGGACTATCATTATACTCAAGATCGAGAAAGCATTGAACATATACAAGTTGACGTGGACCATGACTTGTGTTCAATATAACATCGTGAGACAAAGGGAGAAATGGAAGTGTACCTTTGGAAACGTGAACTCCTACGTTATATTATTTGGGTAGACATAATGGCTTGCTAGAGTCCGCTTATGTATTATGAGGATCGATATGATCGAGCTCATTGCCAACATAATATAATCCTATTGGGTCACACACAACTAGAATGAATTGGTTAAACCAAAGGAAGAATGATTGAGAGTTCCTGATGTGGCATACCTTGGCGCGCGACAAAACTGTTGGAAATGGATAACGGAAAGTTAAGTTTAACTTAACGTTGATCTAGTTTCTAACGGAAGTTCGTTATGTGTTAACGGAACTAGTTACAAATTATATTCTACATTTGTTGTAGATTATTATACTTATTTAATGTCTCTAAAACCATTTAGGGTGAATGAGAATTAATGACAAGTGTTTTTGTAACTTAACGGAAGTTAAATAAAGGGTTAAAGTTAACTTGGGTTGACTTGGTCTGATCCAAATGAGTTTTGGGTCACAACTGTTCTCAAAAGGTTTTCGTGACCTTTCAGTTCTGGGCTTCAGCGCGGTCGCGCTCCAGCCTAGAGCGGCCGCGCTGATTTTAAGTAAATCATGGCTTGGTCTCGGGATGCCAGCGCGGTCGCGCTCAAGGCAAGAGCGGCCGCGCTCGTGCTCAGATTTTGAACAGGTTTGGCACCTCTTGGAGTGAACAGCCATGAACCCTTTAACTTCTTTTAAATAGTTTCCCTCCGAATTTCAATGATAACATACAGTCATTCTGAGCCTTTTACCCTCTAGAGAGATAGATTAACATACCCGAATCATTGCATATTGTTGCATTCAATCTTTCAAGTCCAAAGTTCTAAAACCTTTGTTGTTCGTTAGATTAGTTATATTGGAGTGCTCCTTATAACTAATAGTAAGTCGTTTTATCTTACTAGAGTTTTGTCATACAACCGTAAGCACCAGTGCGGGACAAATAACTCTTACGGAGATTGTATTAAATACAAGACTCGACTTGAATTAGTTTGTTTTTCAATCTCCGTTACTTTTGCTGTCAGTTTTTCTGTTAAGTCTTAAAGAAGCCATACACAAGTTCCAACAATCGTAAGAGTTATTTTACGCTTCTTCAAGATCTTCAAGATGGCAAATGAGAAAGACGTCTCCTCCTCCAGTCAAGGGAATGTTACGCCTCCTTCTCAAGGTGACGCTACGTTCAACAATGCCACACCGTCTCACCCGGTTCATGGTAAGAAACCTCCTTCACGTACAACCTCAAGGGTTGCACCTCTTAATGCTCTCCCTCCGTCTCATGTGTTCGTACATACGGAAAGACCGGGTATTCTTACCGGGATGAACTTTAAGAGGTGGCAACAGGAAATGTTGGTCTATTTGACAACATTAAAATTGGTGCATTTTCTTTGGGAATATCCACCATTGATATCCGACGAGGATGAATCCAAAGCAAATAATGAATTGGATACTTGGAATCACAGCGATTTCTTGTGTCGAAATTATATTCTTAATGGCTTGGATTATGCACAATACAAAGTGTGTTGTGGCATAAAGACCGCAAGAGAACTTTGGGACTTTCTCGAGATGCACAATACTATGTGTA
Organism: Adenophora triphylla var. japonica; assembly: GCA_022495995.1. Classification (NCBI taxonomy): domain Eukaryota; kingdom Viridiplantae; phylum Streptophyta; class Magnoliopsida; order Asterales; family Campanulaceae; genus Adenophora; species Adenophora triphylla. The sequence continues at coordinate 26,772 of JAFEMH010001422.1, read as the reverse complement.
TTGTGACTAAAAGACCGCAAGTGAACTTGGTGGAAAGAAGTACCGGAAACAAGAGAAAGAAAACCGGGAAAGTGAAGAGGACCGCCCGAGAAGGTCAAAGGTAGTTGTTTTAATTGCGGCAAACCGGGCATATGGCTAGGGAATGTCGACATCCTAGAATCAACAACCAAGATGGAAACCCTCTTCATGCCAATGTGAATGAAGATAGAAATGTTCCATTGGACTTTGATCAACTTAGCCTAGGGGCATAAGATTGAATTGACCAAAAGTGGTTGTTGTGTTAGTAAAGGGTACCTTGTTGAAGGACTCCTTAAATTGTAATTGTTTATCCGCCTAAGTGCGAAGAATAAAATTTCAGATTTTATTTACTTGGTTTGAAGTGTTCCAATTGTTATGGCGTGTTCATTTAGGTCGTGTAAATTTAAATTCACTAAGTCGACGAGTTAATTTAAAATTACTACCTAAAATGAAATTTGATTCGCAAAAATCAATTGTGATTTCTTTTGTAGAAATCAGTTCAAACCAGAAATAGTAAATAGATAGTTATTTACTTCTATTAATGATTGCATTTGATAATGCAAAGTTCATCTTTTGGAAAAGTAAAAGGTAAAACCTTAAAGTTTTAAGTAAACAATAAGGTTTGTGATTCATCTTAATGAACAATTAAGAGTTTCGAAGTAATAGAGGTGGTTAGTATGTAGTACCGTTTGAAAAATAATTGTTGGGACGCTGACACTTATTTATCAAACGAAAGCTTCTTACACACTCAAATCAATTGAAAAAGGAAGATAGAACTTTTAAGGAGATGGTGAACTCCTTATTGATAAGTTCCGTCTTATGTGGGTATACCTAGCAAAGGTAGAAATATCTAAACCTAAAGAGGTTAAGATAGGACCCAAAACCATGGATTACGTTTCCATTGGATATGCAAACTAACAGTATTGCATGAAAAAAATGCAGTATTCTTCAAACGAGTTTCCTTACGGGGAAAAATGGTTGAAGAGACCTCACTTAAACATAGATATGACTATGTCATCGGTTCATCTCAAGGAGATGAAAGACATTGTAGATAACTTGGTTATTACAATTAAATGACTCCACATAAAATAAAATATTTGATATGTGGAGGTACACCTCAAGTGTGGGGGTACAAACTAAATACATAAGTTCTATTGATATGAACTTCTAGTATTAACAGAAACTGTTAAACTGTTAACAGTTAAAAGAATGGATCATCAGATATGTGGAAGTTATTTGATGATAAAAAAAAACTCCTAACGAATTTGAAGTATTCGTAAGCTGTTTGGATCATCATATATGTGGAAGTTATTTGATGATAAAAACTCCTAACGAATTTGAAGTATTCGTAAGCTGTTTTATAAATACCTAAACTGTGGGGGTATTCGGCTAAAGTAGAAATACTTAAGCAAGACATGTTATATTCTTTGAGAATATACTTCCTTGAAATGATAGGAAATGCATAAATTTTAATAAGAAAATTTATAGAAACGGTGGTGGTCTTCTTAATAAGAAGAAGAAACAAGATACAGTTGAAGGACAAATGCATCCTATTCTATTTTGGAAGATGGTTGATCTTCCTATGTGAACCGTTGGGTTGCAAAAAAAAAAAAAAAAAAAAAAAAAAAAAACACTAGATGTACTAAGGATGAAACCTTCAAATATTAGACTACAAACGGTCCATCTCAAGTGGAAGATGAAGGACCTAGACGTAGTAAAAGGGCAAGAGTGGAAAAGTCTTTTGGTCCTGATTTTCTATCATTTATGTTGGAAAATGAATCAGCAAGCTGATTAAGGAAGCGTTATCTGGTCAGGATAGTTCGTTCTGGAAAGAGGCTATTAACAGTGAGATAAAAATTCATAATGCTTAATAATACTTGGGAATTGGTAGATCTCCCTCCAAGTTGCAAACCATTAGGTTACAATTGGATTCTTAAAAGAAAGTATAAAGCTTATGGATCTGTTGATAAGTATAAAGCCAGGATAGTTGTCAAAAGGACATGATGATGTATGCAAGATTATCCCAAATGACACAACAGAGCGTTCTATGTCGCACAACCGTGTTGGATCTACTTGTGTATTCATATGGACTAAACAAGCAACTAAACAGTGGCATGAGAAGTTCGATAGAACTATGTTATCAAATGGATTCAAGATTAATGAATGAACATCTGAATCATTTGTTATTAGTCTGTCCTTACATGGATAACAATGGTAGTCATGAATTGATCATGAATACCAAAGACATGTTAAAACAGAACTTTGACATGAAAGATATGGGATTAGCCGATGTCACATTAGAAATAAAGATTTCTAGAACATCAGAAGGATTGTCCTATCACAATTCCATTATCTTGAAAAGAAAGTACTTCGAATGTTCAAATAGATTCTTGAGAGGTATTCTCTGTAAAGTAGATTCCTGGAAAGTAGACTCTAAGGAGGTCAAACCACTTAGAGATATTGAATATTTAGGAAGTCGAAACGGTACAGAGATAATAACCACTTGAAGAAACTGACCGATAGAAGAATTTGATCACTCGAAGGGACTGATCATTCTAGATAGACTAAAGGTCTAATTGTAATTATAATCAATCACCGGAATAGTATAATCATAGTGCTTGGTGTACTTAAAGATATACTTATGATTAAAGATTACAATTTCTATGTAAGTTGAATGGTCTTGGAAAATATTCCTTCGTGGAATAAGCTTGTGTCTACCTGACCTAAGGCATTGTGACGTCAATGGAAAAAAAAAATAGGAAAAGGTGTAGAACGTCATGGTAAGTCTAGACATAATGGTCTTAGACACACTACCATAGTACAATTGATCTCAAAATGCGACTGTCACAACTAGCCATGTGAAGTCAAATTCGGATCCGTCTACCTAAGGGTAGTAATAAAGATCAACTGTATAAACTGTTAAGGGGAATGGGTTTAAAACCCACAACAAAAGAACTTATAGCGGACACTCAACCTTGAGAAATGGAAATCCCAGGCCCTTGGTTCAATGAGACAACCAAGTTATAAGTTCTAGTAGAGTTACTTGAAAACAACAACTCGGTTTATTAACCTAGAGATGTTGAATACTCATTCCCAGAACGTCCAAGTACTAGCACATGCAAAAGCAAATGTGCGAGGATAAGTTGAGAAAACTTTTTAATGATTTCTATACCTACGGGTGGAGTAGTGCATGATACTCCTTATAGTGAGAATCACCTATATAAAGCGAGAGGTAATAAGGCCGCCTTTAAATGAACGCTTATGAATGAGATACGGTCCAGGGCCAAAATGGACAAAACGTGAGAACAACAATTGTTAGAGCTGTTATTATGTGAGTATTATTGTCTTGGTATACACCCGACAAATCAGCTGGTTCAAAGCGACTCGCTACCAAATGGCTAGTATATCCGATAATATTTCACTAGGGAAGATTCAAGGCCACAAGCTATCTATCCCGATGTAATAATAGTTCGCGGAACTTTGGACGAAATTGCATTCATGCATTAATTGTCATTCATGTGGGGGATTGTTGGAAATGGATAACGGAAAGTTAAGTTTAACTTAACGTTGATCTAGTTTCTAACGGAAGTTCGATTATGTGTTAACGGAACTAGTTACAAATTATATTCTACATTTGTTGTAGATTATTATACTTATTTAATGTCTCTAAAACCATTTAGGGTGAATGAGAATTAATGACAAGTGTTTTTGTAACTTAACGGAAGTTAAATAAAGGGTTAAAGTTAACTTGGGTTGACTTGGGTGATCCAAATGAGTTTTGGGTCTGGCTTGTTCTCAAAAGGTTTTCGTGACCTTTCGGTTCGGGCTTCGGCGCGGTCGCGCTCCGGCCCTAGAGCGGCCGCGGCGATTTTAAGTAAATCATGGCTTGGTCTCGGGATGCCAGCGCGGTCGCGCTCAAGGCAAGAGCGGCCGCGCTCGTGCTCAGATTTTGAACAGGTTTGGCACCTCTTGGAGTGAACAGCCATGAACCCTTTAACTTCTTTTAAATAGTTTCCCTCCGAATTTCAATGATAACATACAGTCATTCTGAGCCTTTTACCCTCTAGAGAGATAGATTAACATACCCGAATCATTGCATATTGTTGCATTCAATCTTTCAAGTCCAAAGTTCTAAAACCTTTGTTGTTCGTTAGATTAGTTATATTGGAGTGCTCCTTATAACTAATAGTAAGTCGTTTTATCTTACTAGAGTTTTGTCATACAACCGTAAGCACCAGTGCGGGACAAATAACTCTTACGGAGATTGTATTAAATACAAGACTCGACTTGAATTAGTTTGTTTTTCAATCTCCGTTACTTTTGCTGTCAGTTTTTCTGTTAAGTCTTAAAGAAGCCATACACAAGTTCCAACAAAAACTGGCCAAGTGGCTTGTCTTGCCGTGCGACAGAACTTGCCAGATGCGGTTTTTAGACTAGTTTCCTAATATGATTAGGAAACAAATACTTATATTATGGTAATATAAATATGAGGTCTGTAACCCTAATCAGAGCCGAATTTTTCAATAGAAAATACACAATAAAGGTTTCTCAATATCTCTTCCTAAGGTTTAAGAATTTAGCAATTCTCAAGAACTGTTCTTGGTTCATTCTTACTTGTGGATACAACAATAGAGGGTCTTCGCTCGTTTGACGATCAAGGCCTAGAGTTCAAATTGTCCATAGCAATCTGAAGATTGAAGGTTTTGAAGATCGAAGATTGTGATTCAAAATCACACCGACAAATTGTTCGATAGCTCAAGACCGAAAAGCAATAAAGGTTGGTAAATTCTATCTCATAGGAATTCAATTCAATCGTATAGAACGGATCTTAGGGCTTGGGTTTTGTGTTATTTAGATGCTTATTCCGCTGCGTATGGACCCATAAAACCCAACAGTGGTATCAGAGCCCCGTTCGTATGGTTAAGTTTGAATTAACATGCTAGAATTAAGATATAAATTATTTATATGCTTATTGCATGTTTTGTATGCGGTAGAATATTTATTGTTTATGTGAAACAATGTGAAAATCATTTTCTAATTATGATGAATTAAATCTGTATAAAAGCTGTTTATTTGATTTAATTGTTTTATGATTGGAATTGATTGGAATTCGAAAAACTGCCAAACTGGCTACTCGAGTCGTGCGACAGAGTAGGCCACAATTGTTAATCTGTTAGTTGGGCCTTATATGTCACGCGATAGAACTTGGCCATGGTCAGTGTCTGGTCGTGCGACAGATCTGGTCTTTAGGAAGCTTCTGTCACGCGACAGAACTTGCCAAATCTGGACAGTATCAGTTTTGTTGAATTTTCTTGCTAATCTGTGAATATGTTTACAATCTGATATGATTATGTCTTAATCTTGATGCTATAAATTTCTGAAAATTGATTTTATAGGGCTATGCTAGATTAATTCATTATTTATGCATGCTTAATTAATTTAAATGTGTTTTTATTAATTGTTGTGATGCATGAATTATATGTTCTTAAGTGTTAAGAATTTTATTAGATGTTTAGTTGAAACATTGAATAATAATTTGTTAAATGTTTAGTTGAAACATTAAATTTTTGTTTTCTGATTGTTTATGAGAAACAAGTCAGTTTTCGCAAAATTCGAAGTTTTCTGATTGTTTATGAGAAACAAGTCAGTTTACGAGTCTGATTGTTTATGAGAAACAAGTCAGTATACAAAGTATTGATTATGTTGCATTCAAATTGGTATTATAATTGTGCATGACTAGGAGAGTTCTGTCGAAGGAAGATTTGGTACTTCAGTCCTTGTGGCTCACCTATTTTCTTGGAAACTTACCTGGGTCACAACCCGAATAGTTTGTCGATCCAAGAAACTCTAATAAAGTATGCATGTTGCAGAGATCCATGAGATGGGTTGAAGCAAGCTTCAAGGAATTGGAATCATTCTTTTTGATGAATTGGTCAAAGAGTTTGACTTCATCAAGTACGAAGATGAATCTTGTGTGTGGATAAAATTCAGTGGGAGCATAGTATTATTTCTATTGTTTTATTACAATGATACCTTACTCATTGGAAAAACAAGTTCCGACACTTAAGACTATCAAGTCATGGTCAAGGAAAGATTTCTCAATGAAAGATATGGGTGAAGCCGCTTACATCCTTGGCATCAAGATCTATAGAGATGGATCTAGAAGGATAAATTGGTTTGAGTCAAAGTGTTCACATTGACAAGGTTCTTAGAAGAGTCTAAGAAGAGTAGCTTGTCAATGGGTCATGGTATTTCTCTTAGCAATATTCATCGTCTTTATGACAACTGATGAGCAAAAGGGAAATGAATGAAGTTCCATATGCTTCGGCATTTGGATCTGTCATATATGCCATGATTTGTACTAGACCCGGCGTCTCATATGCTCTAAGCATGATGAGTCGATACCAATATGATCCTGATGTAAACCATTGGATGGCAGTCAAGATGATCCTTAAGTACTTAAGAAGAACTAAGGATACATTCTTGGTACTTGAAAGATTGGAAGTTAATCTTGTTGTAAGGGTTACATAGATGCTAGCTTCCAAACTAACAAAGTTATTTTAAAATCGCAATTAGGATTTGTGTTTATGCTTATTAGAGGTGCAGTTTTGATTGGAAAAGTTCCAAGCAGAAATTGTAGCCGATTCTACTACTAAGGCTGAATTTTAGCAACATATGATGTAACTAAAAGGAGGCAGTTTGGATCAAAAGTTCGTTTAGTATTTTGGAAATGTTCCAAGTATCACTAATCGGTGAAACTTTTGTTATGACAATAGTGGTGCCATTTGTGCAAACAATGGAACCAAGGTCACAACAGTGATCCAAACACTCACTTAGACGTTCTTCAAGGAATTCATAAAGAATAAGAAGACGTTAAAATATACAAAGTATCAACCGATGATGACATTAGGGATTCACTTACAAAGACACTCGCACAGGCAGAAGCATGATGGTCATGTTAGATCCATGAGTATTTGATACATAAATGGAACCTAGTTCAAGTGGGAGATTGTTGGTGTAATGCCCTAGGCTTTAGTTATGTTTAACTGAAAACCGTTATGTATCATCTTTATCGTTTAAGTTTATTATTTGATTATTATATAGTTTGCATATTTGTTGTAATAATCTCCGTCCCTGATTATTAAGAGAATAATTAGTATTATTGTCAATGGATAATCATATGATGATTATATGCATAGGGATGGACATTGAAATTATGGGTACTTTTTAGAGAACAAGTGACTGGACTTGACCCGTATGAGATTTATGTCATGGTCAAATGTCATAATTAAATCTCATATGGTCACTTCATTTAGTCCCTAGACCTGAGATTATCATGACCATACATATGATGAAAGTCATGTTTGATTTTAGTCAAACGATATCTTAACACGATATTTATAAAGGCTATCTTTGGCATGATCGGATTCATGATGGGAAGGATGATAAGTCAAGATGGAATTTGTCCCTCGAAAGAGAGATGTTTTGCTTGGGCCCCTCGATGAGTGATATTGATGAAAGCGTGTGGCCACACCCCAATATGATTGGACTATCATTATACTCAAGATCGAGAAAGCATTGAACAGATACAAGTTGACGTGGACCATGACTTGTGTTCAATATAACATCGTGAGACAAAGGGAGAAATGGAAGTGTACCATTGGAAACGTGAACTCCTACGTTATATTATTTGGGTAGACATAATGGCTTGCTAGAGTCCGCTTATGTCTTATGAGGATCGATATGATCGAGCTCATTGCCAACATAATATAATCCTATTGGGTCACACACAACTAGAATGAATTGGTTAAACCAAAGGAAGAATGATTGAGAGTTCCTGATGTGGCATACCTTGGCGCGCGACAAAACTGGCCAAGTGGCTTGTCTTGCCGTGCGACAGAACTTGCCAGATGCGGTTTTTAGACTAGTTTCCTAATATGATTAGGAAACAAATGCTTATATTATGGTAATATAAATATGAGGTCTGTAACCCTAATCAGAGCCGAATTTTTCAATAGAAAATACACAATAAAGGTTTCTCAATATCTCTTCCTAAGGTTTAAGAATCTAGCAATTCTCAAGAACTGTTCTTGGTTCATTCTTATGTGTGGATACAACAATAGAGGGTCTTCGCTCGTCTGACAATCAAGGCCTAGAGTTCAAATTGTCCATAGCAATCTGAAGATTGAAGGTTTTGAAGATCAAAGATTGTGATTCAAAATCACACCGACAAATTGTTCGATAGCTCAAGACCGGAAAGCAATAAAGGTTGGTAAATTCTATCTCATGGGAATTCAATTCAATCGTATAGAACGGATCTTAGGGCTTGGGTTTTGTGTTATTTAGATGCTTATTCCGCTGCGCATGGACCCATAAAACCCAACACGCCTAACGTCACAGATCCCTTGCGCAAGCAAGGTAAAGAGAGGTCATGCCGAACTCTTGACCTGATCTTGACTTAGGTGCCGGCTCGGCTCACTATTCACATGGCTAACGCATTAAAACGAACATGACATGCTCGGTCCTTAGTTTTGATTTTTCTTTTAGGCCGGTGGAAACCGCTTGCCCTATAGGACCCTCGCCCGGGGCTGTCCACCCTGGGATGTCGAAATACAGGTGGAAAACGAGGGGCTTATAGTCACACAGATGGTCTCCACTGACCCAGGATCTAGCATAGTGTGAATGTGGTGCCCAAATTTTGTGTTGGATTCACGCGAGTTTGAAGACATCCGAGTTATTTGAAAAACGGAGTCGCCACGCCATTTTGATTACCTCAAAACTTTGAAAAAAAAGGTTTTTACTTGGGTTCGGAGGTTAAGTTACCCCTTGGGAAGAACGTTTGGCGTTCACCCAAAGTGCCTTGCCGGAGCAAGTCTCCCAAGATTTCATTAATCGTGCTTGCTTGCGTGCTTTCTTGTGTGCATGTATTTGAAAATAAGGGGGGAAATGTCCCAAGTTGTCTTCCGGACGTACAAACCATTTATTGGTTGTCGCTCGGGATTCCTTGGAATTTTATGTATTTGGGATTATGATCCCGTCCTCATCTTATGACTTGTGATCATCGCATTTTAAACCTCGGGACCCTCGGGACTTGCGTGATCGAGAGAATGACTCTCTTTTGGTCAAAGATGAGGTTCTTTAGGAAAGGAGGGTCCTTAGCCCATCAATCCTACGCTTTAAGACGGTCGAGCTCGTATAGAGGCTTCATACTCTTTCTTAAGCGATAATCGGAGATATAGGGTTCAAGGTGTCCCTTTCTAAAGAAATATGGAACCTTTTAATGGAAGGAACGATGTAAAGATAGGATCTTTTACACCGGTCCGTTCCAAGGTTGGGGGAAAGGGAGAAATGCATGATGAAAAATGACACTTTAATGAAAAGATGACATTTTTGGGTTGCAAATGATGCACTTAGTTTAAAGAAATAATCTTTATTGCAAATGATGCATAAAGATTTGATTTTTATGCAAATGATGCATTTTTGTTGAAGAAATTGGCATTCATTATGCAAATGATGCATAAAGATTGCATTTTGAAAAGCATATGATGCTAGTTTATGGTAAAGACATGGTCTTTAAAGCAAATGATGCTTGAACAAGGGGTTTTGAATGCAAAGGATGCATTTTTATTGAAAAGATTGGATTTTTATATGCAAATGATGCATAAAAATGATATTTTTATTTGAAAATGGAAGTTTTAGGTGCAAAGGATGCACCTTTATGAAAAAAGACTACATTTTTATGACAAATGAGGTCTTAATGCATGCAAATGGGAAAGGGGGTGATAAAGATGTGATCTTTAACTATGAATGCCAAGTCCCAAGCAAGATATATGAATGCAATGAGCAAGTATATCAATTAAAAGCAAGGTTAGGGCGTGCGAGGTTACCAATTGCTTCCTTTGCTTCTTTGGTCGGAGCTAGGAGGAGAGATTGGTCTTGGATCTTGAGGAGGAGGGAGGGAGCTTCTTGGCCTTCTTCTTCACCTTCTTGAGCCTTCACCAATATTCTTCACGTCTTGGGAGTGGCGAGTGTATTGCTATGGATTGTGTGTATTGTTGTTGTTGTTGAAATGGGTAGAGGAGGGCTCTATTTATAGGCGGTCTGGATAAGGCTAATGAAGCCGTGCGGCCGAGACCTTGGGCTAATGCGGCCGTGCGGGCTTATCCATGATGACTCGGCATTCTAGAACCATGCAAGGTGGCATTATTCTAGAACCTTCTTCCTAATTAAGAAAAACGTGTTTTCTTAATTAGGAAGGCTCCCTTCGACCCTTAATTTAATTTGGGGCTGTTCCGAACATTTCGGAACACTAGGAAGGTCAGGGGAATTAGGAAACTTACCGAAATTGTCGGGAAATTTAGCTTAGGAAGGCATGAGCCGGATTTGGGTACTTACGAAGCCCCTCGGCAACGTCACTTGCAAGGCGAGTGGGGTTGTCGATAGAAAAAGGATCCGATGCGGCGAATGCCGAGACGGATTGGGTGACGAAGACGGTCAGTGGCTGAACCTTTTGGAAGGCTACCTACGTATCCGGAGGAATCAAGCCGGGCCGTAGTTCGGAATTAGGATCATTTGGGGAGGAAGAAGAGAAGCGGTCTCTTCTTTGGGGAAAAAGAAGAGAAAATGACCTAGGAGGTCAAGCAATTGATCCTACGGGGATATGCTAGGAGTGACCAAGGTGGTCGGATATACGAACTTCTATGAGGGCTGCTTTATCAGCGAGGAGTGACAAAGAAACGGGGTGACCAAAGTGGTCGAATGGTGGACCTTTTATAAAAGGCTACCTACGTATCCGGAGGAATCAAGCCTTGATCGTAGTTCGAAGCATCACTAGATAGTTAGGAACGATGTCTAGGATTCTTGAGATTTTGACAATTAATGGAAATTTGTCACTGATTGAAACTAGAGGCGCGTCACTATCGAGTGGATAGAGGTAGCTAGAGTTTGGTGAACTTGAGCATACGTCTCAATCTCTTTCGAATCGAGAGATATGGGTTGCGGCATACGTCTCAATCTCTTTCGAATCAGAGATATGGGTTGCCAAAGCTAGAATGATTTAAGCATACGTCTCAATCTCTTTCGAATCGAGATATGGGTTGCCCGATGACTTGAGCATACGTCTCAATCTCTTTCGAATCGAGAGATATGGGTTGCCGAGCATACGTCTCAATCTCTTTCGAATCAGAGATATGGGTTGCCAGAGTTTGAATGATTTAAGCATACGTCACTATTCGGGATAGAGGTAGCTTAAGTTGAGAGAAACTTGAGCGTCCATCACTATTCGGGATAGAGGTAGCTTAAGTTGAGAGAAACTTGAGCGTACGTCACTATTCGGGATAGAGGTAGGCTCAGTTTAGAGTTTTGACAATTCGGAGGTTGTCACCTAGCGTTATCCCGTTATAACGGAATTAACGGAGCGGCGGGAATAGAGCTTGATTGCTAAAGAGATAAGGGATATTTTACGAAAAAGATGTTATCTTGGTTAAAAGATAACGGAAATTGCATGCCAGTGGAAGGTCCGAGGGCGGGGATTGTAATTTACGCTCGGGCGAATGAAGCCGCCGGCATGAGATGGAGAAAAAGGAGCCGTACGGCTAGAGACTGTTTTTCAGTTATTTAAAACGAGGTTTGAACGGGCATTGGGCATTATTGCCGCCCAAGAAGCTATGAGGAAGAGAGAGAGAAAGGAGAGAATTTCTTCAAAAATTCTTCAATTCCCTTTGCTTCTATCGATTGGAATGGATCAGGAGGGCAATCCCATACCGAGGCAAGCAAGAAGGAACATCTCCGCAGCTGCGAGAAGGAGGAGAAAGGAGCTCGTTCGGACGGAGAGGAAGTATGACTTTCTTACGCCTCCATCGGAGCTTTACCCGGGGAGAAGGGAGCATAAATCAACGAACCCGCGATCGGTTGGGGTAAGCATTCTCATTTTGCTCAAATCAGATGATTTTGCTTGAATTTTGAATGATTTAGGGCTTGACCTAAATTCTAGGATTTTTGAATGATTTTTGAATGATTTTGAGATGCATGAACAACCTATAAGGCTAAGAATATGCAATGTGCAATTTGTTTGACAAAAATAATGAGAATGACTCACTTTTTCTCGCAAAATAAAGTAAGAATGAAAATTTTCAAAATATGAGACGGAGTTCTTGCCTTGTGCTAGAACTAGGTCAAAATTCTGATTTTCAATGAGAAAACATGATTTTGGAAGATGAAAATGATTCATGCATGCCATTTACGAAAGAATAATGCTTATGTGCAAAGAATTGTGAAAATTGTGATTTTGTGTTTTAGGAAAGCAACGGGACTTGACATGACGCGTTTCAAGTGATGAAAGGCGCTTTTTTGATGCAAATAATGCTAGAAAAACTTTTGTGAATGCTTTTCTTTTGAAAATAGGTGCGCTTTTTTGTGAATATATGCATGCTTTTGAAAATGATGAAGGACTGACACTTCTTTTTTTTTTTGTGCTTGTCTACAGGAGAACAAGTCTAGAGGACCATCGGAGATAGCGGTTAAGCTTTGGCAGAGGATGCCGGATTTTGAGAAGAATGGGGTGAACCCCAAGAATTTGGTGAGGGCTACCGGTCTGGATGCGTTTGTAGAGGCCATCGGCGGGGGTGTTCACATCACCTCTAAGAGCGAGGGCTTGGTCCGGGCCCTTTACGAGTTACGGTGGGATAGTACCCATAGCTTTCACAGTGGGGAGAGGCGCGGTGACTCCTGCGACTTCACGGCTATTGCGGCCTACGGTTCACGGGAGGCCCGTGACTTGGAGAGACCACATTACGGTGAGGAATTCCGAGGCTTTGGTCGGGTTTGAGCTGATTCCCAGTGAGGGATGGAGACGCGGAACGTCGAGGTGGCGATTCGAGACTTGCATGCGAGAATTTTCTTGCTAATGATGTGGCCCACCGGTGGCTAGAGCATTCATATGGTTGATGCTATCGGTCACTATCTTTGCTAATGCAGGACGCTGGCCATGACTTGCCTCCTCGACTCTTTGGAGGATGTGGATGGGATAGGGACGGTCTCTTGGGCGAGGCCGGATTGGCGGAGTTGTACTTCTCGTTGGACATGTACGGTCGGAACAAAGCTGCTTCCATGGGCCCTTCTCATTTGCCCTTGAGGTAGTCTCCTTTCTTTTTCTTTTCTCTTTTCTGTCTTGAGACTTTTATGAGAGAGAGAATGACCTTTTGATGTTTTGGACATGCGGGCTGGTTTGTGAGGTGATCGGGTTCTTCCCTTGGAACCCGGCGAGTGATGTCACCATCTTCCACTGCTATGGTTATTTGGAGGAGATGCGAGGATAAATTCACGGGGAAGACCGGATCACTTTCGACTACAAAATGGTGAGGCCGGTCATCAACGGGGATGGGCATGACGGAGTGGACTTCTACCCTTGGGGGCGGGTATCCAGGAGATCTTCTTTGGGAGATGCCATTGATGTGACGAGGCGAGAGGAGGTGGCTGTTGGGCGACATGTGATGTCATTTACTTGGGGACCGTTTCTCGAGCGGCATGGCCATGTCCCTCCATTGGACGCCATTACTCCTCGGGATCCTCCGGCCACGGATGCTACGGCCCGGGGATTGGCCGAGAGGATGAGATAGCGAGGTACCGGGCGAGCGTGGGCTGCGAGAGGAGTACTGACATGGACACCCCCTACTGTTGTGTTTGTGGAGCGGCGCTGAGGACGCCACGAAGCTAGTGAAGGCGGCGGTCACTCGGGGATATGGGGAGGATGAGCCTCTTGACCCGCCGATCCCTCCTGCGCATCTGTCCTATGTGGTCCATGGAGTGCCGAGGAGGATGAGGATACTGTCCCCGTGCTAGGGAGCCCCGGTACACCTTGCCGCTGATAGCCTTGTGAGTATACTTTTAGGGTCTTATTCCCTTTTTAGCTTCGATTTTACTGCTTTTTGCAATTTTACGAGATTTTCGAGATTTTCTCTTCTTTTCTCGGGTTCCGGCTCGCACTTACGATAGAGTGGTCGGGCGAGAATAGGGGCTGGAAGGACATGTGCCGGTCTCTTACGAGGAAGGCGCTGCGCCCGAAGGCGGCGGCGGATGCACGGGAGCACAGGCGCAGAGACGGCACGTCGGGGCACGGCGTCTACCTCATCGGCCTCGGAATACTCTTCCCGGTGCCATGCCTCGGGGCGGGGACCCAGCGGCGACATTACAGGCAGTGGGCGAGTACGGGCACGATAATGTCCATTTGTCGACGTGAGCGACCGGGGAGGACTTGATGAGGAGGCTAGCATCTATGGTTGAGGCGGCGATGAGGAGGAAGAAGAATCGGAGGCCTAGGAGGTCTCTAGGATAGATTTGGAACGAAAACAAACAATGAACAATTTTTATGCACACTTTGTTTATTTTTGCTTTATTTGGGCGCCGATGGGGCGAAAACATTGTATTTACATTTTATTTACTTTTCTAATTTATGCTTTCTCAATTTGCATATTATACGAGCCTTGGGGCGACTTTTTGCTTGGAATTGGGGTGAAAGCTGGGCCAAAATGATTTATAATGGTATATAAATGCTTGAATGGCTTACGGATATGTTTTGTACGAGGTTTTGGTTGAAAAAGTGGGGTGAAAACTCCCTTGGGCAGCAACTTTGGTTGCTTTGCAGAATTTCTGCGAGAGGGCTAATGTAGCCGTGCGGCATGGCCTTGAGGAAAATGAAGCCGTGCGGCTTACGGTTCTGTACGAGTGGTTATTTTACGAATAAAAGCAAGGCTTGGCCATTTCATTTCATTTTCACTCTAGACTTGTCCCAATTGTTCCCGAGCATATTTTGGACCTAAAAGCACCATCTTTGAACACTTTGCGATGGAGAAGCCCGTCGGATTGCAAAGGGAAGCGAGACCATTTTCTATCCGGTCTTCAATCTTGGGCGAGACATAACTTCCAAAATCACAAGGGGCTGCTTGATTCTTCCTTCAAGATCAAGTCTTTATGGCATTTGAGGGATCTCCGCCCGATTGGGACTGTTGAGAGCCGCGGCAAAGTTACAGGACGTCAGGAGACATGTTCTTGCTTCTCTTACAACGAAATTGTCCCAACGCACGAAGACTTGAGCCTTGATTGGGGTCAGGGGCGAGGCTATATCTATTCCGGCGATCGGAGACGTGCCGGTGACGGTAAAGCTTGCATCTTTTACGAGATTCCTTTGGGAGAGGTGAGAGGATGATGGTAGCCCGGATAGGATTGACCTTTACGATATCCGGGCGAGGTTTGGGTCTCCAGGATATGGCTGCGACCACGGTGGCTATGGATGCTTTCATTCTCTGCGTATTCTGTTTTGTTCAACTTTGAGTCAGTGGGGATCTGTCATAGTGGCCTCTTGGACATGGTCGAGAGGCTGCGAGGGTGGGAAGGATATTGTCCGTGGTTTTGGGAGAGACATTTCATGGGATCGACGGGATGGCTCGGGAGACCATTTCATGAGGTCAGGGAGTCCGGCTATGTTGACTTTGTGGGCTGCGGGAGAGGCTCGGGGCTTTGCACGGGGCTTTGCCGACTCGGTGCCCTTGGGTGATTTCTCGGAGAGGTGCGCCTAGGCGGCGGGAACGGGGTAGGCTGGGAGGCGATGATGGCTAGGCTATCCACTTCGGACATCCGTTGGTGGATACCACATTGGAGGTTGCGGACCGGGGAGGATATTTCGGGAGTCTTATGTTGTGAGGGTTCCGGGATTACCTTTGGTCATCCTTTTATATACCTGCTTGGTATCCGGGCGGTTTGGGGCTTTACGGGAGCCATTGAGTGATTGGGAGGACATCCGGACCATGGAGGTGGTGTCATTGGACATGAGGGATCCGGCCGGCTTCTCTTTTTCTCGAGGGCTTGGACATATCTTTGCTTTCCCACCGGGGCTATCTTCGGGAGCGGGAAGAGCACCATCTTGACCCTTTGTCTACTTGGGTAGTACGAGAGGGAGATGGGAGCGACTCGGGTTATCTTGGAGGATAGACGTCGAGCTTTATTGGGAGGCGGCTGCGACTCGAGTAGGACTACGAGGGAGGCGAGGCTAAGGCGAGTTGCCATAACCGGTCGAGGTGACTTGGTCGGAGATATGGAGGCTCGGTACAAGAGGTTGTCAGAGGTCGCTCCTTTGGTGAGGCTCGGAGGGAGGAGGTACGGACTCGTGCTCGGATAGAGAGCGCTTATTGACACGGGGTTGGTGGAGGCTCCGGTGAGGATACCGAGAGGTCGGAATGAGGGATACCGACATCATAGACAAAAAGAGGAAGAAGACTCGACGGGGCCGAGGAAAAGGGAAGAAGACGAAGAAGACTCGGCGAATGACGGTGACAAGTCTTTTCTTAGGATTCCCTTATTGCCATTTTGCAAACACATTAGTTTATTTAGGCATTTTATTGTATTTTAGATCTTTGTAGCGAGGTTAGCGAGTCGAGGTAGACCGTGCTTGAACTCATCAAGAAGTTTTTAACTTGTAATGAACAAGAAATATTATTTTAGAAATTAGTCAAGACACATTTCATGGAAATTCAAATGTCTTTTTTTTTATTGATCGGGACATATTTCATGGAAACTTAATCGTCCTTTTTATTGTTTAGACCGAACCATATATGGCTGCCTACGTTCCCCTTTTACAAGAAAGGCTAAGGGGCTCGGGTCTACGTAGTTCATTACAGTGAACTAATTTTTTTCATGTGCGGCTCCTGTTTTTGCCTAGACCGCCCTTTTTGGGGTTTCGGCCCTATTTGGGCATTACTCTTTTGCACTAAGATTTTTTTCTTTTTTTTTATATGTGCAACCATGTCTTTTGCCTAGACCGCCCTTTTTGGGGTTTCGGCCTAGTTTGGGTATTACTCTTTTTGCACTTTTTTTTTTTTTTTTTTTTTATTTTTTTTTTTTTTTTTTTTATTAGACATAGTATCTTCGGAGTTTATCACCGTTGGTTTGGGTGGACAAAGGGATTGCCATCCAAGTACGCAAGCTTCATGGCTCCTCAGATAATATCTTACGCACCACATAAGGGCCGATCCGGACGGGTTCCCATTTTCCCGGGGTTGTCTACGGTAGGGGGCTTTACTTTCGGCACTAAGTCACCCTCTTTGATGTCTACGGCCTTGACCTTTTTATCAAACGCTCACGGCCATTCGCCTCTGGTAGGCTCGGGTGTGTTCCATGGCTTTTAGCCTTCTCTCGTCAGCGGGGCTAACTCATCATGCCGGCTGCGCAACCATTCTACTTCATTGATCTTTGTTTTCCGGGAGGACCCTTAATGACGGGATTTCCAACTCAGCTGGTAACACTTGCTTCCATCCAGTAAGTTAGGGCAAAAGGAGTTTCTCCTGTGGGTACATTACGACAGACGTTACGTAGCCCCGAGTGCTAGGTGCGGCTTTTCGGGCCAATCACGACCACGGGTGGCCATCTTCGGATGATCCGCTCGAGTGTCTTATTAGCGGCTTCCACGGCTCCATTGGTCGAGTGCATGCGGGGACGACTTGTGGCGAGTAACTACGAATTACGACGGCGGTCTATCGCGATCTCCTTGAAGTGTGACCCATTATCGAGAAATGATCTCGTTGGGCACCCCATATGCACATTATGTTTTCTTTGATGAAGCTGGGCCACTTTTACGGAAGTGAGGACCTTGTAGGACTTGGCCTCTACCGCTTGGTGAAGTAGTCGATGGCTACCAACACGAACTCGTGCCCATTGCTTCCGGTCGGGGCTATTTTCCCTATCACGTCAATGCCCCAAGTTGCAAACGGCCAAGGAGTCGTCATGCGGTACAGGTCATGAGGTGGGAGATGGTTGAGGTTGGCAAGCCGGCACTTGTCGCGAGTTCGGACGTCTTTGAACGCGATCTGTCTCCATGGAGATCCGGTAGTAACCCATTACGAGGATCACTTGCATCGGGGCTCTGGCATTCATGTGAGGACCGCAAGGACCATTGTGGACTTCGGTCATCAACTCTTGGCTCTTTCTTGAGTGACACATAAGAGGAGTGGTCCTTGATAGCGTTTCTTGTACGGGTTGCCTCCTAGGATGACATAATGGGAGGCCAACCTTTTCGGGGGCTCGCAAGCTTTTGGCTACGACACCTTCTTTTGGTCTACCTTCTTCGTCTACGAAAGGCGACTCTCCGTCTTTGAGGAATTGGTAAATCTGATTGTACCAAGGTTCCTTTATGGGCTCGGGTCCCAGGAGTCCACTTCATAACGAGAAGTGGGGCTTCTCTTCTACCCACTCTGAAGGGCTTTATGGCTTTTCCCTCGGGGATCTCTACCAATGAGGCTAGAGTAGCTAGGGCATCTGCGAATCTGTTCTTTTCCCTCGGCAAGTAGTGGAAAGTCACTTCTACGAGCTGTCCGATCAACTCCTCCATATGGGCATGATACCGTTGCGGATTAGGGTCCATGAGTCTTCCACTTGTTGGAGACTTGGTTGATGATCGGGGCGAGTCTCAGTAAACTTCGAGCTCCTTGACATTTCTTTCTAAGGCGGCCTCGAGCCGGCAATGCGGGCTTCATACTCGGCGACATTGTTCGTGGCGGGAAAGTTCAACTTGAGGGCTATGGGGGTATGCTCATCTTTCGGATCGACCAATAGCATTCCTACACCATTTCCTCTTTTGTTAGCGGCTCAGTCAAAGAACAATTGCCATCTATTCTCGAGGCTCAAGCTGCAAAGATCCCTTCAATGCAGGAATTGGGGTTCGGGCCCTCTGTCTTCATTCTTGGGAAGTTCGCCGGGTGATCGACAATGCTTGACCCTTGATGGCCTTTACGGTCACATAGTTGATGTCGTATTACGCGAGAAGAAGGACCACTTCGCTAAACGCATCGAGAGGAAGGCTTGTCAAAGATGTACTTGATGGGGTCCATTTTCGAGACCAAATTCACGGGGTGGGCTTGCATATAATGCTTCAATTTGCCGACTACCCGGACCGATCTGCCACGGAGTCTTTTCACATCTTGAGTAATTGAGCTCACTCCTGTAGCTTCCAGTGACAAAGTAAATGGCGTTTTCTACGAGAGTCTTTCTTTTCTGAGCAAGCATAGCCCCAACTGCCGTGTACGTGACGGTGAGATAGAGCGAGAAGAGGCTTACGTCTATGTGGGGGCATAGTACGGGGATGTACTAAGTATGCCTTGATGCGGTCAAAGGCATCTTGGCATTCTTCGGTCCATTACGTGTCCACATTCTTCTTCATGAGCTTGAAGATGGGCTCGCGCATAGTGGTCAGGCGATTGTGAAACGGGCGATGTCTTGCAATTTACCCATGAAGCTCTTGACTTACATGCAGGTTTGAGGTGGCCTCATATCCATGATGGCTTTGATCTTTCGGGGTCAACTTCTATACCTCGCTCAGTGACCATATACCCAAGCACTTTTCCCCTTGTCGCTCAGAAGGTGCATTTGGCGGGGTTTAGTCTCATGGAATCTTTGTCTCGACCTCTCGAAAGAATTTTCGTAGGTCAACAAAGTCTTTGCCCGCCCTCTCCTTTGGAGTGGATTATCATATCATCTACGTAGACCTCAATCTCCTTGTGGATCATGTCATGAAAAAGCGCGGTCATTGCCCTTTGGTAAGTAGCCCGGCATTCTTGAGCCGAATGGCATTGCTTTGTATAACAGTAGGTTCCCGTGGTGTGGTGAAGAATTTGTCTTTTCTTGGTCTTCCTCGGCCATCTTGATGCGGTTGTAGCACTGCAAAACCATCAACGAAGGATTTGACTTCGTAGTTGGCGGTGGAGTCCACCGGGATGTCTATGTTTGGCGAGAGGGTAGTCGTCTTTGGGGCTGGCCTTGTTCGAGATCTCGGAAATCCACACGGCGGCGCACCTTCCCATTGGCCTTGGTTACGGTCACGATGTTGGACAACCATGTCGGGTATTCAATGACTACGATGAACCCTACCCGCGGTAGCTTCTCAATTTCTTCTTTGACTGTAGAGACCATTCGGCTTAATCTTTCTCGGTTTACGCTGCGGCTTAGCATGCGGTGCTAGAGGGATTACGTGTTCTACTATCGAAGCTGTCTAGCCGGCATATCCTTGTATGACCATGCAAACACGTCGACGTATTCTACGAGCGGCTCGATCAATCTGTCCCTTTCAACCCCCTGGAAGAAGCTTCCAATCTGTGTCTCTTTAGGTTCCTCGATAGTACCCGAGTTCACACTTATCAAAACCTCCTCGGCGGCTTGGGCTAGGTTTTCCTCTTTTACGAAACACCTTAAAGATTTCTTTAATGTATTGTTCGTTTAGTGTGTTTGCATCTTGTTCAAATGATTCATTATTAAGCTGTTGTTAAGTTTTGAGTTAATTTATCATTTGTTAAGTTGGCAATAAGAGGATAATCGAAAGATTTGTCATTTCATTCAAAATAAGGGGAAAGATGACATCGATTACATTTTCATAATCCTCGGGCGTGAGGCCTTCGGATGACTACGAGGACTGGAATTCAAAGATTCTGACTCGGCGAATAGACAACGGGGTGTTTGACACGGCGGGTTGAGAAGGACGGGGTACCAATCCAAGCTCAGTGATCATTTCTTTGTCGGCCAGCTATCGGCCACGAGAATGTCTCCCAATTCTTCAATGGCATTTCTGTCTTAGTCACCAAAGTGCGAGGATCAAAATGACTTTCACCATCGTCTCCAATAACGGCAACTATCTCATCATACGGGCGAAGTCGATCAAGTGCGGGATTTGTGCTTCTTCGTCAAACAACTCTTGCAAACCCCCTTGTGTCTTCCTTCTTTGGCGGCTTCTATCTGGTGATCTTTGGAAGAGCTAACTCAAAGGCGGAGAAGTCCATTGTCCGGATCTTGACTCTTTGACTTTGGCCGGATTTCCTTTGAAGACGTACTCATTACGAACGGTAGTGGTAGCCGAGGATATACGGCAAATCAAGGAACATTCTTCGAACGGGATTGGTGGCTTTCCCTAACTTTCTCAAGGTTCTCTAGAAGGGTTTTACGAGGAGATACGCGATCACTTTCATCATATTGTGTCCCTCCTTTTGTAAAGTAATGGGTCGAGAGATTTGTAAGGATGGAGCTGGACCCCTTCGCCTTTCGTGCCTTTAGCTTTTACGGCATCCAGAGTTCGGTTTGTACCCCAAGCCATATCGGTAGTCTGTTCCTTCACATCAATGATGGTGTTACGACCTTGAAGTCTTCTACCCAATCGAGTCCGGGAAGATAACTCATTTTCGCATCATTCTCATGGCGGGAGGGATTTTATCGGAAGTAGTGGTGAGGTCGGTGCAACACGCTTGTGCCTTGGAAGAAGCTACGGAGAATCCGGTCAATGCTAACCCTTCATCATCGTGCTTGATCTCCAATATCGGGATATCCCAGTCTTTGGTTCCTTCTACCGTGACCTTTGTCCCCATAAATGGTGGTGATAGTTCCATCGCTCATTGAAATTTGGCCTTGTGATGCAAAGTAGAGGCTACCCAGTTTATACGGTGGATCGAGGCCGTCCCAATGAGGCGATAAATGAAATCGGAATATCAATAACTTGAAAGTCAACGTCCATGACCTTTTTCCGAACCACATCTTGAGAGTGGCGATCCCCAAGCGATCGTGCGGTGGAGTCGTAGGCCTTAATAGTCGACTAGAAGGCTT
The DNA here is from genome assembly GCA_022495995.1 of Adenophora triphylla var. japonica. NCBI lineage: Eukaryota > Viridiplantae > Streptophyta > Magnoliopsida > Asterales > Campanulaceae > Adenophora > Adenophora triphylla. The sequence continues at coordinate 5,127 of JAFEMH010001422.1, read as the reverse complement.
TAAGTCCGTTGGCTTCGGATCCAATAAATCCATCATTTTAGGCGGCAAGACATTCATTGCGAGACCCTCAGTCGACTAATACTCGTGGCAATCGACGCTCTTCTAAGCTTGGTGTGATGTAAAGAGGTTCGTTGTGACTAGCCCCATACTTTGGCGAGGTCTAAGTCGGTGAAGGTAATGATGTTTCCGTAGTGGATATTTCCAATCATTTGGACGACCTCATGCGGGGTGACATCTATGGGCACCATGGTCTTGGCCAAACTTTCTTCTAGCTTCAACTTATGAGGGTATGAAGAGGTCGAACGGGGACCGTAAGGAGATATTGGCTTGGGTACACTTCAGGCGAGTTAGGGTTTGGATCCTCCTTATCGAGTCGAGGCTTTTACGCCACGGCTTATAAGGTCTTTTATACATTTTTGGCTCGAGAGACGGTGCTTCTTTTGTCACCCTTAGGCTGCTCGACATTCAATACACTTGAGGCCAGGAGTCATCACATAGACATTGGATTTTCCTTGGTCATTATTCCCTCTTGGAGGATTACTGTCAATTCTTTCAAAGTCGGGCGGATTCTTGCGGCGTATGGCCAATTACGGTGATTGATCGATTGACGGTCTTTGCCGGAAGCATAGGCGGCTTCCGAATACGGTCCCCGGAGTTACCGGCTTTTTGACCTTTTACGAGTTTGACCGGCTGATTTCAACTTCACATTCTCCGTTTAAAGCTTTCACGAGTCTCATTCAAACTTTTCAAAGTCGGCATGCAACAAGAATTATCACTTAGGAGTTTGGAGCTTGGCAAATGGCTTTCTCATCCGAACCTAGCAACTTCTTTAACGAGTAGGATCACATTCCTCATCCTTTGTCAAGCATGTCTTTTCTTTCCACAGGGTCAACCTTCGACGGCATCTTTGACGTTGGCCAAACATTTTACGAAGTGGGAAATTCCATCATCAATAAGGATTTACTGCGGGGTCAAATCTCATGGCGGGTTCCTTTTCCTTGCTTGTCGAGAGATATTTTAAGGCTTTTTGGCTTGGACTAACCACTCCTCTATTGTCCCTTAGGCACTTGTGTCTTCATCGGTGTCACTACGGTAGCTCTCGTGGGAACTTTCGCCTTGACTACGATGACCCGATGAGGGCAAAAGCGGTCGGGATACTTGACGCCATATGAGGGGTATCTCGAGACTCTTCCTCGGGCTTAGGGATTACCGGGAAAACATCATTATCATCGTAGGACATAAAGGGGCCGGGGTCGCCTCTAAACTCGAGGACTCTTTCCAAGGCATCCATACATTCTTCTTCGAGACCAAGTTTCGGGAGTGACTACTAACCTTTGTGATAGAGTCTACCCTTTACGATGAGAGTTTGGCTTCGGCGACGCTTACATGTTCCCGGATCGGTGGGCGGAGCCCACTTCCCTCTTTTGGCTAAAGCTTCGATCAAGTTCCTCCATTCGCCTACCAAGTCCTTGTACGGAGTATTGAACTCTAGGATATAGGACTCATACGCTACCTCATCCTTCTCAGGAGCCTTTGCAGGGCTGAGACACACTTTGAAGTGATTTCATCCCTATTCCGGGTCCGTGGCTTTCTACCTCATCTTGCCCCTCGGGTTTCACTTCCGTTGGCTCCAAGTCCATTCCTTTTCTTGAGCTGTCATCATCGGCGTAAACCCGTCCATTCCTATTCTCGTTTCAGTGACTCTTCTTTGTATTTGTCAGAGGTAGGCAAATTCACGAGCGTTGACAAAATTGGAAAGGTCAAATTGGCCTTTGGGATTCCAAAGTAGGCTCGAGGGTGAAAGGAGGAAAAAGGTCCGTGGGGGATGCGAGAGGAAGCGAGGGTGTCGGGACCACTAACGGCAGGGTATTGGAGAAAGGCGAGAAGGGACAGGTCTTTAGCAATGGGTTATATGAAGATGGGGGAGGGCATTGGTTATAGGCTAGCTCTTCTTCCCTAGTCATCTGGTTACCCAAACCGGCAGCCTTTGTTCTCTGTCAAATCGGCCATTCGACTCTCGAGCGAGGATTACGGCGGGCGTATCGAGGATTACGCGCTAACAAGTCGGCGGCCGGTGTTCTCACCCAGCTTCTTTCTCGGCTAGCGGGAAAGGGATAGGAAAGGTTTAGACTCGGGGTAGGTGTTTGAAATTTGAAGGCTCAAGCAATATGCAAATTAGAATCTTCAAGTTTACTTAAAACAGTGTCTTTTATTAATATCTATTTGGTTGGAAAAGGGATTACGCCCTTCTTTTTTCTGACTACTCTAGATCTGGATCGGTGGGTTCCGTCACTACGTCTATAAGCCCCTCGTATTCCACCTGTATTTCGACCTCCCGGGGTGGGCGGCCCGGGCGAGGGTCACATAGGGCACGCGGATCCCAGGCCAAGAGTAAAGAAACGCTCCTATCGGGTCTAGCGGGTCATAGGACTTTTCAACGCACGAGCGATGCGGATTATAGTCAAGGCAATGCAGGAAAGTCTCGTCTCTGCCTTGACGGATCTTTGGCGAGTTTCGCTTGAGCGAATGACGGTTTTGACTTTCGGTAATGTCAGAGAATAATAGGCATGGGTCGGGCGGTAAAAAGCCGGATGACACGGTGTCACATTGAACTTCGTTGCATACGCGGTGCGTGAGTCGGAATCGAAGTCAATGCCGGTCAAGATCTTGCCAATTTTTCCTTGTCGGAATTTTGGCGAGCTTCGCTTGAGCGAAAGATCTTTTGATTTTTGGCAAAGACTCGGTCTTGACTCTTACGCATTCCGGTGCGGGTCAAGGTCAATAGTCAATGTCGGAGTCAAGATCCACGATTTTTCCTTGTCGGAATTTCGGCGAATTTCGCTTGAGCGACAATCTTGGCTTCCGTTATGAGCTAAGGCTTGACCTTTACGTGGGTATGCAAGCTGGGCTATATGACACGGACTAGACCAAAAACCAACCAAAAGTCACGGTTTTGAAACGTGTGACACGGGTGTGCGTTGGTCGGCCTTTGTTGCCATGGGGAGGTTGGGATGATTCCGTGCGCGCCGGGAGCATCGTAAAGTGTCCGTGGCTGCGAGTGGAACCACCCTCGGGTTTGAAGGACGTGCGTGCAAAAGTGTACGGGATATATCGGAGTGCGCGTAGTGTGCGGTCTTCCTAAAAATGTTCCTTTTTGAGTTAAAACGAGATTTTCATAAATGTGTTTTAAAGGAATGATTTTCGGGACGGGGAAAATGCAACACATAAGCACGTAAATTTTAAGGAGCCCCGATCGGTCATGGAGTGAATAGCCCAGGCTGCTAGGGCTGCCGGATTAACCATGATTTTCCTGGTGGAATTGCCCTTTGAGGTCGCCGGTCGAGAATCGATGAGGATTGAGCCGTGCGGCTGCATGGATCAATTTTCCGGGTTCCACTCCTTTTGCTATTTTCGGGTTATTTCCCGTTTCAAAGTATGCAGATTCCAAGATGCAAATGATGCAATGCATGGTAAAGAAAGCAAGCACGATTAATGAAATCGGCGATGGGAGTCCTAACCCGCTCAAAGGGAAAAGCTTTCTTTTTTTTTTCAAAATTGTTTTTCGAAAAGGGATCTTGAGTACGTGGATTGTTAAACCACGGTTATCCCAACTCCCACGTCGGGGAGTGTACGGGAAGGGTAAGTGGTTTCCACCTATATACCGAGTATCGATTTTTGTTTTGAAAATAAAAGCTTTTCTCCTTTGGGATTTCCCAGTGAGTCGCAGCTGTGAATGTGGTGCCCAAATTTTGTGTTGGATTCACGCGAGTTTGAAGACATCAGAGTTATTTGAAAAAGCAGAATTCGCCACGCCATTTTGATTACCTCAAAACTTTGAAAAAAGGTTTTACTTGGGTTCGGAGGTTAAGTTACCCCTTGGGAAGAACGTTTGGCGTTCACCCAAAGTGCCTTGCCGGAGCAAGTCTCCCAAGATTTCATTAATCGTGCTTGCTTGCGTGCTTTCTTGTGTGCATGTGTTTGAAAATAAGGGGGAAATGTCCCAAGTTGTCTTCCGGACGTACAAACCATTTGTTGGTTGTCGCTCGGGATTCCTTGGAATTTTATGTATTTGGGATTATGATCCCGTCCTCATCTTATGACTTGTGATCATCGCATTTTAAACCTCGGGACCCTCGGGACTTGCGTGATCGAGAGAATGACTCTCTTTTGGTCAAAGATGAGGTTCTTTAGAAAGGAGGGTCCTTAGCCCATCAATCCTACGCTTTAAGACGGTCGAGCTCGTATAGAGGCTTCATACTCTTTCTTAAGCGATAATCGGAGATATAGGGTTCAAGGTATCCACTTTCTAAAGAAATATGGAACCTTTAATGGAAGGAACGATGTAAAGATAGGATCTTTTACACCGGTCCGTTCAAGGTTGGGGAAAGGGGAAATGCATGATGAAAAATGACACTTTAATGAAAAGATGACATTTTTGGGTTGCAAATGATGCACTTAGTTTAAAGAAATAATCTTTATTGCAAATGATGCATAAAGATTTGATTTTTATGCAAATGATGCATTTTTGTTGAAGAAATTGGCATTCATTATGCAAATGATGCATAAAGATTGCATTTTGAAAAGCATATGATGCTAGTTTATGGTAAAGACATGGTCTTTAAAGCAAATGATGCTTGAACAAGGGGTTTTGAATGCAAAGGATGCATTTTTATTGAAAAGATTGGATTTTTATATGCAAATGATGCATAAAAATGACATTTGTATTTGAAAATGGGAGTTTTAGGTGCAAAGGATACACCTTTATGAAAAAAAGACTACATTTTTATGACAAATGAGGTCTTAATGCATGCAAAAGGGAAAGGGGGTGATAAAGATGTGATCTTTAACTATGAATGCCAAGTCCCAAGCAAGATATATGAATGCAATGAGCAAGTATATCAATTAAAAGCAAGGTTAGGGGCGTGCGAGGTTACCAATTGCTTCCTTTGCTTCTTTGGTTGGAGCTAGGAGGAGAGATTGGTCTTGGATCTTGAAGGAGGAAGGAGGGAGCTTCTTGGCCTTCTTCTTCACCTTATTGAGCCTTCACCAATATTCTTCACGTCTTGGGAGTGACTGAGTGTATTGCTTGCTGGATGTGTGTATTGTTGTTGTTGTTGAAATGGGTAG